>MCFH01000003.1:1200000-1653768 GCA_002104945.1 Piromyces finnis
TTCGAATTGTGTTTAAAATAAGTTTTTTAATTAAAATTTTAAAAAAAGATTGATGATAATCTAATAGTGAAATGAAATTTTGTATAAACAATTTTTTAATTATATTTAAAACACGGCTTAAATTATTATTTATTATTTTATTTATTATTTTATTTTTTTTTATTTTTATTAAATGTTTTATTTTATTATTCAATAAATTAAATTATGCCTTTGTATAATTTTAAAAAATTATGTAAAAAAAAAAAAAGATAAAATATGATTTTACTACTAAATATATATTTAACGAAAAAAAAAATTTTAAAAAAAGATTGATGATAATCTAATAGTGAAATGAAATTTTGTATAAACAATTTTTTAATTATATTTAAAACACGGCTTAAATTATTATTTATTATTTTATTTATTATTTTATTTTTTTTTATTTTTATTAAATGTTTTATTTTATTATTCAATAAATTAAATTATGCCTTTGTATAATTTTAAAAAATTATGTAAAAAAAAAAAAAGATAAAATATGATTTTACTACTAAATATATATTTAACGAAAAAAAAAATAACATTGAAATAATATATTAGAATAATGTAATGATGATATTATTTATTACATTATCCATACCTTTCATTTTATATTAATAATTTTTCAAAAAAAAAGAATCATTCTATTCAAGATTCAAGGGTAGAGTTCAACAAAAATTAAAAAAAAAAAAAAAAAAATACATAGAGATGCAATATTAAAGTATTTTAATAAAAATTTTTAAAAATTTAATGCTTTTCAACCTTTTGGTTTTCTGGACGAAGAGAACGAACAGTAATAGCTGTTTGCCACATTTGTGATTCACGAAGTTCCTTTAATTCATTAGCAAGATTTTCACGATAATCTGGTTTAGAATTGGCAACTAAGGTATTTTCAGCTTCTGTACCATTTCTAACACTTTCATACAAGTCTTCAAAGACTGGCTTAGTAGCAGCATAGAATCTGTCCATCCAGTCAAGAGCTCCACGACGAGCAGTGGTAGAACAGTTATCGTACATCCAATCCATACCATTCTTACCAACAAGTGGATAGAGAGATTGGGTGGCTTCTTCAACAGTTTCATTGAAAGCTTCAGATGGAGTGTGACCATTAGCAATTAAAACTTCAAATTGAGCTTTGAAACAACCTTGGATACAACCCATAAGTGTACCACGTTCACCAGTAAGATCAGAGTAAGTTTCTCTTTCAAAGGTAGTTGGATAAAGATAACCTGAACCAATAGCAATACCAGCAGCATAGGCTCTTTCTTCAGCCTTACCACTGTAGTTTTGGAAAACAGCAACGGAAGAGTTGATACCACGACCTTCTAAGAAAAGAGTACGAACAGTAGTACCAGAACCCTTTGGTGCAACCATGATAACATCACAGTCTTCTGGTGGAACAACACCAGTCTTTTCCTTAAAGACAATAGAGAAACCGTGAGAGAAGTAAAGAGTCTTTCCGTGAACTAAATCCTTAATGGTATTCCAGCAGGCCTTTTGACCGGCATCGGAAAGAAGATTCATGATAATGGTACCCTTTTGGCAAGCTTCAGTTATTTCGAAAAGTGATTCACCTTCAATCCAACCGTCTTCTTTAGCAAGTTCCCAAGATGGACCCTTACGAAGACCAATGATAACTTTGAAACCCTTATCTCTTAAATTACGAGATTGATTACGACCTTGTGTACCATAACCAATAACAGTAAAAACATCATCCTTGAATATTTCATCAAGTTTTTCTTGTGGGAAATCAGATCTTTCATATACAGTTTCGTTAACACCACCAAAATTAATAACCTTCATCTTTTATATTTTTTGTTTCTTCTTCCTTATTAAAATTAAATAAAAAATTATTATTTATTAAATTTAATACTTATTCCCTAAATAAATTTATAATATTTCAAATTATAAATTGAAAATTAATGCTGATTATTTTTGTTTCAAGAATTTTTTAGGCTATTTATAGTAAAAAAGAAAAAAACAAAAAACAAATAATAATATTGTACAATCAATTAAAATGTTTCAATTTATATGTCAATATTTTGTATAAATTAAAATTTTATTATTAATCTATAATGTTGTGAATAATAATTTTAATGACATATTTATATGTATATTTTGTTTATATTATAACACGTTTATATAATAAAACAATGTATTTTTGATATAAGGATGAAATAAAGCCATTTTTGTGGTTAATTCTTTTAAAACGAAAAGGGTTTTTATTTTTTTTATTTAATATAGATAATCAGATTTAAAAAAAAAAAAAAAATGAAATGTTACACAAATATGTACTAATTTTAAATTAAAATTTAAATTAAATTTGAAAAATAAAGATACAAAAAATGGAAAAGTGAAAATGGTTAAGAACTAATTATAATATTTGCATTTTCTAAATATCATTTTTATTAATTTATATGTCAATATAGCTAAATATTTAATAAAGTCATTATTGCATTATATTCTAGTATTGTTAGTAATAATTTTAATGACATTTTATAAAAATAGTTACACATAAAAAAAAAGGATTTTTTTATTCCAATAATTAATTGTGAAATAAAACAATTCTTGTGGTGAGTTAATATAAATAAAATAAATAAAAAGATAAAAAACTTGATAAATAAGTTACACAAAAATTTACTAATTTTAAATTAAATTTTAAATTAAAAAATGTATTTTTTATCCGATTTATTAATGGCTTTTTTCCGCTTTATATAAATAATTAGTAATAATAGTAAATGTTAGTAATACTTATTTTTAGATAATTGACTATAATTTTTTGCTCTAAATACCGCTAAATACCTAGGATATTACTAATTTAAAAATTTAATTTGGGTGAGCTTTACATTCCTTTTCAGTGACCTCCTTTAATCTAATACATTCTCTATTTTTATATAATTGAATATAATTTTTTTATATTTACTTCATTTTATTTAAAATGCGTTAAATACAACTGATGTAATTATATTTTTAATGTTTTAAGTGAGTAGCTATGATATTAAATCTTTAGAAAAGTTATTTTGTTATTCTGTTGTATGTTGATGACTTTTGAAAAGATAGCAATTATAAAAATAAAAATAAAATTTCCTTAAAATAATTTTTATTTAATGGAGACATTTCATTAAAAAGAATTAAATTTTTTACTTTAAAATTAAAATAATTTGTTAATATATTATCAATATATTAAATTTATTGATAATTCATTATTCAATATATTAGAGTCAAAATGAAATATATAGTTGTTAATATTAGTTTTAAAAATTTTTTATATTTAATTTTGTATAAATAGCCATAAATTTCAGTAATAATTGAAATTTTAAATAAAATTTTTCAAAATAATTTTTGAAAGTAATAATTTTTTATTTAATTTTAATAAGGAAGAAGAAACAAAAAATATAAAAGATGAAGGTTATTAATTTTGGTGGTGTTAACGAAACTGTATATGAAAGATCTGATTTCCCACAAGAAAAACTTGATGAAATATTCAAGGATGATGTTTTTACTGTTATTGGTTATGGTACACAAGGTCGTAATCAATCTCGTAATTTAAGAGATAAGGGTTTCAAAGTTATCATTGGTCTTCGTAAGGGTCCATCTTGGGAACTTGCTAAAGAAGACGGTTGGATTGAAGGTGAATCACTTTTCGAAATAACTGAAGCTTGCCAAAAGGGTACCATTATCATGAATCTTCTTTCCGATGCCGGTCAAAAGGCCTGCTGGAATACCATTAAGGATTTAGTTCACGGAAAGACTCTTTACTTCTCTCACGGTTTCTCTATTGTCTTTAAGGAAAAGACTGGTGTTGTTCCACCAGAAGACTGTGATGTTATCATGGTTGCACCAAAGGGTTCTGGTACTACTGTTCGTACTCTTTTCTTAGAAGGTCGTGGTATCAACTCTTCCGTTGCTGTTTTCCAAAACTACAGTGGTAAGGCTGAAGAAAGAGCCTATGCTGCTGGTATTGCTATTGGTTCAGGTTATCTTTATCCAACTACCTTTGAAAGAGAAACTTACTCTGATCTTACTGGTGAACGTGGTACACTTATGGGTTGTATCCAAGGTTGTTTCAAAGCTCAATTTGAAGTTTTAATTGCTAATGGTCACACTCCATCTGAAGCTTTCAATGAAACTGTTGAAGAAGCCACCCAATCTCTCTATCCACTTGTTGGTAAGAATGGTATGGATTGGATGTACGATAACTGTTCTACCACTGCTCGTCGTGGAGCTCTTGACTGGATGGACAGATTCTATGCTGCTACTAAGCCAGTCTTTGAAGATTTGTATGAAAGTGTTAGAAATGGTACAGAAGCTGAAAATACCTTAGTTGCCAATTCTAAACCAGATTATCGTGAAAATCTTGCTAATGAATTAAAGGAACTTCGTGAATCACAAATGTGGCAAACAGCTATTACTGTTCGTTCTCTTCGTCCAGAAAACCAAAAGGTTGAAAAGCATTAAATTTTTAAAAATTTTTATTAAAATACTTTAATATTGCATCTCTATGTATTTTTTTTTTTTTTTTTTAATTTTTGTTGAACTCTACCCTTGAATCTTGAATAGAATGATTTTTTTTTTTTGAAAAATTATTAATATAAAATGAAAGGTATGGATAATGTAATAAATAATATCATCATTACATTATTCTAATATATTATTTCAATGTTATTTTTTTTTTCGTTAAATATATATTTAGTAGTAAAATCATATTTTATCTTTTTTTTTTTTTACATAATTTTTTAAAATTATACAAAGGCATAATTTAATTTATTGAATAATAAAATAAAACATTTAATAAAAATAAAAAAAAAATAAAATAATAAATAAAATAATAAATAATAATTTAAGCCGTGTTTTAAATATAATTAAAAAATTGTTTATACAAAATTTCATTTCATTATTAGATTAAAGGTATAATGAATTAGTTTTAGTTTAGTTTTGTTATTTTATTATTTAATTAGATTAGTGTTGCTTATTTTATATTAAATATATGTTTATTTAAATATATTATAATAATTATGAAAAAATATAAAAACATGTAATTTTTGTTTATTTTATATTAAATATATGTTTATTTAAATAGATTATAATAATTATGAAAAAATATAAAAACATGTAATTTTTGTTTATTTTATATTAAATATATGTTTATTTAAATAGATTATAATAATTATGAAAAAATATAAAAACATGTAATTTTTGTTTATTTTATATTAAATATATGTTTATTTAAATAGATTATAATAATTATGAAAAAATATAAAAACATGTAATTTTTTGTTTATTAAATCAATGTAATTGTTATTTTCAATTTTTCAATTATTAACTATTATATAGTTAATAATATTTTTAAGAGTTTTAAATAAAATGTTTTTTAACATAAAAATTGTATGTTTCATTTTTGTGTTAATAAA
This sequence comes from Piromyces finnis, assembly GCA_002104945.1. Lineage (NCBI taxonomy): Eukaryota > Fungi > Neocallimastigomycota > Neocallimastigomycetes > Neocallimastigales > Neocallimastigaceae > Piromyces > Piromyces finnis. The sequence continues at coordinate 1,205,427 of MCFH01000003.1, forward strand.
AATTGTTTTGTTTAAAGTATAAAATCTGCTTTAAATTTTATACTTTTACAATATAATAAATTATTAAAAGTGGTTGTTTATTTGCCATGCCATACAATAAAATAAACGTATGATTAATAATTTAAACATTTGATTATAAGTAATAATTATAAAAAACTATTCAATTAATAATTCATCATTATTAATTGATAATGACATATTTGTTATAACTAAATAATTAGTATTTTAAAAATTATTTTCTAATAATAAAACTTGCCGTTAACCTATTTTATAATAATTAAAAGTATTTCATTTATGTATGATAACTGTTACACCTAAATAGATGGTTTAGTTCTATTTTTTAGTAACAGTCATTTTCATTAATTAAATTACGATAACTAAAATGCTTATTGATATATTTTTAATTTTTCGTCAAGTCATAAGAAATGTTTATGATCCATACTTGATATCCTATTGATTTTGATTTCTCTATTGAAAACTTTAAATGAGCATAGCTTCTTTAAATGACCAGTTAGAGGGACTGCAATTGTACCAAAATGTAACTTTTTTCTTAAGCTTTCTAATAAGCCTTATCTCACAACCGTAGCACTTACTGCCGTAGCATTCGTTTTTGGCGAGTTACGCCCTGTTTCGTGTTTGTATATTTTTGGGTATGGGCTATAGTGTATTGATATTAAATTTTTGAAGTTATAACCCTTTCACTGAATCAAACATCAAAAGGTGACGACTTTTAAAGGTATTTTAAAATAATTATTTAATTATAATTTTTATGTTTAACACATTATAGATATTATCTGAGTTTGTTATAAATCCAGTTAATATCTTCACAATTGACCTGAAGTTTATGCCAAAAGTAGTATTTTCTGTTCGTTACGTAATATTAATGATGCGTTGACTGATATATTTTTGAATAATATAATATTTTTAATAAATAATAAATTCTAAGATTTAGATGTAAACAATAAATTTTAAATAAAATACGTTTTATAAACTCAAAAATAAACTCTTTTAATCATGTTTTTAAATTATCTCTTTATTATATTTTTTATTACTTATTTATTGTCCTTTTATCCTCTATTTATTGTCTGATTTCTATGAAGAAAAATTTTTATCTTCCTTTTATACCTTTTCATTTATTATATGTATTATTATTTTTAACTATTAAATTACTATTGTTAATATTTATTAAAATTAAAAGAATAAATTAAAATTATGTCTTAATTCAACTTTTAATACATTATTAATATTTATTAATGTATCATGACTATTATATTGTCCATATCACGTGCAACGTCATTTTTTTATGTTTTTTTTAAATTTTTTTTTTAATAAATTTTTAAATTCAAATGACTTTTATACAAGTAATTTAGGACAAACTAGAAGTTTTAGTGCTTAGAGAGAAGAAAGAATATTGGAATGAAATAGTAAAGTCCATAAATAAGTATTTGAATTATTTAAAGTCTAATTCTTTTTTACATAAAAATAATTTCGTATAAGATCTTTTTAATCGTAAAGAGGCAACACTTCATTGTGATAATATTTATTTAGGTAAAATAAAATCATATATGCATTGTAAAAAAAAAAGCATTTAAAGATACATGTAATTCTGACAATGAGTGCTTTTCTAATAGATGCTTCTGATGGCTATTATACGATTCAAGATAATTATAAAAATGAAAATACACATAATACATGTTATTTAATTTATGGATTTATTATATTTATTATTATTAACTATTGTTATCATAATTCAAAAAAAAAAAAAAAAAAAAAAAAAATCTATCTATTTATATAGCTAGATAGATAGATTTTGGATTTCCTATAAAGCATTCCTTATTCCATAATTTTGTTACTTTTAATATTACAAAAACTATTAACACCACAAAGTATTTAAAAGAACAAAAGAATTTATTTTTTATTTTTTTTTTTTTTATTTTATTTTATTAATTATTATTGTTTTAATTAAAATAAATGAATGTATCTATATATATATATTTTTTAAAAAAAAAAAAAAAAACATCTTTATTTATAAAAATAAAAAGTATTCTATTTTTTTTTTTTTTTTTTTTTTGGGATTTTGATTTTGATTGTTATTAATAATGAAAAGAAAATTTAATATTGATATTTTTTTTTAAATAGGTGTCTGTTTATTTTTTTTAAAACTATATAATGAAATTGTATATATATATATATTTAATAATAATTTAACTTGTTATTTATAAATATATTGTTGTTGAGAATATTAAAAATAAAGTAGATAAAGATATTCTTTTTCTAGTTTACTATCAATAACCATTAATTTTTTTTTTTTTTTTTTTATTTTATTGCGTGAAAGATTAATTTATTCTTTTAAATATTATTAATAAACAATATGAATAAAGAATATATTAATCTTGACGGTTTTTGAATAAAGAATATAGAAATTATTAGCATTTAAAAATAGAATAAATTAATAAATACAAGTTTTATTCTTCATTTATTAACCTATAATACTTATTAATGTTATAGTATTTATTTCAATAATCTATATTCTTTTTTTTTTAAAAAAAATATCTATTTATAATAATTTTCTTATTACGCTTTGTTTTGTTGTCGTTATTTGTTATTGTTGTAATAACAAGTATTTATTATTAAATAATATGTTATACTTATTAATAAATACTTTTTTTTTTTTAATAAATATTTTATTTATTTTTAAACTTACAGAAAATGTTATAAAGATTTTCTATAGTTTTTGGTTGTTTATTTGTTTGTTTTTAAATAATAATATATGTATTAATTTGAATTTATTTTTGAATAATTGAAGTTTTTTTTCCTTATTTAAAAAAGGAATACGTCTATGTGTTTTTGTTTGTTTTTTTGTTATTTATTGTATTAATGGTGTATTGATATGTATTCTATTTTTTTTTTTATAAATAAAGATTTTTTTTTTTTTTGGTTGATTGTTAAAAATTCTTAAAAAAAAGGTTTAGCTATTTACATTAATAAGAAAAAATATATTCATTCTTAAGAAATCACAGCTTCTAAACTTTTTTCTATTGTTTTTTTTTTTTAATTTTTTGTTAAAAAAAAAAAGGGATAAATAAATTTTGAAAATTGGGTATATTTATTTTCTTGACTTTTTATACTTCTAATTACTTCACTCTAATTTTTTTTATATGGATTAAAATAATATTCTTTTTCACCATATTAACCATAATAATATATATTATTATATACATTGATGAAAAATATGTCTTTGAAAATATCTTTCTTTTTAGCATTCAAGGTCAATACCTTGCTTGATAGCTTCTGCTCTAATTAAATCGAAAACCTTTAACATTTTGTTTCGAGCTCCTAAAGCGTTAACACCACGTTTTAATAATTCATCATTTTCTAATCTAATCATTTGTTTCCAATTCATTCCTTCAAATATTGGAGCGTATTTATGAAGTCTCAAGGAACGTAAAAAGGTTGGAATATCTAAAATTTAAAGAAAAGTTAATACTTTATTTTAAAAAAATTTTTTTCTTTATTTTCATTATTTATCTATGAATATTATTTTTTAGTTACCTTCAAGAGATTCAAGTTCAATTTGATCTGGAATTTTTCCTTTTTCTCTGGATGGATTAGCAGCAGCAACAGATACTACACTTTCAGCTCCACATGGAGGTAAAACGGTAGATTCACTATCTTCACTAGTTTTTTTAGGCTTTGGAGAAGTTGGAGTTGTTGGGGAAGAAATAGAAGATTTAGCTTGTTTTTCCTTCTTCTTTTCTTTATTTTTATTAACCATATCGTTCATTTCTTTGCTAAGAGTTAAAATATTGGAAAGAATGGCAGCATTCTTATTTGATTCTTTTGTAACTTCATCCTTACTTTCTTTACCGGTTAATAAAATTTCAGTTAATGTTTTAGCATTAGCATTCATGGTCTTGGTAGCTTCCTTTTCAATAGCTTCCTTTGAAGTTTCAGACTTGATGTCAATAGTGTTTGTTTTATTTGAAGATTTTGGTGGACTGATTGGACTAATCATTGGGGAGGTTTGATTATTGTTATTTCCTAAAACATTTAAAGAGGAAGTGTTTGGTGAAAGAATAGGTAAAGCAGAAGTGCCATTAGTAGCATTTCCATTATTACCATTTAAAAGGGATAAAGAATTTGGATTGATAAGGCTGTTAATAGTTGTTTGGTTTAATAAAGGAATATTATTTGAAGAGTTAGCATATAAGGAAGTATTATTATTGACCATAAGACTTTGTTGTGAACTAGTTAAAAATTGTGAACTCATCATGTTTTGTTTGGAAGCAGAAGCATTAGTCATATTATTTAATAAAACTGCAGAATCACTGTATCTATTCATATCCCTTAAAACTCCTAAATTAGCAGTATTGTTTGGCATTTGACCGGATGGGGTAGAACTATAAGTTTGATAGTCATTCATCATAGAGCCCATGTAAGAATTCTTTCTAGAATTGGCAGCAGATGGAGTAACGGATTGAGTTTGTGAATGATGATGAGTAGTATGACTATGATTTTTACTACTTTGACAAGCAAGACTACTAGAACGTTCATTTAAAAAGTTGACGTTAGAAAGTGAATTTAAAGCCATATTATATTCATTCATATTTAATGGACAAGCAAATTGATTATTAGTAGTTTTATTTTGAAGATTGGTAGTATCAACAAAACTATTCTTTTGGTAATCATCGTCATCATAATAGGTATCAGCAGAAGTACTATTAATCATAGATGAATTGTCAGAAGAGGCATTTGAACAATGTTTAGTACTAGAAGAATAGATGCTATCAGAAATTGGTCTTTTAATAATGGAATTATATAAAGGATTATTCTTAACTTTTTGTTGAAGTAAAGTTAAAAAGAAACGAACTTGAAGTTCTGAAATATTCTGTATCAAAGAATAAAGAACAGTGGTTCTTTCACATTCTGATAAAACCATAAACCATTGTTCAATAGCAATCATTTCTTCCTTAAAATCATCATCTAATTTAGCATTAGCCATTTCTTCTAAAGTCTTTTCATAATAGGATAAATCTTCAAATATTCTATGTATTTATTTAAGAAAAAAATGTATCAAATTTAAAATATAATAATTAATAAATTTTTAATGAATAGATACATATATCAAATTTAAAACAAAATAATTTTGATAAAGAAAAAAGAAACTCTTGATTTTTTATTTTAATTTTACAAATTTTATATTTTTTTCAGTGTAGTATACATACTTATCAATAGCTTCAGCTTCCGATGATTGGAAATTATTTTTCATATACATACTTTTTGAAATCATACCATTTTTTGGGTTAACTATTTCTGAATAAGTATTCTCACGGTTTTCGTATAACATTGATTTTACATATGGGTTATTTTGTTGTAAAATGAAAGGTTTTCCTCCAATATTGTAAGATGGATCTGAATTTGGTCTGGTATTTGAAACATTACGCATCATTTCAGTAGAAGTTAAATTTATTGAATTCATTTTCATTGAATTTTCCATATAATGTTGTTGAAAAGTCATTTTTTTTATTTTATTTATTATATTTTTATTTTTTTTTTAAAAAAAATTATATTATTTTATTTATTTTTATTGGTATATTGTAATTGTTTTTTTTTTTTAACTAAATATTTTATTTAAAGATTTGGAAATTTATATTTAATAAGGTAGGATTTTTTTTTAAAAAAAATAATATACAGTTTTAAAATAGATATATTGCTTTTTTTTTCAAAAAAAATATTAATTATTATATATATTTGAATTATATACGATTTCGAATAAAATAAAAAGTTGTTCAATTCGTTTGGTATATTATTCCATGTAAATTATATATAATAATAATATGTTTTACACCCAAAACTTTTTTGTTAATGTCTATTCAAAATAAGAATATAATATTTTATCGTTTCATATATTTCCAATTAAGAGTAAAACACTTTATATTTTTGAAAACTATAATTTATTGAATAAGATATTTTTATAATAAATATATCTATTTCTTTTTTTTTTATTATTATTATTTATTTATTTACTTTATAGTTTTTTTATTGTTATAAAAAAAAAAACGCCTAAATGAACATTTAAAACATTCCAAAAACTTTACTAAAATATATAATACTTAGTAATCATTAGATATAAAAAATAAAAAATTTTTAAATATATTTGATGATATTTTTTTCTTTTTATATTTCCAACGTTTTTAGGAATGAAAAATTTTATTATAAAATAAAATTAGCTATGAAATTAAATGAATAAAATAAATAAATTCTAAAAAACATAAAGCATAGTATTCTATTGAATAGAATAATATATTGTTTAATTTTATTTCAATGTATATAATAATATATTAAGCAATATATTATTTCTATTCTATCAAATGATCAACAAAGGAATTAACCACATTACTAATTAATAAGATTAATTTATCAATTTTTATTTATTTTACCTAATAAATAGGTGAATAACTTTATTCAATAATAAAAAGTAATTTATAGGATTAAATATTATCTATTATATATAAAATATAAATTGTTAATTTAAATTAATATATAGAATAATAAAATCTTACATTTTACTTCAGAAGGAGACATTCTTAACCATTTTTGAATTGAAGAATAGAGTTAATATATATTTAATTTATATTATAATATATTAGGATATATATTGTTTTATACGGTATATTTAAGTAATAGAAATTAAATTTTATTTAATATGAGAATACAAAATTCTATTGTTATGGTATATATTATTGATAATAAATGACGGATATATAAAATTAATTAATAATATTATATTTATAATAAATGAATACTATATAAAATTAATTAGTAGAATAAAATAAATTGAATAATAGTAAATTTATTTATACACAAAAAATCATTTTATTGTGTAATTTGTAAAATAGGACAAAATCTTAATTATTATTTAATATGATAATATATTGAATTCAATTATAATATATGTAATTGTTTTAAATAATAAAAACTATTGTACTCACTTTGTTTTTAATTTATAATTAATTAAATAATTTTAATTTATAATAAATTATTCAATGTTTCTTTTTTTAATAATTATTAATTATTTATTCATGAAATTGCTAAAGTACCAAAATTTATTATGTTGGAACTTTATTTTATAATAAAATGTAAATCTTCACTTATTTTCCTTTCATAAGAAAATAATTTTCATTTTATTTTATCTTTCCATAAAATTAAACGATCCATTTATTAATTAAGCCATAAAAAAAAAAAGGCTTAATGTATACTTATAAAAGACAATAATTTTTTATTATTTGGTTCTTATAAACTATACAATGCTTATACTTTGCTTTTTGTAGGAAGTTTGAAATGGAGAATTTAAATATTTTTAGCATAAAAGAAATTTAGAGTATTTTTACAAAAAAAATAAAATAAAAAAACGATGAACATAATCCATTCAATTCAAAAACGATTACTTAAATAGCTCCAAAGCCTTAATAATCTATAACAAATATTTTTTTAAAAGTATTTTTTATATTTATTTTTAATGACCTTCTTTTACATACTATATCAAGTAAATATCTAATGAAAATTGCATACCATATAATATGTATAATATGTATAATATATATAATATTTATTATTTTAAATCTATTGCTCTCTGAAAAGATGATGAAGCCTATAAATTATTATTATTAATTCTTTTATGTTATCGAATGTTTTTCTTTTTCTTTTACTCTTGAATCGGAGTATTTCAACGATGCGCTTATTTTTATCAAGTTTAATTCTCCTACCATTTTATACTCTTTTTTATTATGTACAATTATTATATTAAATAGGATAATTTTATTAATTTATTTATTCATTCATTCATTTACATTATTATTATTTATTTATTTATTCATTTACATTATTATTATTATTATTTATTTATTTATTTATTTATTCATTTACATTATTATTATTATTTATTTATTCATTCGTTCATTTACATTATTATTATTATTATTATTATTTATTTATTCATTCATTCATTTACATTATTATTATTATTTATTTATTCACTTATTAAATTAATTTTCTTTTTAATTTGTAATCCATTCAATAGTTGAATTTTTATTTTTGTGTAACCATTTTCACTAATTAATTTTTTATAGCTTCAGTACCAATACCTGAATTAAAATAAAAAAACAAGTCAAACTAATGAAACACCAACTATATATTAGTTTAAATTATAATATACAAGTGATAAAATCAATTATGATGTGTTTTTAATTAAAAAAAAGTAGAATAACTAGATACTAGTATTTTTAATCCTATCAATAACTACTATTTATTATATTTTCTCATTTAATATATTCTTATATTTTTCTTCTTCAAATATCCATCATTTTCTTTTTTTTTTTTATTTCCTTTTCTTATTAACAGAAAAGAATTTTTATTTTTTTTTTATGCGTTATAACTTCATTTTTCAACCTTTTTTTCATTCTAATTCATAATTTTAATTTAATTTTTTTTTAAATTTTATTAGTTTAATTTGTGTAAAGATGAAACATTTTAATTTATTAAAAAAAATTTTTTTTATTGTTAAGTAACAAAATTGTTTACTTTTTTTTTATTTTTTTAAAAAATTAATGATATTCATTTTCGTATCTGAAACTTATAATAATAAAGTTTTTTAATTCATTTTATTGAATGTTTTACTTTTAAATTAAAAAATAATTTTTCTAAAGTTTATGCATCATCATAATAAATAATAGTAAAAGTAAAAACACATAGTATAAATAGATAAATAGGAAATAATAAATACTAATGAATACTATTTAATATTTCAAACACAAATTTCAATTCAAAAGTTCTTAATTATAGTACATTACTTTTAATTCATAAGAAATCATCCTTTTAGATCATTCATTGCTACTTTTGCAAATAAATACTAATTTATAATATTGAGAGCTATCTTTCATACAAATTAATATATCATTAGATCATTATTAAATATTGTTATTCCATTTAAATTTAAATTGGATAATTATATTATGTATATTAGATTATATATTAGCATTAAATCCTATTAATTTTTTTTATATGGACAACCATATTTTGATTTTATTTCATGTTCAAATGAATATTGAGAAAATCAAAATCTTATTTTATATTATTTTTAATAATGGAAAATATCCTGAAACAAATGAAGGAATGACAACTTTATGAAAGTTTCTAATCAATGGCTTATTCAAAACAAAAATAAAAAAAGATAAACAATACAAAAAAAGGTACATCAAACCTTTTATCCTATAAAATTGGTATCATGACTAATGATTTTAATTAAATAAACTAAAAATAAAATAAATGACTTTGACCAAAAGGATGAAAAATGAATAAACCTTATTTAATATAAATAGTAAATCTATTCTTTTATTGGTTACTTTTCATAAAGGTATGGAAAAAAGGAAATTTTAATATAATATGATTGGTTATAAAATATTTATTCTCCATTATATATATAATTATAAAAATTACATTTTCAAGTATTTATAATATTTACAACAAATCTAATAATGTTATAAACAATAAATTAGTATTCCCATTATTTAATTATTTATTTACTATGATACTTTTAAGAAATAATGAAGCATTATCATGGTTTTAATATAAATAAATATAATAAAAAAAACATTATGGTTTTAATATAATAAAAAAACATTATCATGGTTTTAATATAAATAAATATAATAAAGAAACATTATCATGGTTTTAATATAAATAAATATAATAATGAAGCATTATCATGGTTTTAATATAAATAAGTATCAAATAAAAAGTATTATTCTTTCTAATATCAATATAATATATATTAATTGTTAATAATAATAATGCAATAAAATGAAAAATAGGATATTTCCTTTATTTATCGCTATTAATTTTCCTTTATTTTCTTGTTGATTAATAATATTAGACATTGTAAAATCGTGTAAACCATTCCTGGTGTTAATAAAAAGTAAATAGAAAAGCTATATTATCTATTGATTTATAAAATAATAATTAGTAATTTTAATAGACAAATAGCATCTCTTGTTTTTTATCTATTTTATCATCAATTCAACAGACCTTTGGTTTTCTTTTTTCGATTTGGTTTGGTTTGGTTTGGTTTCGCCTATGACTTAAAAAAAATGATAATTATTTGTATTTTTAATTATTTGTAAATGATCATTTTGAGACATACCGCAAAAAAAGGTAATTTTATTTTATATTAATTATCATGTTTATTAAAAATAAATTAAAATGTATTGGAATATAGATTAATTAAATTAATATATTTTATTTTATTTATAATATACAAAATATATAAAATATTATATAATAATTATAATTTACAATGTAAATTAATATACTTTTTTTTTATAAAATTATAGATTTATTATAATTAAATAATTATATATATTAGAATATAATTCAATATATTATTATAGATGATTAAAAAAATTTTAAAAAAAAAGTTAAACATAGAAATGTTTTTTAACCAGGCAAAAATGCCAAAGCTATTCAATGCTCGTAAACCATATCACTAATAGTTTACTATAGTTAGAATAAAGCATAAATAAAATTTTACACACAACTAAAAGGTATAGGTATGTATATCATACTATTTATGCTTTTAATATTTTATAATCTTGTATATATTACTTATTAATATTACTTTATAAGTATTATTCTAACAATCTTCTACTAAATATTAAATATTATTTATTATTAATTATTCTTTTTAGTTATTTATTATTAATCTCCTTTTTTTTTTTTTTGGTAAATCATTTCTTTTTAAATTTTCCATTTAATAAATATGTGATAAAATATGAAACAATTTTCTTTCATTCTGTCATATATTATTCGAAACATTTATTCTGAGACAAAATAAAATCTTGAATTTGACTTTAAAAAGTGAGAAGGCAATCATTTAAAAAATAGTTAAAAATAGTTAAAATAGAAAATGTTAATAAAAAAAATTGATAATAAAGAACTAATAAAGAAAACTGATTATTATCAAGACACTTGAATTGAATAATTGTAGTAGTTTATATTGCTATTACACCATTTTAAAAATGTTTTTTGTTTGTTTTAAACAATTGATTACATTATTGTTTAGTGATGATTTTACATTTTACTATTATCCATTCCTATAAACAACGGAAATGAATCATTTCCCAATCTATAATTAATTTGTTGTATCTTTTTACCCATGAATAAATAGTATTTAAAAAATGTATCATTTAGATGTAACCATCTTTCTTACCAATGATTTTCTAATATTTCTAACATTATTTAATTAAAAAAAACAATAATAATAAAAAATAAATAATAAATATTATTATTTAATAGTAAAAAAAAAAAATATTTATTATTATTTCTTTATTAAAAATGAGAAAACTATTTTTTTTCTTTTTTTGGTGTAACAAAATCAAATTAAATTGAAACAAAATTTTTACCAGTCAAAAGAGTAGTAGCAATTAAAATTATATAATAAAAAAAGAATCATTTTTAGGCAGCTCTACTTAATTTGTTACCGTAAATTCACTTGAAAAAAAAATGCATTGTACAACAGTTTAATAACCAACCTTTTTACTGTGGAATCATTATTCATATTCTTGAAGCAATGAACATCATTACATTATTATAAAAAATGTTTCATTTGAAGAAACCACTGTAAACCATTCTTCATATTCTTGAAGCAATGAACATCATTACATTATTATAAAAAATGTTTCATTTGAAGAAACCACTGTAAACCAATCTTTTTTTATATATATAAAAGGATTAATTTGTAATTTGTTTACCTATAAAAAAATAATAAATTAAAATCATTAGTATGACATGAGTCAAAAATAATTCCGATTGAACCAATTCTATCACTGTAATACATCAAAATTTTATTTTTTTTTTAAAAAAAATATATTATAATTAAATATCGCTACCATAATATAAATTATGATGATGATAATGATGATGACCTATTGTCTATTGTGACATTTTAAAATAACAGTTTTAAATTTTTATTACACCATAGGTGTGTGGTATAATTTTTATTTTTTTGGTGGTGATGTAGTGGTTATGTACTAACAAGAATAATAATAAGAATAATAATGACTAAGGGTAACACAAGATTCACCAAAAAAATTTAAAAACTTTATTAAATAATAAATGGTATTAAACTTTATTTTATATAATTTAATGGTAAATAATACTAAAATTATTCATTTGAAAAATATTAAAAATAAATTGATGAAATGACTTTTTTTTCATTATTATTATTATTATTCTAATTATTATTATTCTAATTATTATTCTAATTATTATTTATTATTAGTATTAGTATTATTATTTAATAGTTAGGAGGTAACTAAACTTATTTTTTTTTTTTAAGAATAGTATTTACAATAGTGATAATTATTTATTTACTTTAATGAATGAGGTTTGTTTTTTTAACTATTCTTAAATAAATTATAAAAAGAAAAAAAAAGTTATTGCATCAAATATATAGTGTTGGAAAAATTATTATAATTAAAAAAAAAAGAAATAAAATAGCCAATGATATTTAAAATAATTTAATGAACAAATAGAAATAAAATAAATAAATTCTAACAATGTTACCTTCCAAATTTGGAAATTTGTCTAAAAAGGATTGACATTTAAAAATAATAATAATTAGAGCACAACAATAACAAAAAACAAAATAATAAAGTACTGAAAGGAGAGCAATAAAAAAAATATTTGTTTTTCTTTATTTTTTATTTCTTTCATTATTAGTTAGGAATAATGATCATTATTTTATATAGATTATAGCTTTCTTAACTCTTTTTTTTTTGTTTGCATTTCTTTCTACAATTATAATAAATATGCTTTTTGAATAAGAAGAATGTGAAGTCAAGAAAAATAAAAAGTTTCATTTCTATTAAAATTTTGTTTTAGAATTTTAATTTATTTTATTAATTATGGAATTATTTAAATTTAACTTTTTTTAAATGTTTTATATTTTATTTTGTTTTAAATTTTAATTTAATTAGTGTTTCAAAATAAATTAAAAAAATTAATTAAAAAATTAATTTTGGTAACAAATAAACAAAAATGGAAATTTTTATAATTAAAATAAAAAAAGGAAAAAGAAATAAAAAAAAAGGTATTTAATTCTTATTATAATTACAATATAATCCAATATAAAATAATTGATATAACTTATTATATTAATTCTATTGTAATAATATAGATGCAATTGAATCTTATATATATAAGGACTAAATACTAGAATAAATACTAGAATAAATTATTGTAAATTAAATTTCATTTGGTATAAAATGAACGTTCAACTTTTAAAATATATAAATGAACAAATAATTATAAAAGTAAATAAATTTAGTCATCCTAGAATCATAGGATTTTTATCTTTAAAGTTGTATAGTTTTATGTATAATGGTATAGATTTAAACAATAAGTATGTTTTTTTTATAGACAAAAAAACAAAACAGAAATATATATATAATTTTTTAATATAAATCTGTTGAAAGAAAGAAAAAATGTTCATTATTCATTTATTTTACACAAGCATTATGTGCTAAATATAATAAACTTTAAAAAAATATCTATGGGATTAAAAACTTATTTTGTCATGTTTTATAATGAAAAACGGTCCACATTGAAAAAAATTTTTTTTGGTTACTTGGGATAAAATAAAAATTATCCAAAAAAAGGAATACATTGAGAATTTTTTTTTTATGTAAGCTTTTTTCAAAAAAAAAAAAAAAAAAGGAAAAATATTTAAACATTAAGTTCTTTTTCTTTTTTTTTTTTTTCTTATTAAAAGGTCTGTTTTTTTTTTCTGTTTTTGTTTTATTATTTTCTACTGAAAAAAAAAAAAATTTTTTTCTTATATTATTTATTTATATTAAATTCTCTCTTTTTTCTTTATTCACTAATTAAATAATATTCTATAATAAATTCAACCTAAAAAAGGAATAATTAAAAAATTTTAAAAAAATAAATCTTTGAACAAAAAAAAAAACTTTTTAATATTCATTCTACTTAAATGGTTTCTTTTTTAAAAAATAATAATAATACTGCTATTGAAAAGAAAAGTAAATTTTATTTAATAATAAAAGGATTTAGTATTAAAAAAAATAAAAAGAGTAGAAATAATTATTGAAAAAGTATCTTCATTAACTTTTTTCTTTCTTTTTAAAACATAAATGCTTTTTTTAATTTAACTATAATAAAGTTTTAATGGTGTATAGACAATAAATTATTGGCATGGATTCTTGTTGTTGGATTTCTGTAGATGGTATTAATAAATACTACATGAATATAAATAAATAAAAAGAATTTTAATGTTTAAGAAATAAAATTAATAAAACTTTAGTCTTTTTATATGGATACTTTGGTAGATTAATAAATTAATAATAAAGCTTAATGCAATATAAAGTATATAGTTTTCTTTAAATAATGAAGAATTAACAAAATGATAAATTTAAATTTAAACAATTAATTTAAAGGTTAGGTTTAGTATAAAGGTTAAAAAAAATTGTTTATATAAAATGGTATAAAATAGGAATAAGAATCATCAAAAGGGAAAAGAGCATTGTTTTATTCAAATTATTCTATATTTCGTGTTATTATTGTTAATGATTATATTTATCGATATAAAAAAAATGAAATATCAAGTCACTAAATCCTTTTTTTTTTTTTTTTTTTAAATATATACCATATTCATACATACATAATTTTTCAAATATTTATTTATTTATATATTATTTATATATTATATTTTTAACAAGTATATTATTATTATTTATTAATGAGTCTATATTAAAGGATAAAAGGAATCTTAAAAGAAATGATTTTAAAGTTTTATTTTTGATCAATATTCTTAATTATCATTATATCATTTATTATTATTATATAAATAATGACTTTAAAGAATAAAGTATTGAAAGAGAATAAAATAGTATAATATTAATTAATATTATAAATAGGAATTTATATATTTTAAGAATTTATTTCCTATATAAATTACATAAAAAATAATAAAAATATATAAATAAAACTTATAAATATTATTTAACTAAAATTATAATAATTGTAAATTTGTATTTTTTATTTTTATTTTTAATAATTAAAGGTATTAAAATTATCTATTATTTATTTAAGTATTAAAAAATTAAATATATATCAAATTGTAGGAAAGGGAAAAGAATTTTAATTATAAAATAACTATTAAATTATATGTAAATAAATACTTTTTCCAAACATCGATAATATTGTACCTTGTAGTTTTAATTAAATTTGATATTGAAGAAAGTAATGTGTATAATAAAAATGTTTGATATGGTCTTTTACAACAATATTCATTTATATTATTATTAGTTACAACATTTAATATATATTCGATTAAATCAATAATGGTTTCATCAGCGGTATTATTTTCAAGTAAATTTGTAATGTTCGAAACAGATATTTCCTTATAATTTTGTATTGAAGATAATTCATTTTTAAGATTGTAAAAACATACAGAATATATTAGCACTTCTATTAACTCCTTTTTCTCATAAAAATTATCAATATTTCTACCACGACTTATATTTCTAAGATTTTTTGAATCTTTGTCATTTTTTGAATAAAAATTTAAGTTATTGCACAAGTCTCGATAGCGAAGGGTAAAATCATTACATAATACGTAAACATATTTCAAACGATTGTTAATGCGTTTAGATGTTTCTTCATTGCTATATATAGAATATAATTTCTCAAGTTCTTCGTCATTCATACTTGAAATATATTCTTTATTAATCTCATTTTCCCTTGCTTCATTAGCTACAATCAATAAATCATCGTATTTATCATTTTCATACTTAATTTTAAAGTCATTAAAAAATAAATTATCATATTTTGTACTTGCAAAATCTTTTGCATATTTTTTTAAATTTTCTGCATATTCTTTTAAATCATCCATATATTTTTTATAAAATGCGTTTTTTATCTTTTTTAATTCAGTTATTCCATTATTTTTACATTCAATTTTAAATTCTTCAAATTCATTTTCTCGCGATTCAATAAATTTATTTTTTATTTCATTTTCATAATCTTTTTCAAGATCTTTTTTATTAGCGTTAAGCCATTCATTAAATTTTTTATTTTTATCATCTATATATTTTTCATAAATCACTGTATTTATTGCATTTTCACCTACTTCTTCTAGTTTTACTGGAATGGTTTCTGCAAATTCTGACCTTTTTTTGTTAAAATTCTCAATACCTAATTCTAATAGTTTTACTTTCTTATCGAATTCTAAGGATGAAAATGATCGGTATTTATTAGAAAATTCTTTATTCTTGTTTACTAGGGAAATAACTATCTTTGGTTAAGATATATAATAATTCTTCTTTTTCTTTCATTTTTAAGGGTTTTGATTTATAATGGTCATTTAATAACTTTGTTATAAAATTATTAATGGAACTCTCTTTATTTTCTTTACTATATATGTCACTTTTTATTATATTAATATTATTTTTCATAGATTTTATTTCTCCTAATTTTTTATTAATATAATATTTTCTTTCCTTACTTCTTGTTTCTACAAATCTCGCGGCTTCTTCTTCAATAGTAACATAATTATTATTACAGTATAAACATAAAAGATTAGTATTAATATATGCAAGTTCCTGGTATATAAATGAAAGGATAATTTATTATCGTTACCAGGAACTATATATATATCTGAGTTATATATTGTATTATCATCTTTTTCCATAAGAATTATACCACAATCTGCAATTATACTGATATTATTACTTTCAATATAACCTTCTGTAACTTTTCCATTCTTGAAAAGGATTTCCGATTTCTTACCATATCCTTTAATTTTTTTATTTATATCAGCTAATGATATTTTGTCGTCGCTATCTTTATAATCATTCATTTTATAGTTTTCATCCTCATCTAACTCTAATGAAAAAGAATGAATATATTTATCATTACTTACTATAAAATATAATTTATTTTCAGTATTATCTTTAATTAAACTATACGTTAGATTCTTGTTATTTTCAAATAACTTTTTACAATTAGATTTTTTATTACATTGTGATGCTACATCCCGAAAAGCTTTATCAACATCATGATTAGAAATACGTCGATTAGCATACTCTGGTGTAAAAGTACCATCTTTAGTAATGGCTTTTATAAAATTTTCTTTATTATTTTCTATACTATCATCATTTCTATAAAAAGAATATACACTTAAATCATTTTCACTATTAATTAATCCAATTCTATGACTATTTAATCTTCTAAAAATATCATATTTTTCTACATTATTATTAAATTCGTCTCTCATATCTTCTAATTTTTCATTATACTTATTAAATAATAAAGGATTTTCACTATATTCATAAGTATGGCCTAAACGATCGTAGGCTATTTTTTCAGCTTTTCTATACAATTCCTTAAATTTGGCTTCGATTTTTTTGTTTTTTTCATTTATATCATTTTCTTCATCTCTTATTTTCCTTAAAGATGGAATAATATCAACAATATCTTTCATTTCGTTTTTATTTTCATTTTTACTAATATTGATTTTTAGATAATTTGAATCAATGTCTTTAACTATATTTCCATTATGATCCCCGGCAGATAGAATTAACAAAGATAATTGAATATCTAAATGATTGTGAGGACTACAATCAATTTTAGTAATAACTACTAATAATAAAATAAAATATTTAATAATATTCATTTTATTTTTTTTTATTTAAAAAAATTAAAAATATAATAATCAATTTATATTTATTAGCTTATTTTTTTTAAAAAAAAAATAATAATAAATATATTTTTATCTGCTATTCTCTATTTATTTATTGAGAATTCCATGACATACGAAAATTTAAAAAAAATATATAAAAATCACCTTCTTCATAATATTGAGAAAATTATATATTTATATTATTTTGCTCCATGACTAATTAAATTTTTAATGCAATCTTCATTATTAATTGAACGTGCAATTTTCAATGAATTAATACCATTATTATCCATTTTATTTATATCTGCCTCATGGTCAATGAAATAATTTATTAAACAATTATTTGCATAATATACTATTTCATGAAAGGGTATTCTACCATTTTTATTTGCTTTATTTATATCTGCTCCATGTTCAATCAAATATTCTACTAAATCTTTATTATGTAAAAATCTTTCTTTATAACAACTTACTAACAATGGTGTATTCCCTTCATTATCAGGTATATTAACATCCGCACCACAGTCAATCAACATTTTTGACACATCGTAATATCCATATTTACAAGACGCAAGTAACGCAGTTTCTCCATTATTATTTCTTATATTAATATCAGCACCATTTTTCAGTAAAATAGGAACAGCTTCGGATATAGCTGTATATTTACTTAATGTTATTAAAGGAGAATCTCCATCCTTATTAACCCTATTTATATTCACACCTTTTTCTTTAAAGTATGTAATTAATTTTTTATTATTAAAATCATTCTTTTCACAAATTTTATGAAATACAGTATTATTATTATCATCTAGTTCATATATATTAATATGATAATTGTTAACTAATAACTCTACCATATCATCTATATAGTTACATCTAGATACATATAACAATACATTTTCACCTATTTTATTTTCACCTATTTTATTTTTATAATAAGATAATATCACCTAATTCTATTTATATAAAATGTTTATAAAATGATTTTTTTTAAATATTAAAAAATATTTTTAAATTATATAATAATAATATTGAAATTATTGTAATTATAATATTAGCAATATATATATTAATTATATATATATTAATAATAACAATAGCAATTTAGGTAATACGGTAATACGGTAATCATAAATCAAAAATGAAATTTACTTTTTTATTATTTGCTTTATTATTTATTATTATTACTAATGCTAATTCTGTTATTATTTCATCTGTTTTCAAAAGAGATGATTTAGGTAATAATGGTGAAAATCTATTAAGTCAAGAATGTCTTGAAGAAGATATAAATTCAGAATATAGTAATGAATGTATGACTACTATCATTAACATAAATAATTATAAAGAGAAATGTTTAGTTTTTAAATCTGAAAAATGTCAAACATTTTATAATGATCCTGATTTATCAAAGTATTATCCAATCTGTACCAAAGATGAACAATCTAAAAAAGTATATAATCGAGTTGTATTTCAAAGTTTAATTAATAACGTTCTATCTAAGTGTTATATGGATGAGAACGATGAATTATGTCCACTTTCTTTATTTAGAATTACACAACCTAATTCACCAATTGATTATCCTGTAATTATAAATGATACATGTAAATCTAAAAAGTGTACTGACTCTTTTATTGAATATATGAATAAAAGAACTTTAGAAAGTTATTCTGCTTATGAAGAATTAAATCCAGATCACAAATTTTCTTATGATGAGTTAAATTTACCTAAACAAATTATTTCTGAATTAGAATTTGAAGAATGTAAATCTATGCATATTACCAGTAACGCTATAACTATTGTTAATAATTATAATATTATATTCTTATTCTTATTTTTATTATTATTATTAATATGCTAATAATATTATAATTATATCTATTACATTTCAAAATATAAATATAACTCATTTATATTAACGATATTATAAATGTTTTATATTAAACTTATTATTTAAATGCTTGTTATGCTTTAAATATATTTTAAAAAACTAATACGAATAAATGATTAATTGGTTTTAAAACAAAAACTAAATAATATGAAAAAAATAAAAAGTTATATATATTTCATTAACTATAACTTATATAGAAAAAGATATATATATTTGTTAGAGATATTAATAATAATATAAAGTGTAGCTTTAGCAAAAAATGGTTTAATTATATATATATAAAATATATAAAATGTTGGAATAATTATAAAATAGTTACATATATATATATATAAATTTATAAAATATAAAAATAATATATTCATATTTAAATGTTAACCTAAGAACTTTACATATAAATATTTGAAATAATAAAATTTTTGATAAACTTTTTTTAAAAAATTAAAAGAGTTATGTATAAGATAATAAAATAGTAAATAAAATAATTATTAAGGTAACTTTAGTTTTAAAACATTAAAAAAAATAATCTATATAAATTTATTTATACTATTGCATGCCTTTTATAATTAACTATGGAAATCAGATTTGATATAATTTGTACTAAATAAAAGAATTATAATAATACGAATTAAAATAATAATAATTCCAATGTATATTAGATATTAAAAAATACTATAATAAAGTTTAATAATATTTGAAACAATTATATATCAATTATTATTTAAATAGTTTTGTATTATTATAAAATATTGAATATTATTATTATTATTATTATATTTATTTTTAATATTTTAATTAATTAATTAATTATTTGTTTATTTAGTTATTTATTCATCTTTTTTTTTTATTGTTTTAAAATATTATGAATTACCATTGAATAATAAATCCTAATTCAAAAGCGAGTTCACGTGCTTTACAGAAACATTTTGAATTTTTAAACTTATCATATTCATAAATAGGATGTGGAGCTTCCACCACCGACGATTTAATTTCATTAATAGATTTTCGAACTGATATTGCTTTTGAACCAAATAACATAAAAACAACAGGGTGATCATTTGAAATATATTGAACCAAATTATTAATAAATGGTTCCCATAACAAATGATAATGATAAGGCAAGGAATCAGCAATAGTTCGTGTAAAGCAAAAGTTACATAAAAATATTCCATTTGCTAGCCATTTATCTAAATGATGATTGTACGGTCGCTGAAAAGGAACTACTGTATTTTCCAAATTTTTGTAAATACGCTCCAGTAATAATGGTGGACTAGAATTTCTAGTTCCGAAGTCTATATCAGAAACATCACGGATATTTTTATACGGCATGTCACCTATCATTACAACTTTAATATCACTTAACTTGACATATTTAAAAATTCCAAATACATCTTCCAGTGGTGGTGTAAAATAAGTATTTTTCAACTGATTATACATGTGCAATACCAACTTTGAATTTTTTATAAAGAAATCGTCCCAAGACATATACATATGTATCAATACTAACTCTACGTTTACTTTTATTACTATCTACTGATTTATCAAAATTTACTAATATAAAATATATAATATATAAAATATACAATATATAATATATAAAATATATAATATATAATATACAATATATAATATAAAATTTATTTATAAATATTGATGAGCTATTCTGAAATAATCAAAGTAATCAAAGTATTTCTAGAAATTGGTATTCCAGAATTAAATATTATATCTTTTGATTGACCAAAAAAAAAAAAAAGACTTTTCATTTATTATCATTTGATAGTGCAAAAGAATTATTAATATGTATGATTGGCTCTCATGTTTCTTACAAAATATAAATACTTTTCTTGATCGTATTTTTATACTGTTGAAAAATTTATTATACTGCAGTAAATATTAAGTTTAAAATTACTTTAAATATATTAAAAAGAAGGGTATATATGATTAATAAATATTATAAAAAATATATAAAAAATATTATAAATATTATATAAATAATATTATTTTTAAAAAAAAAATTATTAAAATCATAATATAAATATTGTAAGGTTTCAATTACAAGTGCAAGTTAATAAATTAATATATAATTATTTTTTTTAATAACGTTTCTTTTACTTTATTTTTTTTTTAAAAAATTAAATTTATTAAATTTTATTAATACATTATAAATTTAAATATAAATAAATTATGTTTAATAAAGGATAAAATATATTTTATATTTAATTTTATTGAATATATTAAATATTATTGATTATTAAATATAAAATAAATAAATGGTACTGTTTAAATATTTTAGATGACTTAGATGCATAATAAACTATAATTTTATAATAATAAATCTTTATATCAATTTATTACAAATTACAAATAAAAATCAAATAAAATTTTAAATTAAAATTTTTATTAATACAAAATATATATTTAATTAAATGTCTATTTATTTTTTAATGACATTGAAAAAGCATATTCTAAAAATGAATCATCTATATCAGGAATATTTGTAGAAAAAGGATAATAATAGATTTCATCATTATTATAGTCATGTACAAAACCTTCTTTATCTGTAATTAGATCTTCCATACTCTTGACCAGTTCTCTTTGCATATAACCAGTAGAAAAAGTATTGAGAGAAGTTGAAATAATACCAGCACGACCTGATTTAGAATGTATAAATAGTTCCTTTGCTGTAAGTCCTTCGGAATAGGAACTTTTAATATAACAACTCTGCAAAACGGCTTGAATTCCTACAGACATTAAAATTTGAATTACATTATCAATTTTTCCTTTCGAACCACTATTGACAATATTGGTTAAATTATTTTTAATGGATATAGATAAATATTCTAATAGTGGGTAATTTTTTAAATAATACTTTCTTATTTCTCTTATCTCTTTACTGTCCTTGTCTTGAGAAAGAATTGACGAATCTAAATTTGGAAGTTGTA
Organism: Piromyces finnis; assembly: GCA_002104945.1. NCBI lineage: Eukaryota > Fungi > Neocallimastigomycota > Neocallimastigomycetes > Neocallimastigales > Neocallimastigaceae > Piromyces > Piromyces finnis. The sequence goes on from MCFH01000003.1 coordinate 1,228,012, forward strand.
TTGCCGATAAAGTGTCTGGAATTTTTTCTAAAATGGATGTAAACTCATTCTCAATGCCAGGGTCTGGTATACAATCAAAAATGGATATACTTATGATGTGAAACAAATTGTATTCATGAACCATACGTTGTACATCCCACATAAATTTTAAATAAAAATCGTTACCGTAGTGTGTAATAGAATTTAATAATACAGTTTGATTGGCACCATTAATAGTGTGAAGAAGAATATCACAATACTTTACTATCATTAATCCAATATTATCAATGGATCAATTGACCCTACTGTTTCAAATATTTGTAATAATTCACATCAATTCAACAAATATATATGTATATAAAACAAAATTAAAACGATATAAAAATATATAAATATATAAATATATAAATATATTTAAATTTTAATTTTTATTTATTTTTTAATAAAGTCGTAAAAGATATAAAAGATATATATTATAAATAATAGAAATAATAATAATAATAAAAAAAATGTATTTTTTCTTTTCTTTTAAATATACAATTTTCTTTTTAATTAAAATAATAATAATAATAATAACAACAATAATAATATAAAAAAAAGGCTATGCTATATATATAATAACTTTATTATTATTATTATTATTATAGAATGGTAGGTTGTCATAGAACCATTTATTTTCGTTTTAAAACATAAAACTTATATTTCAATATTCCAGTAACGTGCTTTATTATCATCACTACAAGTTATAAAACCAGATTCTGTTGGTGAGGCAGCAACACAATGAACAACACCAGTTGGTCCTAGAATTTTTATTAATTGATAATATATAGAGCGTATTAATTTAAATATATTATAATTATATGTCTTTATAAAATCACTTATTTATTTTGTTATTTCATTATTAACCTGTCCATCTTTGAAGTAGATTTCCGGTTCTTGAATCCCAACAGACAATTGTGTTATTGGTTTCATCACTACTTAATACAAAATCTTCATTATAAGTAAAAGTAATATTACAATTGGTTTTCTAGAAAAAAGGAAATATATATATATATATATAAAAGAAGATAATAATAATAGTAATATATATGCATAGCATAGAAAAATAGGTAAAAAAAAAAAAAAAAATAGAAAAGTTTTATTAATAAATAGTATTTATTTTTTAAATGTTAAAATTATATATATTTAATATTATTCAATAGAATAATTATAATTTATATAAAATTTATTTAGTTTAGATATATCAATTTTTTTTTTCTTTATAATTACCATTTGAAGAGCACCTTCATACTTTTGAACAACTTTACCAGAGGACATATCCCATAATCTACCAATGGAATCTTTACCATTGGATAATAAATATTTCGAATTACGTGAAAATTTGACAGAACTAACACTTGCACCACCATGGGCTATTTATAAATATAGGTGTAATATATATAAATCATTATAATTAGAATTTATTAAAAAAAAACAATTCTATTTTTTAAAAATTTATTTTGTAATATTTAATATATAGATATAAATGGTAGAATATCCAAGTATATATAAACTATTTATCTATCCATTTGAAATTTTAGGTTACCTTGTTCAATAGTATTTACACATTGACCACTAACACCATCATAAATTTTAATGGAACCATCATCACTACATGTAACTTTATATAAAAAGAATTATAAAAAGAATAAATTATTAAACTTGTTCTTTTTTTTTTTTTTTTTTTTGTCTTGATACTATAATAATAATATTTATATATAATGTATAATCTATACCAAATATATTTCCTTGTGGGGCGTAATTAACCTTTTATATATATTTTTAATTTTTAAATAATAATTAATAATGTGAATATGTATAAAATTATATGTTCTATTTTTTTTTTTGTATAGATGTCAAATTTACTTGATTAATTCTAGCTTTATGATAATCATTTGGATTTGGTGGTATATAACATTGGAAGGATTTTACATCGTAAATACGAACAGCTGGATGATCAGATCCTAATTATTTATAAATGAAAAAATAACAAAAAAAAAAAAAAAAAAAAAAAAACATATGATTATTAATATGAGAAAACAATTCTAATAATGTCAACAATAGTTATATATAACAGTGGTAATGGCTATGGATTTTTTTTTTTAACTATGACTATTATTATTATTATTATTATTATTATAATTATTATTATTATAATTATATTATTAAATTTTGTTTTAACTTTACCTGCTAAGATAAAATCACCAGAAGGATGGAAACAAATAGATCGTACAGGATATGAATCCTATGATAAATTAAATAACATGAATAAATAGTTATTATTTTTATTCTTATTCTGTTTTTTATAGTCCTTTTTTATAATTTTTATTTTTTTTTTTTTCTATCATAAATAATTTATTAAGAATGAAAAAAAAAAAAAAAAAAAAAAAAACTTACTTGAAGATATCTAAAGGAACGTTTAACAGAAGGTTTTTGTAAATCATAAATTTTTATACTTTTATCTTCTGATGCAGAAGCTAGTGCCAAACCTCCTGGATGCCAACTAATATCAGTAACTGTAGAAACATGATCATAAAGAGTACGAATAACCGGTTTTTCTTCATCTGTTCTCATATTCATTTTGGCAACATCTAATACTTTAAGAGAAGTATCTGCACTACCAGTAGCAATGTATTTACCATCTTGACTGTAAACGGCAACTCTACAACTAGCCTTATGAGAAGTAGTATATAAAGTGGAGTAACTTGGTGCAACCTTTGATGCTATATTATACAATAAATAAATAAAAAAAATATTTTAAAATAAACATTTAATGTATTTTTATTTCAATAATAACAACAATAACAACAACATCAATTATTGAATAAAAAATAAAAAAAGAAAAACTTTTTTTTTTTTTTTTTTTTTAAAAAAAGAAACTATAAATATATATTATCATATTTTCAACTAACTATATTTGGTATCAGGTTCAATATTTAAACAACGATCTTCTTCTTCTTCTTCACCATCTTCTTCATCAGCAGCACTTGGATGAATATCTTCATTTACTGTGATAATAATAATAATAATAATAATAATAATAATAATAATAATAATAATAATAATAATAATAATAATAATAATAATAATAATAATAATAATAATAATAATTGATATAAAAAATTATTATATTTATACCAATTTTTGTTAGGAATAGACTATATAAGTTCAATTTTTAATATATTATTAATTGAATGATATTTACTTGTTTCTGCTTTGGTACCTAAATATAATAATTCTGCAAGTCTATATTATTCATTTTTTTCAAAAAAAAAAAAAAAAAAAAAAAAACATTTTTTTTTTTAATATTGAATATACTTGAAATTTATTTTTTTTAATCATAAATTTTCAAAACAATATAAAAGCTTTTATTTCTGTATTTATGATTTTTATACGATTATACAATAATGATATCAACTATGTATACCTTGAAGATGCTGAATAAGATGGTGTTATATTAGTGCTTTCTGCAATGACTGATGCTGCATTGTCTAAATCATAGTATTGTAATTGACTTTTTTTTTTTTATAAATAAAAATAAAATTGTAATAAATAAAATAAATTTTGTTAATGTTACGAATGGATAGATGATAGATGAATGGAATTGGAATATATATATATAACGATAAGAAGATTGAAGATTTATATATATATATTACCTAATGATTAATTGTAAAACTTCTTCTTTTTCTAAAGTATTTGGAGTTTCTTGTTCTTCAACGTCTTCCATCATTTTAGAATATATGTCTTTATTTATTTAAAATTTTAAATATTTTTTTAATAATTTTTATTAATTGAAATTTGAAATCCTGTCTTTTACTTTGTATACTGATATTTTTTCTTTACTTTTTTTTTTTTTAATTATTGTATATACACATATATAAATAAAATAGAATATTATAAATAAGGAATATAATTAGTTATATATCAATGGATTTTATTTTTATTTTTATTTTTATTTTTATTTTTATTTTTTCAATAAAAAGTTATTGTATATAATGTAAATTTTAATAATATTTAATAACATTTGTAGTAACGATATAAAAATATTAATAATATTTATTGATAAGAAATGCTATATACAATATCTCTTCTTTACTTTTTTTTTTTTTTTCTTTCTTTTCTTTTTAATAATAAAAATGATTTACCATACATCATTAATTGTATTACAAATGACAAAACAAACAAAATAAAATAAAGCAAATTAAAATATTTTAAATATTATTATCATTAAATGTGTATAATACCATTAAAATGTTCAAGTTCTATTTTTTGTTTTCTTTTTTAAATATCTAACATAATTTACATATAATTAAAAGTAGTATTAAAATTGGAAAGAAAAAAAAAATATTGAAATTTGATTTTGAATTTCAAATTTAGAATTGAGATTTCAAATTAAATTTTATTTTTTATAAATTAACTTGTATAGTTTGTTTTGATTATATAATTTTCTTTATTTATTTATTTTCTAATCCTATTATATATCCTTATTTTAAATTAACTTTTCTTTTTTTTTTTTTTTATACATAAAAGAAAAAAAAAAAAAAAAAAGAAGAATAAAGATTCTTCTACCAATTAAAAAAATAGGAAATTCAAAAAAAAAAAAGAAAATTTAATTTTTACATCTTTATATATATTTATGCAATATTGTTTAGTTTTTTGTATAGATAAAGAAAAATGCAATATTTACTTATACTTCACAATAAAATAAAGGTATAAAGTTGAATTTGTATAATACAGTATTAAGATATGATATATTTCTTATAATTTATTATTATTATAAATAATTGAATATATAATATAAAATGATATGATATGAAATTGTTATTATATAAATATTATTTTGCTTTTTATTTAATTGTTATTAAATGTGTCTTTATTAAATTATGCTTTTTTTTTTTTTTCTTCTTCTTTTAATAATAAATTTCAAAATTAACAATTATTTTGATAATATAAATAAAAAATATATTAATAGTATAATTTCTTTTTTCTTATATAATATTTTAATTTTTTTTTAAAAAAAACCCAATCATATAATATTAAAAATTTAATTATTTCTTTATTTATAATAATTAAATATTTTTTTTTTTTTTTTTAATAATTATTGTCAATTACTTTGGAAAAAAGGTAGAGTAGAATAAGAAGTGCTTTTTATTTTTATTTTAATACAAATATACTGATTGTTAAAACTAATCATGCATATTTGTATTTTCAACTATAAAGTAGTGATAAGAATATTAAATATAAATTAAGAATTTATTTATTTTTCTATATTATAAAATAAAAATTCTAAAATATCTAATTTCTTTAAATTCTTTTTTATATTTTATAATAAAATGTATCTATTTTTATATTATATCGTTTAATTATACATATATTAATTAAATATCAAAAATGAAATAAATTTACATTATTATAACTGAATATAAAAACAATATTCTAATACAAATTATTATAAAAACCCTCTAAATTCATATAAAAATATTTCAAATTTTCAAATTTTGATGACTACTAATAATTAATTTAATTAATGTAAATATGAATTTACACCTTTCCCCCCTCTTTCCACATTACAGTAAATCATAAAGAAAATGGGTAAGGAAGAAACCAAAACTGTTGAAGCTCCAGCTACTGAAAAGAAAGATATTGTTTTTGTTACTGGTAACATTAACAAATTAAAGGAAGTCAATGCTATTCTTGATCTTGACAAACCACTTAAAAATCAAAAAATTGATTTACCAGAACTTCAAGGTCCATCTACTCAATATATTGCAACCCAAAAATGTCTTGAAGCCGCTAGAAGAGTTAATGGTCCAGTTTTAACTGAAGATACTTCTCTTCACTTTAACTCATTAAAGGGTCTTCCAGGACCATACATTAAATGGTTCTTACAAGAATTAGGTCACAATGGTTTAAATGATATTTTAGCTGCTTATGAAGATAAATCTGCTTATGCTTTATGTACTTTTGCTTATTGTGAAGGTCCAGGAAAGGAAGTTCAACTTTTTGAAGGTAAAACTAATGGTAAAATTGTTATGCCACGTGGTCCAACTGATTTTGGTTGGGATCCAATTTTCCAACCAGAGGGTTTTGAACAAACCTATGCTGAAATGCCAAAATCTATGAAAAATACAATTTCTCATCGTTACAAGGCCTTAGAAAAAGTTAAGAAGTTCTTAAAAACTTTAGACTAAAAAAAAAAAAAGATGGGAAGAAGCTTTGAAATTATCTTTATGATAACTCTCAATATATTCTTATTAATTTATGAAATAACTATCATTATATAAATAACATTATTTTTAAAATAATTCATATAACGATATTTTTTTTTTTTTTTATTTTCAATAAGTATTAAATATATCTATATCGGTAAGGCTATTAATTAAAATATCTGTAATTAATTTAATAAAATAAAAATTAAAAATAATATGTTAAAAGAAAAATAATTTTAAATATAAAAGGATAAATATTATTAGTATTTTTATAGATTTTATTAAAAATACTTTTTATTTCAGATCGATCATTAAGAAATATTTTTAAAATTGGTATTGCATTACTTAGTTATGGTAATGATAATAATAATAATATATTTTATTTTGTTTTAATGCTAAAAAATAGTTAAAGTAAAATGAAAAGTCATTGTGTTATTTGTATATTTTATATCAATAATAATTATATGATATAATTTGTTTTAGATAATCAATAACCTATTTTATTTATTTATTTAATTATTATTATTATTTTTTTTTATAAAAGATTTAAAATTTTTTTAATATATTATAACTTAAAAGTTTCTTTAAAGTTTTCATTTTTTCTTACATATATATAACATTGCACTTTAATAATTATTATTATTTTTAATATATTATATAAAATTTGTATACTTTGTATATATTATAGATACAATAATGAATTAATGAATTAATGTTAACATATATTTAGTATTTTAGATTTAAACTTATAAATTAATATTATTGTTTTTTATAATAAAAAAAATGTAATTTATTATGGAGTTTGGCGTGTGATAATATACTGTAAATGATTAAAAATTAATATCTGAGAAAAATATAAAGAAAAACATTATTAAAAAAAACATGTTCCTTAATAATAAAAAAAATATCCAAATAAATATTAATAAAATGTATATAAGGAATATAAAAGTCTATGGTTTCAACATCAATAAGATGCTTGAAAATAATAAAAAAAATATTATGTTAATAACTAAAAAACGTATACTTTTACAAAAGTCAATTCTGGTCAATGATTAATGCATAATAAAATCGTTATTTCCAATCTAAACATTGTTTAAAATGATTGTAAAAGAAATTAAAAAAAAAAAACCTTTTTGTAATTTTAAAAAAATATAAATTATATTTAGAAAAGCAAAAAAAAAGAAAAAAAAAAAAACGGGAACGGGAAAAAGGATAATACTAAAGATTATACAATATTAAAAATTTTAGAAATAATTCATATGGTCAGCTAAATGTAAAACTATTATTTTTCACTCTATTATTTACTATTTTAGTATTTATTAAAGTATAAAATCAATTATTAATATTTTAATAAATAAAGTTTTTTAATATTCCGCTTTGACTAATAGGAATTTTATTATTGTATTAATATATTGTATGTTATCAATAGTTGAATTAGGATATTTCTTAATAGATTTCAATATATTAATATATATTTAATTATATTTATAATTATTAAACTTTTAAACTATAAATTCTATTTATTATATAAATGTAAATGAATTTGAAATATTTTCCTTATAGTTTATAATTTTATATTAAATAAACTTTAATATTGTTCCATAAAGCAATTATTATTAATATTTTTATAATTAATAATGTTTTAAAAAATTTCCTTTTTAATTAAACTTAAATTAATTTTTATTAAAAATCTCCATAGATAAGGAAGAATTTATAATATATTTATAGGTTATAGGTTATGAAAAATCCATATAAATATCAAAAAGTTTTTCAAAAATATATTTTTTTTTTATTAAATTATAAATATATTTTTTGATAAAATATATTAACTTAAAAAAAAAAACAATAAAAAAAAAAAAGAAAATTAAATATATATATATATATTTTTTTTTATTAAAAACAAAACAAGATGAGATTCAATCATACTCTTTTTTTGATGTCTTTAGCCATTGCTGGTTCGAAAGCTATGAGAAATATTTCTTCAAAGGATTTGGTTAAGGAATTAACTATTGGTTGGAGTTTAGGTAATACTATGGATGCTACTTGTTTTGATACTTTAGATTATAAAAAGGATCCAATTGCATCGGAAACCTGTTGGGGTGCTCCAAAAACAACTCAAGCTCTTTACAATAAATTAAGTGATCTTGGTTTTAATACTTTCCGTATTCCTACAACCTGGAGTGGTCACTTTGGCGATGGTCCAGATTACAAAATTAATGAACAATGGATGAAAAGAGTTCATGAAATTGTTGATTATGCTCTTAATACTGGTGGTTATGCTATTTTAAATGTTCATCATGAAACATGGAATTATGCTTTTTCTAGTAATTTAAACAATGCCAAAACTGTTTTAATTGCCCTTTGGAAACAAATTGCTTCTGAATTTGCAAATTATGATGAACATTTGATTTTCGAAGGATTAAATGAACCAAGAAAAGTCGGGGACCCTGTTGAATGGACAGGAGATCAAGAAGGATATAACTTTGTTAATGAAATGAATGAAGTTTTCATTAAAACAATTCGTTCCACTGGTGGTAATAATGCTCTTCGTCATCTTATGATTCCACCATATGCTGCTGGTGTTATGGATGCAAGTCTTAACACTTTCAGAGTTCCAAGAGATGATGATAAAATTATTGTTTCACTTCATTCCTACAGTCCTTATAATTTTGCTTTAAATAATGGATCTGGCGCCATTTCTAATTTCTATGATGGTAGTGAAATTGATTATGTCATGAATACTATTCATCAAAGATATATCAGCCAAAATATTCCTGTTATTATTGGTGAATTCGGAGCCATGAATCGTGATAATGAAGTCGATAGAGCTAGATGGGCTGAATATTATATTAAGAAGGCTACTTCTATTGGTGTTCCATGCGTTTTATGGGATAATGCTTACTATGAAGGAAAAGGTGAACGTTTTGGAGCTATTAACCGTACCACTTTAGAAGTCGTATTTCCAGATTATATTAATGGATTAATGAAAGGATTAGGCAACAAGGCTATTACTACTAGAACAAGAACTATCACCACCACCACCACCACCTCATACTCTATTCCAACTAACTCAAATAATAATACTTGTTTCAGTATTAAATTTGGATATAACTGTTGTAATGAATGCAATGTTTATTATACTGATAACGATGGTAAATGGGGAGTTGAAAATGGTAATTGGTGCGGTATTAAAGATTCCTGTAACATCGCTCAACAAGATTGTTGGGCAAAAAGACTTGGTTATTCATGTTGTCAAAATAACTATGAAGTTATCTATACCGATAATGATGGTAAATGGGGTGTTGAAAATGGCAACTGGTGTGGTATAAACTAAATTAATTTTAACTTAGTTTAGAGAGAAATGTTTAAAAAATTAAAGATACATGTAATCTTTTTATATATAAATAAAAATAAAAACATTTATATAATGAATTTAAGGATTTGCTATCAATATTTAATAAAGTACTTTTTTTTTTTTAATAAAGTCAATATTAAAAAAATAAATAAATAAATAAATAAATAAATAAATAAACAAACAAACAAATAAATAAATAAATAAATAAATAAGTAAATAAATAAATAAGTAAATATTAAAATAATTAAAAATTTTTTAAATATTTAAAAAAAATTGTACCATTTTTATTTTTAATAATTGAAAGAGAAAAAAAATTTTAATATAAATAAGATAATTTTTTCTAATTTTTTAAATTTTTAGTAAATATGAAGTTTTTTTTTATAAAATTATGGAAAGAACATTAGAAGAAAATATTTTGATTCTTGGTCTTGCAATATCATTGTTAAAAACAAAACCAATTTATTTAAGTGTTAAAGGTAAAATTATATTACTTTATACCTCAAAGTCTTAACGTAAAACTTTTATTTAAGGAATTCAATTTTCATTTTATTTCCATTAATAGTAGCATTTTTCTAAATGATATAAAAACAAAATCTACATTTAATATTTATAACCACTAATTAATTATTTTAAATCTAAAGAATATATAAAATTATTAAAATGGAAAATCGAGCTATCTTTATTGAACGAAAGTGAAAAAAACAATAACGAAGAAACTGTTAAATTACTTTTATCTAAACTCAATGCTGTTATTATAGATTGGATTCAATTAAAATCAGGTAATTAATTAGTTTTTTGAAAATTAAATCATGCTAATTATAAATTATATATATTTTCCTGAATTTATTATTATATACAATAGTTTATACAATTAATAATAGTAAAAGACGAAAACTTGATGATAGCCTTTTTGTTAGTATTTCAGATAATCAAAGTAATCCTGTAGGTAGAAAGATTTACATTTAATAAATAAAATATAATTGTATTATATCATTAATGTTAAAAAAACTATAAATTTTATTTATTAATTAAAGGATAAAACACTTTCTTCGATTAAACCAATTCAATTTATTAAAGATAATAAAGAAACACTTTATCAATTTTCATTATATTTTTCAAAATTAATATCACAACTTTTGACGTCTACTAAAAAAAAAAGTAATAATAAAAATAATGATCCTACTAATGAGAAAAAAGTAAATGATTTGAATGAGTATAACAAAAATTTAAATGAATATTATAATACAAAAACAAGAAATAATATAGAAATGAACTCCAAGAAAAATAGTAATAATGAATCACACAGTTCAGAAAGCATTCCTTCTCCATCAACTATTCTTCCAATGTATGCAATAGAATTATTTTTTAAATACTTTTTCGATCAATTCTTAATCGAATTTAATTCTATCGAACAATCAGTTGTATCTGATAATTTAATTTTTAATATTAAAAAAAATGGAAGTACATCACCCTTTGATCTTTTTTTTAATGATTATAAATACTCAGATAATATAACCAATGATAATTCAAATATTAATTTTTCTCCTGAAAACATATCTCTTAGTGATAGCTTTGGTATGAATTGTCAATCTAAAAATAAATTATATGAAAATAATTCATATCATGATACCGCCGATCATTCAGATCATGATAATAATTTTAAAAATTTTGATTATTCGAATAATAAAGAGAATTGTGTTGATATCATGGAAACATTAAACATATTAGAAATAATATTCTATAGTTTACAAGGTTTTTAATTTATTCTTTTTTTTATAAAGAATTATTCCTTTTTTTTTTTTTTTTTTAAAAAAAAAAACTATTATAATACTAATATTACATACATAAATATTATATATTATAATTATTGCTATTATTTATATTATATATTATATTATATAATTCTTCACATTGTAGAACTACTAATATTTAAAAAAGAATACACAGTTTGTATCAATAAGAAATTTAAAAAAGTAGTTCGACTCTTTATTAAATATTTAAAGTAAATATTACTGTTATTAATCAAATTATATTATATATAAATATTATATTATTAAATCCTATTAATATAATAAACTATTAATTTTAATTTTAAATATTTTTTTTTAAAAAAGAACAGGAATTCAATATTTATATGGAAAACAATTCTATCATCATGATATTCATTCTCAACTTTATCATACCTTATTAAAAATCGAAAGTTTGATATTGCAAATTTCAAAGTCTTCTTGTACACTTTATTTATATACATTAACTTTATTATTTAGAGAGTGTCGAATGTATATTTTTAAATATTTTTATTATGTAGAAATGATAAGTAATTTGAAGGAAGAAACAGAAGAAAATGAAGATTTTTTCAGAGAAGAAGATATACTAGAAAATAATAAAGATAATTATTTTTCTTCTTCAATAAAACAAGAAAATAATTTAAATATTGATAATTTTAATTTTAATTTTCTTTGTGGTATTAATATATATTAACACTAATATTATAAGTTAAATAACTATATGTTATTATTATTTTTTAGTATTAATATTAATTTCATATATATTTTAATATTATAATTAATTATATAAATATTTATAAGTATATGAAACATTATCTTGTATATTTTCTTTATTTGATGAAATTATACAGTCAGAGAATATATATCACTTTAAGAAACTCTCACTCTATGAAAATATTCAACAATTGCAGTGTAAGTTTACTTATAAAAAATTTAATAAATTAATATCACACAAATAATCATCCCATTTATATATTTATAGATTTTTTCTCTATTGAACTTAATCAATTTATTAGTGATTATCAAAGAATAATAAAAGAAGAATTTTCAATTTTTTCTTCCAATGAAAAAAATAATTATTCTTTTTATTTTAAATCATATTCTTTTCCATATCAAAATCTCATCAAATTAAATATGATTCGTATTTTAGAAAGATTTAAAGTAATTCAGAATGATTGGAATGAATCTAATATCTTAAAAACAGAAACAATACAATGTTATAATAATAATAATGATATGATTTCATCACTATCATCATTATCACACTTTAATTAACATATTAATTATTTTTCATTAATTATATAAAAAATAGTTTATATTAAATAATACACATATAACACATATACATTAAAAAAAGGAAAATTATATATTTTGTTATTATACATTATAAAATGTATAGTTATATGTTATATATATATTTTATTTTTAATATTTACTTAATACTTAATAATAAAAGCACCAACATAATTATAAAATTTAAATAATAATATTATATAATATTTCAATAATAGATCTATATTAAAAAAATGATAAAATAATTTAAAAAAAAATCTTTTCTTTTTTTTTTTTTTTTTAAAAAAGAAAACTAAATAAATTAATAATCTAAGAATTTCTTTTTTCCTTTTACAGCTGATTCTTTCAGATTTTTACTTTTAATACTTTTTTTATCTTTTTTTTCCTTGATCTAAGAAATTAAATAAATCTAAAGATTGTCCAATTGAAATATTTAACTTTTTCAGTTCATCAATTTCATTATTAAATTGATCTTCTTTTGAAATAATATCATCATCCCAGAGTTCCTCCTTCTGCACCATCATTTCTACTAAATTCCACTCAAAGTGTGTAAATCTATCATTAATCAAATATCTTGATATATATTTTCGAACTGCGTTTTTTAATTGTTTTTTTCTAACTAATAAGTTCTTTTTATTAAAGTATTTGTTTAATTCTTTTTTTTGAGATGTATTCAATTTATTATGAGCATTTCCTGTTTCTTTTTTTTCACCCTTTTTATTATAAGAATATACCATTTGAGGAACCTTATTTAATATTTTATTAGTATATTTCAACTCAATACATTCGTAAATATCTATTAATTGATTTAATTTTGGTTTAAATGAAAGCTTATGGAATAAATTAATGAATTCTGTATCTAACTCAAAGTATTCTTGTGGTATTTTTTTTATTTCATCTATTAAAGTTTCTTTACCACAAATGTTTTTATTGTAATAGAAATAGAGGAATAATATTTGTATATTGGATAATATTATATTGTAATTAATTTTACCAGTTTCTTTAAATAGGATTTCTTTTTCTTCTGATTGTAATGTTTCAATACTTTGTATTTTTTCTTTAAAATTATAAATGATAGATTCATTATTATTAAAGCTTTCATTCTTGAATGAAATATATTCTAAATTTTCCTTTTTATCAAAAAGTCTTTTTCCTGGAAGAATTAATTTTGCTAATTCAGCTTCAATAGTATCAAAATCATATTTAGGATCTTTATTTAGTGAAAATGATATATTTCCATTCTTAATAATATAATCTCTGTTGATACTAGAATAAATTAAATCATCAAAAGAGTCATATAAAGAACTTTCAATTTCTAAAGAAACAGTTTCATGCAAATTTGCCTTTTGAACACTAATTACATTTTTAATTTGATTAGAAAAAACAAACAGATACTCATTATTTTCATCTGGTTTTTCTCTAATTAATGGTTTTAAGAATTCATTTTGGACTGTAATAATAGAATTGTATAGAGTAGCAATATATTTACCATAATCATCTTCATGGATATCATTCAAATAATAAGCTAAACAATCTTGTTCTTCATTGATTTTTTTTGGTTTTAACTGGTCAACACAATCAAATTGAGAAAATTTGTCGTAAAGTTCATTCCATGAAATTTTAAATTTTTTGAATAAGATTTTCATTTTTTCATCATTTATTAATTCATCTTTTATTTTTATCTCTTTGGCTTCCTCCCTTGACAATTTATAATTATATTTATGATGTGTGTAATTAATAAATGAATTTATACTTTCAATATGTTCTAAAAATATAGTATTATCATTCTCATATTTATAATTCATATAGCTAGTTATCATTGGATATTTATCTTTACGATTATTAATTTTTTCAAATTGGGAAAAGAACATTTCGTATGAAGGATAGTTGATAATATTAAAGTAAGAAATTAATGGATATAACTTTGATGATAATTTATCTGTATCACAGGTTTCTTCAATTATAGATTTTAAATGATCATTTTTAATTTCTTTATTATTTTCAGAGTATTGTATATTATTGTTTTCATAATTTTCGATTGCATTATCAATAATACAATTTATTTTTTCCATTATAATTACATGTAACATTAGCTGTATTAGAGAATTCTGTTATATCATCATTAATTTTACTTTCACATTCAGTTATATAATTATAATTATAATAATACCATTTATTATATTCAGTCTCATCCTCAAAATCATAAATTTTTCATTTAATTTATCATTTACTTGACCATCTTTAATATAACTAGTTTCTGTAACTTCTCTATCAATCTCAGTTATATACAGCTCAATATTTTGATTACCTTCTACTCTGTTATCTAGACTTTTAATTGTACTATCAATATATTTATCTAAAGAATTAAATCCTGAATCATTACTAATTTCCATGTAATTATTTTCTTTGACATTATTTTCTTCTTTTATACCTTCACCTTCTTCATTAAAATTATTTTCTTCTTTAACATTATCTTCTTTTCTTATATTATCGTCTTGAACATTATGTATTTGATTATTGTCTTGATAATTTAAATCTTTATTAAAAGTTACTCTATCAACGACAGTTTCTTTATTATCTATAGCCATTTCATCTTCGCAATTTGAAATGCTAACTGGATTTTCCCTTTTTTCATAAGCAACTATAATTGTTTTATCATAAATACCAGTATCTATGAGTATTCTTGAACCTGAAAATGTATTTATTTCTTTATCAGTATTCCTCGAATCAATAATAATTGAATTAGTTTCTGAATTCTTTAATTTTTCATTCTTATCCTTATTTGTAATTATAGGAACATTTGAGTTCTTATCATTTACAATTGGTTTTGAACGATCATAATCAGAAGAAGTCCCATTTATCTGGTTATCTTCTAAATCTTTTGTATAAATATTTATACCTTCATTATTTGAAGGTGAATCCATTTTTTTAATATATATATATATAATTTAAATGTATAAAACTATGTTATAATTTAATTATAATTGATTAAAAAAAAAAAAAAAAAAAAAGAAAAGAAAAAAATCATTTTTTTAAGATTTTAAATACTTTTTTTTTTTTTTTAAATTCTCGATATATTTTTAATTAAAAAAAATTAATTAAATTTTAATTAACATATTTTTAACTTTAAAAAGTTTAATATTATCATGATAAAAAAGGTGTATTTAAAAAAATTCTGTTTAAATATTTCAAATAGTTAATATATAAGAAAATAGAAATGTAAACTATCTCCTAATTACCAATAATACCTTTTTAAAATAAAGTTCGTTGAATTAAGAATTAAAATAGATAGATTATTGTATATATTTAAGTTTTAAATACCAATATTTAATAATTTATTTATTCATTAACAGTAATAAAATTTTTAAGCTTTCATCATTAAATTAAAAAAACTGGACATTTTGAGATTGAATACATCATATCTCTTCATATTTCTTTATTTATACATATTAAAATATCTGTAATACTAATTTTAAAATATAATAATAATAAATTGAAGTTTATTTTGCTTATATGAAAATTGTAAATTATATATTTTTTTTTAATGAACTACAATTTAATTTTTATTTAACTACATCTAAATTGCTATAGTTATTATGTAGAAAAAAGATATCCTTCCTTCAGTGTCCTAATTATATTTATAAATACATAAAATGACATTATTTTATTAGAATTAAACCTAAATAATTAGTATATTTATTATAACAGTAACTGTATATATTTAAAGTTTTTTTTTTTTTTTTGGATTTATTTTTGTCTTTATTTTACAAAATACTCTACTATTAATATTTAATTTGATTATGGAAAAAAAAATATAAATATTACACTCAAAAAATTATGTTTAATTTCTAATAATGTTCTAATGCTTTACATAATTTTTATAATTTGAAATTAATGAAAAAAAAAAAAAAAAAAATAAGTAGCAATACATATACATATAGAAGAATAAAAATAAATAAAAAAAAAAAAAAGAATTATATATTTTAGCATTATATATGTGTAAAATAAATAAATAAATAAATAATAAAAGATTGGAAAAGAAAATATTTAATTTCTTTATTAAAAATTTAACTTTAAAAAAAGAGATATTTGATGAATAAAAAAAAATATATAAATAAATTCTAATAACTTAATTGAAATATGTATAGTTTTTTTTTTTTTAAAAAAAAAAAAAAAAAAAAAAATAATGATTTGGGGATAATGATATTTGAAAAGTAAGATGATAAATTTTAAAGTTGATTTAATTTCTTAATATTATTATTATAATTTTTTACAATAATTTTTAATTTATTAAGTACTGATGTTGCTTTACGTTTAATTTCAGGGGTGCAACTATAATCTTTGCAATAGTTTACGATAGGAATAAATCTCAAGATATATTTTATATGATAAAGGAAAGTTAATGAATCTGGATTAATATTCATCATTATACTATTATCAATTGGTGTAAGAGCATTAAGATTAAGATGACTTTGAAGACTATTTCGTTTATAATTTGAATCATGTACTTTACTATGAAGATTATTATCACTGCCAGAATTATTATTATTATTATTTAAATTATTTTCATTCATTAATGGTGGAAGAGATAAATATTGGTTTCTATCAATAGAAGAATGACGACTATCAGAACCAGCTGATTTTATTGGTGACGATAAATTTCCATGTTTTTCATCAATTGAAGATGGTGAAAAGTGGTTTATAAGAGTTTCATCTGGTGAAACTAAATTTAATTTAGTATTATTACTTTCATTTTGTGGGGAAATAGAATGTGGTTTTATATCTTTTTCACCTTCTTGTGATGAAGATAAGATAGGTATATTTAAATTAGAACTTCCAGATAGGAATGATGAAGTTCTATTACTTGAAGTATTCGGACCTTGCTCTTGTGGCATTAAAGCTTGAATAGTATTAAGATTAAAATTAATTGTATCAGAATGGGTTGTTAAATCATTTATTGATTTTTTTGAATAGATATTTGAAACAATTCTTAGGGTTTGACGTTGAATAGCTTCATCATTCAAACTTAATAAACTATACAACGCAGAAATAATATGAGGTTGCTTTGTAGTACACAATGAAAATAACATTTCAATATTATTTTCTACATAAAATATACAATATATAATTTATACAATATATAAAATATAAAATAATATTAAATATACATTAATAAATGTAGGTGATTAAATAAAAATAAAATTATTTATTCCATATATATATTCCATATATATATAAATTATTTATTATAAAATAAAAATTTATGATCATTGGATAGTTACGATTTAGAGCAATATTTCCAAGAGCTCTGGAAGCATGTCGAGCAATATCAAGACTAGTTGAAAGCTTTACAATAGAAGCTTGTTTATTTTGTAAGGAATTGGTAATTAACTTAACATGATTTTCAATGAGAAGACATAAAACATAAATAATTTGTTCATTTTCCATAATTAATTCTTCACATTCCGTTTGACAAACTAAATTAGCAAGGGTACAAACAATGTGAGATATTACAGTATAATAGGAACCAATATCATGAACAAGATTATATGCAGAGCTATGATTTTGATGCTCGTTTAAAAAACTATTTAAAATATTGGTAGTAAATAATATTTCAGGTTGGAATTTTAATTTTTTTATCATTTCAGCATTTAATATTTCAACGCCTAATTTATCTTTTCCATCTGATGATGGTGAAACATTTAAAAAAGAATTTTTTGAAGGTAATGATTCTGGTGAATTTGGTAAATCTGGATCATACTTACTGGAAATAGATAATTTTGAAAGAGGAGAAGTAGGTAAATCAGAATCAAAATTACTAGAGATGGATAATCTAGAAAGTGGTGATGTTGGTGTAGTTCTATAATGTGAAGAATTCAATCCTTTTGTTAAATTACTAACAATAGCAGTTTTAGGGGTTAAATTAAGTTGTTTTTTAATGATTGGAGGTGAATTTGGTGTTGATGTTGATGAGGTAGAACGATGTCTTGCATGTTTCATCACTGTATTACTAGATTTTAAACTATGACTAAGAGGACTTGATTTATAAATAGTACTACTTCTTTTAGGACTGTAGGAATGACTAAGATATGAACCATGTTCTTCCTTAGTTTCAGTTTCTTTAAGGTATTCAGTATAACAACAATTACAAAAATTATTTAATATATCTGGAAAGATTTCCGGGTCTACTATAATGCACTTTACTAAAATATTAACATGTTCTTTTATTTGTTTTTCATCACTACCCTTTAAAATTAATACTTTATATTGATCTTTTTTTAAATGTATATATAAAATATAATAAATTTATTATTAAGTCATAAAAAAAAAATTTTTTTTTTGTTTTAAATTATATATATTTTATTTATATAGCATAATCAACTAATCAATAAAATAATATATATATAAATGCTTACCATTTCTCAAGGACAAATAAGCTAAACTTTTTGCAAGATACTTTTTTGATTCATCATTATTAGAAGTTAAACCCTTATAAAATAAATCAAATACTTCTGGATTTTTGAAAATAACATATTGATTTTCTTTCTTTTTACAAAATTCGGAAAGTGTTTTTGATATAATTTTTTCGATTATCCATACTATATTCAAATACTGTTCATTGTCATCATTTTCATTATGAATTTTTTCACGAATTAGTTTTAAGTAACTGAAATTTAATAAAACTTTAATTATTTGAAGTTCGTGTCCCTCTATTATTTTTGTGTTTTCTATTTAATGATTTTATTAATAATAAAACTATTAATATAAAATTTTATATATAAACATTGTAAATGTAAAATAGAAATATATATATTATTAGAAATATTATATTAACCATTTATTAAAGTATGCATTAAAAACACTACTAAATTTTGAAATAGAAATAGTAAATATTGTGTTTCTATTGTTATTTTATTGATGTTTTCCATATACAAATTTGTAAGTCTTATAAAAATTTCTAATAACTCTTCACTATTTTTATCTGATAATTCTAAATATTTTATATACACAAATGTATATAGATAATATATAAAATATATAAATGTTAGTATAAATTTGTTTTTTTTTTAATAGTTATTTGTATATTATTATATTTATTATATTAGTTTTTAAACAAGAAACTATTATATTATTATATTTATTATATTAGTTTTTAAACAAGAAACTTTTATATTTATATACCAAATTTAGTTATGTGATTTAATATGATTCCTAAAAATAAATGACAAAAAGCCGGATGATTTAATGTACAAAAGTAGTTTAGTATATTTATCCCACCATAATTTATAAAGTGCTGAATTGTATGTTCTATATCAAAATATATTGTATATGTTGGCAAAGTGTTGGCAATATATAAATTTTTTGACAAATTAATGATTATTAATATAAATCTATATATTAATTCTTAATTTTTTAAATTATTAACATACCATCACCCTTAAGAATAATATTTAATAAATCATATTCACAATTTAATTTTAAAACAACTGAACTATTTTTGTTAAGACATTTATTAATTAGTTCAACTAATTTTAAACAATGTTTACAAACACGGACATATCCTTGGTATCCTAAAAAAGGAAGTGTTGTTGTATTTGGCGAACAATTTTGACAAAAAATATTACCACTATTTATTTTTATTTTTTTAAAAAAATAATAATAATAAATAATAATAATAATAAATATTTATATGAATATTTTAATACTTTTTAAATATTTATATATTATTTTAATAATTGCTTACCAATTTCTGTAATTATTTATATATCAAAAATTTGCCAGTTAAATTAATAAAATAATAATATTATTAATAATTAATTTTTTATTTATATTAATATATAAAAAAACTTTAATTTTAATATTGTATACCTGCAGTGATGCTATTATGCAATAATGTTAAAGTAATTAATTGTAATAATTTAAAAAAAAAAAATATTTTATGTTAATTATATGACTACAGTATAATTAATTTTATATTAGCATTATTTTATACCTTTCTTCTAAATGGTGAAAAATATTGTTTACAACCTTGACATATAGTAACTGTATCATCTGATATCCAAGTTGGCCTTTTTATTCTTAGTTTTATGTTACTTTCTTCAATAACATTTTTAAAACCTTTACTATTATTATTCACCTTTGTCATTTCTTTTTTATATAACTTTTTTTTTTTTTTACTTATTTTATATTAATAAAAATATTTATTGAAATTTGAATTTCTGGTAATTTTTATTCAAATTAATTATTATAATATGGAATAAAACAATACGAATTTACTAGTTATTTTATTAATTTAATTAATATTTTCTTTTTCTCTCTTTTTTTTTTTAAGAAAAAAAGAAAATATTAAATTTTGATTTAATATTTTAATTTTAATTTGTTAATATCCTTTTACTTAAATATTAGTTTAAATAAGACAGTATATTAGTCAATTTTCTTTTTACTATCACTTTTTTTTCTTAAATAATTATTAAAATTATTATTATTATTATTTTTTTTTAAAAAAAAAAAGAAGAGAGAATAATTATATATTTCTTATTTTTTTTTTTTCTTTTAGAAAATGCAATTAAATTTGAAAATATACTTTTTATAAAGTTATATATTATTTTATTCCTTAAAAGTTTGACTGACTTGCTTTATTAATTTTTATTAGAAATGAAATATGCTATTGAGCTATTATCTTATTAATCCTCATAAATAATTATAATTGTTATATTTGTATTGTTTTTGTGTAATGAAATAAGAAAAAATAGCTTCTCTTTTATATTTATAGAATTATGGTATGCGTAATGAATAATTATTTATAGCAAGGTACAGAAAATAATTAATTGATTTTACTGCTATATTGCTATAAATATTTTTAATGAAAAAAGAAAAGTAACTTTGATAATTAGATAAAACCACTACTTCTTTAATAATTATTTGTTTCTAAGTACCTTCAATATTAACAAATATATAAAATTAAAAATAAGATAAAAAGTAAAAAAAAAAAAAAGCAGGTCTAAAAAAAAAAAAAATACCAATGTTTTTACTTTATAATAAGAATTATTAAAAGTTTAATTTATATTAAAAAAAAATCATGATCATTATAGAATTGTTTATCAATTTTATTATATATATATAATACTAAAAATATTAATAAAATAATTGTAAAAAAAAAAAAATAATTAATTATAAAAAAGAAAAGACCATTAATTATATATAAAAAAGCAATTTATATGTTACTATTTTTATATACGTTTTTTATTATTTGACTCAACGATTTGGTGTAAATCATTAAGCAAGTTACTTCTAACGTATAAAATACATTTAAATGATAAATTACAGTTATAGTGTTATGATAAATCATTATTCAAATAAATGATTAAAGCATGCCATCATAAACTGAGGAGAAAAAAAAAAAAACATCACACTTTTTAATTATTATTTAAGAATACATATTACGAAAATGAAATCATATGATAGTAATAATGAAGAGAAATAGGAATGATGAAGTGAAAAATAGTAGTGGTAGTAAAAATTGTTACATGAAAAAAAAAAAAAACTACAAAATTGAATAGAAGATAATAATTATTAATAAGAATAAAAAGTGATGATGGTTGATTTAATTAAAAAAATATTGTTTTTTTTTTTTTTGCTTTTTATTATCTTGTATATGAAATAAAAATCTAAAAAAAAAAAAGGTAATAGTAGATTTGAAACTAGTTTTATTTTCATTTAATAGTTAATATTGATGAACGCTTTTAAAAGTATAAACGTTAATAGCATAATAATACTATATAATATTATATAACAAAAAATACTAGCAAAATATGAGTATAATAACATAATAGCAAATCTTCCTACTTTGGTGGTGATGTTGGTTTGGTGTGTGTGTTACTTTTTCATTCTCTTTTTTTATATTATTATTTTCATTCATTATATTGTAATATATTTATATAATATATTAAAATTAATATATTTTATTTAAATTATGAATTTAAATATATTTTAATATATTACTATTATATATGAACAAATAAGATTTTAATTATGTGTGACAGTAAATATAATAATTTTAGGGATTATAATATATTAGAATATATTGGCACATATATTAGTTATTGGTTATTATTTCATTTATTAATTAAAAATGTGATAAAAC
This sequence comes from Piromyces finnis, assembly GCA_002104945.1. NCBI lineage: Eukaryota > Fungi > Neocallimastigomycota > Neocallimastigomycetes > Neocallimastigales > Neocallimastigaceae > Piromyces > Piromyces finnis. The sequence goes on from MCFH01000003.1 coordinate 1,250,821, forward strand.
AACATGAATTTTGTGTAACGTTTTAAAGTGGATTAATTTATATATTAGAATGAATTATTTAATATATTATAATATATAGTTTAATATAAATTTTAATTAACCTTTAATAAGTCATAATGAAAAGATAAGATACCACGAAATATTTTAACATTATCAAAAAAGCAATAAAAAGGTAAAAGGAAGGTTGTGAAAAGAGTATTGGAACAGTTTTTACTTAGTAATGATCAATTAGTCCAGAACAAGTTTTCATGATATTTGATATTTTAGTTTTATATTTATTGAGTAGTCATGTCTTTTGTAATCTACCTACTTATATATAAAATAATAAGATGTGTATTTCATAGGGTTATAAAAAATATATAAAATGATAAAATATTAAAAAATATTTTTTCTAATACATGATTTATTAATTAAATCGTTGTTAGTTATTAAGTGTAAATATTTAATAATAAACCAACAAAATTAGGGAAAAGTTAATATTCTGGTAAAAAAAACCTGGTTTATATTTCATTTTAATATGATAAAATTATATACAAAAAAAATTTATATATTTAATAACACTTTTAAAATATAAAAAAAGATTTCCAGAAATATGTTAATCTTTAACAACAATAACATAATTCTTTCATAGTTATGAAAAAAAAATATATACACATAATTATACTAATTATCCTTTATAAATTCAATATTAAAATATATTATTAAAGAAATGTTAATAACAATAGTTTTAATAATAAAAGTTAAATTTAAAGTTGTTTTTATATAAACATTATAAATATATTCCTATTTTATTATTTTAGATTTAACATTGCTATTGCTTTTATTTGCATTTTTTTTTAATTCATTTATTTTTTCCTTCATTCACATTTTTCATCCAAATTAGAACTTAATAAGTGGTGACTTAGGCTATGCCAAAAACACATAATATTCCTTAATCAATTTAAGTGTAAACATTAGGGGGCGGTTGACACGTGATCAAATTGACTATAAGAGGCTTAGCATTGTAGTTGTGAAATATCGTACAACAACATGCATCTAATGTACATGGATTAAGTGAGCGTCGAAGCTGAAGAAACAGTATGACAGACCAGGAGGGTCACAACCACCTAGCAATAGGAATGAGCCAACGTTTCTCTAAGAACCACCATTGGAGCTAACTCTGATCGATGGGAGAAATGCACTCGGAAGTTAAAAAAAAAAAAAAAAAAAATTCACATTTTTCATCTCTGAACTAATACATCTGTATTTATTTATTTATTTATTTATTTATTTATTTATTTATTTATTTATTTATTTATTTATTTATTTATTTATATATTTATTTATTTATTTATTTATTTATTTATTTATTTATTTATTTATTTATTTATTTATTTATTTATTTATTTATTTATTTATTTATTTATTTATTTATTTATTTATTTATTTATTTATTTATTTATTTATTTATTTATTTATTTATTTATTTATTTATTTATTTATTTATATTAAATTTAAAATTTTATTTAAAACTTTAAAAAAATTGATTGGCCAATAACAATAAAAATTTACATTTTCCATTTTTTAAAAAAAAAAAAAAAAATAATATTTTAAAGTTTATAATAAAACAAAGAAAAAAAAATGATAGACGAGGTAATTGTTACAAGGAGTTAAGATAACTTTTTTTTTTTTTTAGAATTTATATATATATTTAAAATTTAATTAACGGATAATTGATAATTATATAATTTACATGAATATATGATTCATTCAAAACTAAACATTTTCTTTTTTATCTTTTATATAAACGTATTAATTGTCCATTTATCAATTCAATTTCATATACCACATGCATATATAACTATTTAAATAACGATATCAATAAATATATTAAAAAAAATTATTCAAATAAATATTAAAAATGTTTTCTTGGGAATATGAAATTCATTTATTATAATTCTTTATTTGATTAATTACAAAAATCTTTCAATTATTTAATGAAAATTTAAAAACTAAAAACATAAATTAACATCCAATAACAATATTATTAAACTATAGTCAAAATTAATTTTACCAGATCCAAACAACGTTAGAATTATCATAAGTGGTAAGTTTATGTTGCATTCTAGTATATGAAATAAAAAATGCATATATATATGTAAAATAATTTATAATTCAATAAATTATAATGATTTTTTATAAATAACAATTTATTACAATTATTTTATGCTATTTTTTAAAAAATATATATATATATAGATTGTGATGGTACTTTATTAAATTCTAAACATGAATTATCTGAAAGAACCAATAAAGCTATCAACTATGCACTTGATAACTATGATGTAAATTTTGTTATTGCTACTGGTAAAACTCGTTACTCCGTTACTCATATTAGAAAGCAATTAAACATTGATATGCGTAAAAATTGCTTAGCCGTTCACTCAAACGGTTGTGTCATTTACGATGATAAGGACCAAGTTATTAAGGAATTCTTCATGGACAAAGATATTGTTTTAAAAAATATTGAATTATATAATAAACATTTAGCTGGAAGAGATTACTCTTACGTTTTATATGTTAGAGATGTTTTATATCTTCCAAGAAAGGATAAGTGGAGTGCTTTCCTTGAAGAATATGGAGAAAGAGTTGCTATCTATCCAGAACCAGAACTTTTAAAAATGGTTGAAAATAATGAACTTGCAATTAACAAGGTTTGTGTATTAACTACTCCAGAAGTATTCTATGATGGTAAATATTCATAATATATAATCTATATTTAATATGAATATTTCTTTTTTCTAACTCACCCTTTTTATTTATTCATTTTTTATTTATAAATTGTAATTTTATTATATATATTTCTTTACAATAAATCTATCATTTTATTTGTTTAGGTTTTGATAAAATTCTTCAAAAGTTTATTGATTCATATGAAGGTATTTCCTTCATTACTGGAAACACTCGTTGTTACGAAACTCAACCAGAAGAAATTAGTAAAGGTGCTTCATTAAAATACATTATGGAAGAACTCAATGTTAAGCCAGAACAAGTCATGGCTTTTGGTGATTCATTCAATGATATTTCAATGTTTAACGTTGCAGGATATAAATATGCCATGGGAAATTCAGAAAAGGCAGTTATGGAAGTTGCCACTAATGTTACTGAATCAAATGATGAAGATGGTATAGCTGTAATCTTAGAAAATACTTTTATGAAGAACAAAAAGAACTAAGTATTTCAATTATTTTTTGAAATACTTTAATATATATCTATTTATAATATTAAAAAGTATTGCAAATTACAAACATTTATTAAATCTTAAAAAAAAAAAAAAAAAAGAGCAAAATAGAACTTGTAATAAATAATAAAATGGAAAGGGGGGAAATATAGTTATAATTATAAAAATAATGACAATAAATAATATATAATATAAAAAATAAGAATATAATATTTATTATTTTGAATAAAACTATCCTATCATAATATCACTATATTTTTTTAATAAACTGAAATAGACATAGTAAAAATATAAATTAATAAATCATAATAAAGTGAAATAATTTGTAGTTTAAATTTTAATAAAAAGGAAATATATATGTAGTTGCAACTGAACTTTTCTAAGAAAAGAAAATTATATTTAAATTATGAATAATAAGATATTTCCAAACTTATGTTTTTTTTTTTTTAATTTTTAATTTTTAATAATACTAAAACATAAAAATTAAATAATTTAACACTACTGATAATTAAAAAGGTTAAATATAAATTATATTAATTATATTTTCATTCTTAACTAGTATGTTTTATTTAACTTATATTCAAATCTTTTCTTTTTTAATAAAAACTTTTTGTTTGCTTTGATAATGACTACAAAAAAAAAAAAAAAAAAAAAAAAAGACCGCTTATTAAATGCTTCAATTGTAAAAATAAAATTTAATTCTTTTATCGAGGAGGAAAAGTAACGATACATTATTATGGGAGATAGAAAAAGAAAAAAGGAAATATGATTTTCTTGTTATTTTACAATTTTTCTTTATATGTTAAAATATATATAGGTAAAGAATTAATCAATAATAATATATTTATTTTTCGTAATTGTAATTTATACTTTAATACTTTTTAATATTTATAATAAAAAAAAAAAAAAAAATCAATGATTTATTTGAAAACACATTTCAAAATAATAATAATATGTTTTTGTAATTTGTAAATTATTATATCAGTATTTTTTTTTTACTCTAGTATCTTAATAAATATTGTTTTATTTAGTTAATTACTTATTTTTTTAAAGTAGAATTAATATAATTATTTACATAATAGTATAAATATTTTGTTTCTAAAATGTAATAAATTAGCTTTTTTTTTTTTTTTTTTTTCTTGCTTTTCTTAATATAAGCATTTCTGTATGCTCTAAACAATTTATGTATATATTTATTTGTCAAATTAAAAAATATTGATGATTGATAGTCATTCTATGATTAAAAAAATTATACTACTTTATCAAGAAATATACATACTTATGATTTATTATTGACATTTATGATATATAAAAGATATAATTATTAAAAAGATTACACCATTTGCAAAGGACAACAAGTTAATGTACCCAAAAAGTTGTCTAATTTCCCATCATATGGTTGATTTCCACTTTAAAATATATGTATAATTATTACATAATTAATAAACAATATTTATTTTATATCAACATATTAATATAATTTACACATAACAACTATATTCTTTTAATAATAACGAAAAAAAAAGTATATTTAAAAATAAACCTACTTGACTCTATTACAATTCCTTATACAACAACAACAGAATAGTATAATAAAGCAAATAATTATTATAATTGACCCATAAGTTGCAATAGCACTTGTATCTATGGCTAGTATTATTGAAGAATTCATTTTTATTATTATTAATATTTTTATTATTCCTAAATCTTTTTTCTTTTTCTTTCAGTTTTTACAATTTAGTTTTAAATTTGGTTTTTCAATTTAAAGAAAAAAAAAAGAAGGAAAATAAAATTTTATTTTCATAATTTTTATAATGAATATGAATGGATTAAGATTCTATTTATTAAAATTATCTTTCATATTTTTTTATAATAAATAAACTTTTAAATTTGTTATAATAATTAATTATAGAAAAGAATTGTGTAACATTAATTACAATTACCTAACCCACAAATTGAAAAATCTTCTTTATTAATAAAATCATTTATCAATAGCAGTAGAATATTATATTTTTTTAATTCCTTGTTTAGTTCTAACAAAAAATAGGTTTAGGACTATTCAAAAAAAAACCCATCAGTGAAGGGGTATATTTGGGGTTTTAAGTATTTATGAATCTAAATTCTTTACTTAATTATATTCTACCTTTATCAGAAAAATGTTCATCAACTCAAGTTAGCATAGCACATTATAAATCATTTAAAATCCAATAATGGAATTTCATCATTAGCATAATGTCCTACCTAAAATTTAATAAAATATGATAAATATCAATATTAATTATATAACATTTTTATTTTTTACTCTTATTTTAATTTTTTTTCAAAATGCATTATTATATTTCAATTTGTAAAAAAAAAAAAAAAGTTATAGTTATTCTTCTTTAGTAATTTTCGTTTTACTTTTAAAGTATATATCAACTCAAAAATAATACAATAAACCAAGAGAAATGGTCAAAATAACAGCACACGATCTTACATTTATTAATTTAACATCAATAAATTGAGCGTAAATTTTAACATATCTATCCTTCTTTAATTCATCAGAAAAATGTTTTGATTCTTCCATAATATTAATTAAAGATATATACAGTTTTGTTTAAAATTATTAATAATATCTCACACATTGCTTAACAAAATCGATATATTTTTTTCCAAAGGTTAAATTACTTTCAAATTCTGAGTCCTTAAGGTATTTTCCAAAAAGTTAAACTAATAGTTAATAAAATAAATAAAGTAGTAGTTAAAACATTCCATTTTGCACATTCAATAAGTATAAAGTTACAGTAATTCTATTTAAAATTTAAAATACTTTTTTGTTTTCTTTTTTTTGATGACTTATTTTGACCAACAATTCCATCTTATTTTATTTTTTTTTTTACTTTTTAAAACATATAAAATATAAAATAATAATATATTACTTTTTGAAATAATATTACAGTACAGTATGAATTAAAATTCTTAAAGTTTTTCTCCAAAATTGAATTTTCATTTAATAAATTTTTTTCTTCAGTTTTTTTTTTTTTTTTGAAATAAATTAAATGTACAAAAATGATACAAAAATACATTATTAATGTATTAAAATTAGCATAATGTAATAATAATGATAATAATTAAAAGTAAAACTATTAATTAAAAGTGAATAAATCATCAAAAGATATCCAAAAAAAAAAAAAAAAAAAAATGAATAGTAACTTAATTAGATTTTTTTATTTTCTAAGTATTATAGTGATACTTTTCTTTGTTGATGTTCATGCTAATAATCAAAAAAGCAATGATAAGAAATACATTTGTTTAATTGAAAATACAAATATAAACCTTTCAAATTTAGGAAAACGTCAAGAAAAAAAAGAAAATGTTCAAAGTATTATAAATGAAATTCATAATTTAATTGTTAACAATGTTGATACATACAATAATCCTGAAGTTTTAGAAGAAATAATCCATAATAACAAAAAAAGAATATTTAAACGCCAAGTAGAGAAAGATGATAAAAAAGATACTGTCAATGAAGTTATTAAACAAATTCATAATTTAATAATTAATAATAAAGATACCTATAAAAATCCTAAAATATTAGAAGAACTTGCTAATAATACAAACAAAAAAGAATTAAAAAAGAGAAGCAATAATAAGTACCGTAATCAATCAAAATATATTAATCAAATTTCTTCTTCGAAGGATTATACAGTTATATCTGTTTTACTTTCAGAACAATTATTAAAAGAAGTAGAAACTATACCCAATATTATATCATGTATATAAAAAAGAACAACAATAGCAAGAATTAACCTTGATAAGAACAATATAAAATAAGAAAAATTAAAAATATATCCTTTTTTTTTTCTTGGCAATCATAAAAAGTAATGAAAGTTATTTGTAATAATATTAAAACTATTTATATTAATAATATTTTCTGTACTTTTTTTTTCATTTAACTTATAAAATTATATCAAACATGTAAATTAATCATTTAAAAAACGACCATTATCAAAATTAAATAATATTATTTTTAAATATTTATATAAACATGTATATTCTCATTTTTTGTATATTATGTTAAAATTATTATTATTATTATTACTTGTAAATAAAATGATTTTTAAAATTTAATAATTTACATATTGATTCCAACTATTTATTATTTATTAACAAAAAAATAATATTTCTGATATGAAATTTTTGATTATTTTAAGTTTTTTTTTTTTTAAGTATTCTATAGCCACAAGATGCAATATCTTATTAATAGTCACTTCTTTTCATTTAATAATCTCTAAATCTATACGAAACAGTAGCACCAACAGAATGATATGGTGTTGAAAAGCTTCTTAAACCTACTTGTTCTTGATTATATTTTATATGCTTTGGATCAGAATCCACCCATGATTTAGGTATATCTGCATTTATATCTGTGTATGCTAATACATTAAAAGTACCTTTTATTCAATAAAATTAAGAATATATATATTTTAATGTTATTTATATATATATAATTAATAACTTTGTAATATTATAATATAAAAATTGCATACATGGAACTTCTAATACAGGTAGAAATGAAATACTTGCTGAAAGTTGCCTTAATATAGCTTGAATTTCAATTTGAATCTGGTTTTCACACTTTTCACTAATAATCCCACAAATTATGATATAAATAATAATATTTTTTTATATATTTTAATTATTATTGAATAAAAAAACTATAAATGATCCATTTCAATACGAATATATATATTATAAACGGCATGTATATATATTAAAAAAAAAAAAAGTTATATTATTATTTTGTTATATATATATAAAGAGCTACCTTAGGTATTCAATGGCATCACCATTTGAAGATTTAATATCAAATTGCCATCTTTCTAGTACATCATTATTTTCCTTAGTCAGTATTACTAATACAAGTTTTTTAATAGTTTGACTATCAACCCATTCTATAATTTATGTAAATGTTTTTATTTGATGTTATATTTGTTGTATTTATTGTGTTTTATTTTATAATATAAAAAAATATATTTTTAATATTATAGTCATTATTTTCTTTTTTTTTTTAGTATATTTTTTTAATACTTTTAACTTGTTCAGTAATATCTGATATATAAGATTGAACTCTCTCATCTGTAGAAACTAATAAATTTATATTATATTTTTTTACCATTTTAAAATCACTAGGTTCTGAATTAGTTATGATAATAATAATAATAAAAAAAGGAGAGTGTTTATAATTAATATCAAGAATCAAACTCATCTTTAACTTAATCTTAGTATTAAATACCATAGAGTCCACGTTGGAATAATATACTGTTAGTTAAAAATGAATAATCATTATAGGTTTAATGATAATAAAAAAAAGGAGAAGATTAATAATAGTTTATTTATAATTGATATAGTGATAAACCTTATATTTCTTAAGTAATAATAATAATAATTACCTATTTATACAATATTCTTCATTATAAAAATATAAATATAATAAGATAACAATATTTTATATATAATATGAATAACTATCCATTTAATACATCAACTATCTTTTATAATTTCTGAAATAAAATATTACCGAAAAATTCTGCTACAATATCGGATGAACCACATAAAGTAATATTTTCATTTGATGTCATTTTTATTTAAATTATTATTACAATAATAATTGATATCTATTGAAATAATAATAAAAGTAATAATTTAAATATAATTTTTGAACAGATAATTGATTATATATGTATATATTTTTGATAAAATATATTATAAAATGTCGCTTTAAAAAAAAAAAAAAAGATAATTAAAACATGTACTTGTATTTTACAAATTGGTTTAATAAAATATATTATAGTTGTTAATACACTATTGAAATCTTTTTTCAAATGATAGTGAAACTTATCAATAAAATATTTTATGAATATACTTTTTTCTTTAAAATATTTTTTTTTTAAAAAAAAAAAAAAGAAAAAGAAAAAAAAGAAAAATATTAATACATTAACAAAATCCTTTTTTATTAATTATATATTATATAATGAACATTAATGATACAATGTGAAAAAAAAAAAAAAAGTTATTTGATTTATTTTCTCATATATATCAATGATAAAAAAAAAAGAGCATTTTTATTAATATTTAAAGTTTTGATAATAGAAGGGAAAAAATAATAATGGATAGTACTTGTCAAAGAAGTAAAGTTCTTTTATATTATTATATTATGTCAAACTCTTTTTATAATAATATTTTATTTTTAGCATTATATAATAAATTAAGTATTCCAAGATGAGATTAAAGTATAAAAAGTTTAAAAAAAAAATACATTTATATAAATAATAAATCTTCTAAAATTTAGAAAGTAGCAATTATAATTATTTAATTGGTATAAATAAAAATCAAATGGTTTGGGATGCTAAATTTATAATAAAAGTATTATTCTAATACAATTCCAATCTTCAAAGTATTATAAAAATTAATTGTTTTTTAAATATAATTCAAATAACATAATTTTAATAAAAATAAAATATATTAATGATATTTTTTATAATTAAACATTCCTAGCAATTTCATTATAGAAATTACTTTTAACCTTTGTCTTTGATATTATAAATAATTATAAATATTATAGTTTTTATTATGAAAAAAAAAAAAAAAAGAAAAGAAATAGGCATTTTACTAAAAAATATAAAATAACTTATTAATTTATCATTCTATTGAAATATTGGTTTATATATATTACATTACTAAAACTATAATTTATAATTTATGGTTCTTTTTATATATATTTCAAAATATAATTTCAATAAAATAAGATTTATATATATAAATGATTAAAATTTTATATATATCTTCTTTTTTTTTTTTTTTTTTAAAAAAAAAAAACTATATAATTTAGTATATTATCATTTAAAAATATTAAAATTGTTCAACTACTTTTTAAAAATATATAGTATGCAAATAAGAAATTTGTATTTAAATATGATTTATTATCATTAAATATTTATGAAAATGTATAGATGATATTAATAAGGATTAAAAAATGTGTATATGATGATTCATATATTATAATTACACAGTTTTTTTTTTTTCAATTAGACATTAAATTAATGCTAATAGTAAATAGCAAAAATTAGCAAAGAATGAAAAGAACACATGTATGAAAATTGAAATTTCTAATTACTATATCTACTATAATAAAGTAAATATTAAGGTATGGAAGAGGAGGGAGAACACTAAAAATACTAGATATGCTAACAAGAATTATTTACTTATTTATCGTATTTAATTTTTTTTGTGTGTGTTTTTAAATATCTTCTTTAATATACATTAATTAAAAATTATTCTTTTTTTAAAATATATATATTCAATGAAATTTCCAACGCTTTTCCTTCCTGTATATTTTTTTTAATTAATAATTATTTATAATTAATTTAAGTTACAATAATTATATACCATTAAAGTTAATGTCATTCCATAGTGATTTTTTTTTTTTAAAAAATTATTAAAAAAAAATTAAATTGCATTTTCCTGTAACACTTTTATTAAACTACTGAATTTTTTATTGTAACATTTCATTATTTTTTTTTTCTAATTATGAATAATAAAAAAGATAAAACAAACACTTATTGCATATATTACTATTATTATCACTCTTTTGTATTAATTATTCTTTTTTAATATTGTTTTTCAGTTAATATTATTATATTTAAATACTTATTAATTAATTAATAACCATAAAAAATAATAATTATACTAACAAAATAGACATGTTTTTGAACTTTAAAACTAAAATATCATTCTATATATTTTTCATATTTATATAATTAATTAATATTAAATTTTAAATTTAATTTATTTTTTTTTTTTTTTTAATTAAAAAAATTTATATCTTTATTTAATAAAAAATATAGCTTATAAAATAAAAAGAAGGAAAAAAAATCGACCACCTTTAAAATCATTGTAATTATATTATGTTTATAATTGAATTATTATTCTATAACTTATATATTTAAAAATGAAAAAACATGAAAAATAGAATAACTAATTAATATAGTTACTAAAAAAAAAAAAAGTAAATTTCATTGCTGAATATTATAAAAACTTTGTATAGAAATGTACACTTTATTTTTTAAAAAGAATAAATTAATATATTAATTTTCATATAGAAATTAATCATGATACAAAATAACGACACACATATTATTTCATATAGAAATTAATCATGATATAACATAACGATACACATATTAATAATATAAAATATTAATATTATTACTATGTTTAAAAAAAAAACATATTGTAATATATTTTATTGAATTAACAATTTAAAGTTCGTTAAGCAATTTTATATATGTATTTATTTTTTCATTATATAATGATAATGATAAATACAATTAAATAAAAAATAAAATATTAAAAGAATCTATTTTCATTCATTCTTTCTATTCATATATACTATTGGTAATAATATGATTATTCTAATATTCATATTTTATATAATAATTTTAAAAGAGATAATATTTAGTTTTTCATATTACTTATTTTTCGAAGCATCTTTAATATATATCCTTATTCTTAAAATTGTACAATCAAACATAGTTAATACTTTTATAAATATATTCATTTATCTTTTTAATTTCCATTTAATTCTATTAATCTCAATATATTTGATTGTTTAAAATATAAATTATTATATATTTTATACTATATGAACTTAAAAAAGGTTTTTTTTTTTACCATTTTACTTAATAATAAAATTTTAATTAAAGTTTACGAAATTTCTTATCTCTGAAATAATTAATAATCATTTTTTAATAATATTAAAAACAGAAAAGTAATTACCTTCATTATAAAATACCAATAATTAAAAAGCATTTCAAATTAATTATTTTTAAAATTATATAATCAATAATTAAATTTTTATTATTAAAAAATTTTTTAAAAAAAAAAGTAAATTAAATTCAATATTTTAATTAATATTAAATTCTTTCTTTTTTTCTTTTCTTTTTTTTTTTTATTCTTGACTTTTTTATCATTTATCTTTATTACTTTTAATTTCTTTTTTTCTTTATTATAACATTCAATTTAACTATCAATTATTTTTATTTATTTATTTATATATAAAAATATAAAAAAAAAAAAAAAAAAAAAAAAAAAAGGAATTAATTGTTTCAAAATAAAATAAAATTTTATTATGTAAAAAGTTTTCGCTTAAATTAAATTTTAAAGAATTCTGTATAACAGCGACATTAAAATTTTTAATTAAATAAAAAAAATAGTTTAATTAAGAGGAAAATATAATATAAAACGACATTTAAAAAAAAAAAGGAATTAAATATAATAGATTATTTATATTTTTTTATATTTTTATACAATAATGAAAAATGACTTCAATAACGCATAAAAATAAAAGAATGTCTATGGCAGACCAACTTTCAAATGAAATGAATCTTTTACTTAAAAACACTGACTTAAATAAAACAAATTATGATAAATCAATGTATTCACCTTCTATTGGCCTATCTCAAATGCAAAAACATAATTCTACTACATCTTACAGCAATAATAAACCAATTAATAATTCAAATGGTTATTCAAATGATTACATTCCCCATTCATCATTATCTTCATCATATATGCTTAAAAATAATAATAATAGTCAAAACCAAGGAACCCTTCGTCCAGAATATTTAGAAGAAAGATACAAAAGTATATATGAAACAACTGAATCTTCATCTGTCTATACCAATGATATAAATAATAGCACAATTACAACAACTACTGCAATATCATCTGATACCCCTTCAGAAGAAGATGGTTATACCACAACATCAATGACAACAAGTGTTTCTAGAACCGGAACTTATTCTGATATGACAACTACTGAGCAATACAGTGAATATACATCAGTTTCTGAACTACCAACAGAACAATTTAGTGAATATTCTGAAACTTCTACAGAACCCTCTTCCATAATTCAATATAATAATAATGATGGACAAAATCCAAACATTTATTCATCTCATTATGGTAAAATATTTAATTTTCCTATTATATATCTAAATCTAAATAATATTATTAACTAATAGTATAAAATTACTAATTTTTGAATAAATATATAATTAAAAATGATATACCATATTTTTTCAAAATAACTAAATAAAAAAAAAGGATATAATAATAATATTAATAATAGTTCTCAACATGAATTTTATCAAATAGAAAATCGACCATCTAGATCAATTCATCGTTGGTCTCAACAAGATATTGGTAATCGTCGTAATCATTCACTTGATTCTAGAAAAAGTCATAGAAAAGAAAAACATAAAAAAAATAGCAGAGAAAGAAATAGATCTCTTTCACCAAGTATAAAGAATTTATTAGTAGATACTAGTCATCTTTCTAATTTATATAATACAAGTCACAGTAGTACTAGCTCCTACATTACCAATAATAATAATATACTCTCCCAACTATCTTTTGATAATACTACACCAATTCTTCCAACTTCACTTCATTTAAATAGTTATCCTTCATCTTTAAATCTAAATTCACCCATTATTAATAAAAAGAATAAAAGAAACATTGATACTAATAGTAATAATACTATCAATAATAATACCAATATAACTTCAAGAAATGAATATAATAAGAAAAATGCTAATAATTTTTCTAATTTTTCAACAAATAATATAAATTACAACAATAATACTTATCAAAATGAAGCTCTTAATAATAGTAATAATGATAGAACACTTGATTGCATAGATAGTAATGAAATACAAGATATTAGAAGAAACAATAATATATACCATAATGAAATACCAATGTCAAATTATGAAGCAAATGGTAACGATAATATTCATATGACTAAGAACAACATGAAAAACTACCTTGGCAATGATGATACTAAAAATTATTCATTTAATCACAACATTGACTCAAATAATAATAGACAGTTTGTTCCTGAATCAATATTAAATAGTACACCAATAAAATCTAAACATTCCATATCAAAAAATCCGTCTAAAATCAAAAAAAGTAAAAATAAGAAAAAAGCACAAATGAATACAACATTATCTTCACATGATTTAAATAATAATGATGATAATAATGATAATAATAAAAGTTCATTCCATTTACTTCCTTCATCTCTCTATGGACTTCCAGATGTTCTTCCATATCAACCTCCAAGTAAAATCCCAATGAATCGTAATTCTGTTAATGATACTAAAATTACGGATTCTTCTTTTCATATTGCTAATGATAATTTTTATAATAATACAGATAACAAAGAAAATAAAACTTATTATTTTGATGATTCTCCTCAATCTAAATTAAATGAAAATTATATTAATAAACCATATAACATGAATAATAATGGATCTCAACATTCTGGCTTGAATAACTATTTAGGAGTTAAAAGTTATAAGAAACTTAATAATTACTACATGGATTATGATAGTCCTTCTAGTGTTCCCAATAGTAATTCGAATGGTTGTAGCCCAGATCATTTTGAAAATAATAATAATAACAATAATAACAATGTTAATAACCCTTACAATCCTCTGAGACATCAAAATAATAATGATAATAATGATGATAATAAGAATATACCTGAAGAATATATGGAACAACAAAATTATGATTATTTCAATGATATTACATCAATTACTCAAAATACAATAGATACCGGAATTGTTACACCTTCTCTTTCTTCAATCGATGAACAACAATTTGCAAGTGATAATGACTATTACAACATCACAGCTGATAATATCTTAACTAATCTTGATAATAATCAACAACCTCTTTGTATTCACTCAAGTAATCCAAATAAAAATAACTTCAATATAATTTATAATAATAGTGATAATAATAGCACTACCATCAACAATAACTATAGTAATACCTATGAAATTGACGGTAATTATAAAAATGGTAATTAATTACATCACCTCCTTTTTTTTCATTTTTTAAATTATTGTATTTATTATGTTTATTATCTTTATATCATAAATAAATGAATTACTAATTAACTATTTTTTTTATTTATATGTTTAATAATAAAATCATTAGATATGGATGGTTATTATAATGATAATATTAATAATCAAGTATCAGGTATTATTTTAGATTCTTTCACAATGAAAAAAGATGATATTCCACTTGAACAATTTAATGAAAATGAAATGAATAATAATATGATTGTTAATAATTATGACTGTATTATGGATGCTTTCCCAGTAAAAAAAGTTTATCCATACGAAAAGGATATTGTTTCCGATACCAATTTTAATCAAGAATGTGTGGATTTCTACCAAGATACTGGTGAAGACAAAGAATTAACCGAAAAATCTGAATCTTATTACAATACTTCTATTGAAGATACTTCCTATACTCTCTCAAGTTCCGCAAGAGAACGTTTTAACGCTAAAAAACCACCTTATCCATTAAATCCAAATTCCAAATTTTACAAACCACCAAATCCAAGGCATCATCAAAAAAAATCTAAAAAGAAACAAAAGAAGCATTCAAAAAATTTCAATAGAAATAAAGATCTTGAAGAAGGTTATGATGATGACATTCGAAGGAAACATTCTCTTGTTAAGCCAGAACGTTCAAGACGTATTAATAAATTTTTGAATTACGCTAGAGACAATTCAAATTATGTTATTGTTGAAAATAATTTAACCACTGGAGATGCTAATACCTATCAAGATGAAGATGTAGAACGCCAAAAATTACAAGAATTAAAACGTCAAAGTAATTTCTTTGCAAAGAAAAATGCTATTGATCCTGAGTATGGTAAAGGGTATGATGAAGCATCTCTATCCTCAAATTCTACTAAAAATAAATCCTTCAAAAATAAATGGTGGGCTACATTAGCTAAAACTTGTACTTGCTGTGTTCCTAAAGCTTGCTTAGTACGTTGTCATAAAACAGATCCTGATGTTCAACAAGCATGGAGAGAAAAGGTTACTCTCTGTATAATTATTTTCTGTATTTGTCTCATATCAGGATTTTTCACTTTTGGTATTAATATGATTGTATGCAATAGTAGTGAAGATAAAATTTATTACGCTGATTCTTCCTATTCTATTCACGGTATTTCCTATGATATTTATATTAGTAAATACGACTCCAGTAGTAGACTTCATAGTGTTATTGGTATGTCTAACGGTCACGATTTAGGTCAATACTTTTTAAATGCTGACCCAAAAAATGAATGTAACCAAATTATGAATGGTTTGTACGGTCAATATACATGTTCTTCGGAAGTTATTGGGGAATGGCTTCAAGAAGCTCATAAACTTGACAAAACTTGTTATACCATGGATAATATTCTTTCTGATCCAAATATTAACACAAAAAAAATTGGAAATATTTATTATAATTGGAAGGATTTGGAGGAGCTTAAGGATCAAAGAAAACTTGTAGTTTATAACGGAAATGTTTTAGATATCACTGATTTCTTAGCAAAAAACCATACCTTAATTGGAAATGATCTTGAAACCATTTTAAGAAATCATAATGCTATGGACATCACCTATACAATGACAAAAAATTCTCAAAATAGAAAAGTTATTAAATGTATGAATGAAATTTATAAAGTTGGGACAATAGGTAAAACTACATCAGGATGCATTATTGGAAACATTATTTTAGCTTTAACTTTAATTTTTGTTACTGGGGTAATGTTTATTAAATTCTGTATGGCGGTTATCTTCAGTTGGTTATTAAAATGGCCATTAGGTGATCGTTATGGTATTATTAGAAAAATTGGTGAAAAGGAACGTCGTTACGCCTCTCTACCTCCTCATAATAATGGTAATATAGATTCCATAAAAATGCCTATATCTTTATGGAGTGACGTTAAAACGAAAGAAAGTAGAAATAATGTTCGTGACAGTATTACCACACTTATTAATAAAAGTAATAGTAATAGTAATACAATCCTTCAAAATAGCGCTGGAATAAATAATGATACCGGCGGGTTTGATATTAATCATAATAATAATTATACACTATCTTCGGCTACTCCAACAATGGAAAAAATGACATCCAGTCTTACACCTTCCAATAGTACAACGAATTATAAATCTCAAAATCGCAAAAGTATGACTAGTCGTTTTTCAATACCAATGCCAGGGGAAGGATCTAGATTAAAATCTAGTCAAAGTATTAGTAATATTGTGATGCCAAAATATCCAAATCCATTTAGGGCAGAATCTATTTCCAATAATAATTCCTTTACTGATTTAACCGCTATAAAAAGAAATAGTATTAACTGGGAGCCAACACATTCTAGCTCACCAAGTTTTAATAGTGTTTTAAATAAAAAGAATACTGCTTGTAATACACCCCCACCTCTTGGTAATATTTTTAATCACCAAATAAGCAGTTCACCATCCCTTCTGGCAAATTCCAATAATTCAATGCTTAATGATACCGTTAAAACTTTGCCTGAACCAACTTTACCAGACATGGGTATTCTAGATGATGAACTTCCACCTTCCTCCTCACCATCAACCTTTACTAATAAAAGATTAAGTATGCCACCAAATATGAGTCTTTCCATTAATAGATTTTCAACCTTGAAATCAACCTCTGGTAATGATCAGTATAAGCCTATTAATGGTAATTCCGAAGAATCTTCAGGGGGTCCATTGACACCTAATTCTACTATTAAAGATCTTCTTCATACCATTCTTTTAGTTACCTGTTATTCCGAAGGTCATGATGGAATTGCAAATACATTAGATTCTCTTGCTAATACCGATTATCACGATTCCCATAAATTAATTATTGTTATTTGTGACGGTTTAGTAAAAGGAGAAGGAAATGATGGATTAACCTCTGATATTGTAATTAATATGATTGATCCTGGAGATGGCAGTAATTATCATGATAATGACCAGGAAGCTAAAAGTTACGTTGCTATTGCTGAAGGAGAAAAGCGTCATAATATGGCAAAGATTTATGCCGGTTGGTATAGATATGCCTTGAAAGATACTGGTAGACGTGTTCCAATGATTGGTATTATTAAATGTGGTACAGAACAAGAACGTTATGGTAGTAACAAATCTCCAAAACCTGGAAATCGTGGTAAACGAGATTCACAAGTTCTTTTATTAGGATTTTTAAGTCGTGCATTATTTAATGAACGTATGACCGAATTTGATTTTGATCTTTTCACCAAAATTTATAAATTAACCGGAGTTCATGCTGATGGCTATGAAAGTATCATGATGGTTGATGCAGATACCATTGTTGACAAGGATTCCTTAGCTCATTTAACAGCATGTCTTATTCAGGATCCAAAAATTATGGGTCTATGTGGTGAAACAAAGATTTGTAATAAAACCCAAAGTTGGGTAACAATGATTCAAGTATTTGAATACTACATTTCTCATCATATGTCGAAAGCTTTTGAATCCGTATTTGGAGGTGTGACATGTCTACCTGGTTGTTTCTGTATGTATCGTATTAAATCAAGAAAAGGAGATCATGGTTATTGGGTTCCAATTTTAGCCAATCCAGAAATTGTTGAACAATACTCTGAAAATGTTGTAGACACCCTCCATAAAAAGAATTTATTATTACTAGGAGAGGATCGTTATCTTTCCACTCTTATGCTTAGAGAGTTTCCAAAGAGAAAAATGGTTTTTGTTCCACAAGCCACCTGCCATACCATTGTTCCTAGTGAATTTAAAGTTCTTTTATCTCAACGTAGACGTTGGATTAATAGTACCATACATAATCTTTTAGAATTAGTTTTAGTAAATGATTTATGTGGTACTTTTTGTATTTCAATGCAATTTGTTGTTTTCATGGAATTAATTGGAACAATGGTTCTTCCAGCTGCTGTATTATTTACATATTATTTAATAATTAATGCCATATTTTCTAGTCAAAAACATATTTTCACCCTATGTCTTATGGCTGTTATTATGGGATTACCAGCCATTTTAATTGGACTCACCTCACGTAAAATTAAATATATTCTATGGATGCTTGTATATTTGTTAGCTCTCCCTGTTTGGAATTTTATTCTTCCAGTATACTCATTCTGGCATTTTGATGATTTCAGTTGGGGTCAAACTCGTGTTGTTGAAGGAGAGAAGAAAACAGATAAAAGTGGACATACATCTGATGGTAAATTTGATAGTACAGGCATCATTATGAAAAAATGGGAAGAGTGGGAAAAACTTAGAAGAGTTGGAATTCTAATGACTGAAAGTAAAGAAGGTGATTTAGGTGAACATAGCAAGTATAATAATAAATAAAAAGTAACAATATAATTCCTATGATTAATAACAAAAAAATAGTCGTATTAATTCATTAATTTATAGAAAAAGACTATTGAAAATATAAAATAAAAAAAAAGTAATAATAACAATAACAATAATAAATTTATTATAAATAAATGTATTATAATTTTCTTTTTGAATTTTAAACTAAAAATTTAAATTAGATATATAAAACGTAACTAAATATATACTTATTATTTCTAATATATAGTGATTATCATTAAAACATCGACATTATTATATTATATCTATTATTTATATCTATTATATAATGTAACTAAAATATCTAAAAAAAAAAAAATAATAATAATAATTTTTTTTTTTAACAATATTATTATTTCCATTTTTTATGTATTTATTTATATTATTAATGTATTTATTTAATTCTATTATAAATATCTTTTCATTTTAGTTAGTTACAATAATATGGATAGAATAAAAATAAAATAAAATAAACCATTTCAAATTAATGTAAAGAAAAAAAAAAAAAAATACCTTAAGATTGTACATAAAAAGTTGTATATAAAGTGTATATAATAATTAAAAAGATAAAGAGAAAAAAAAACGACGAAATAACAAAATTCTAAATTTATCAAATAATAGTACACATAAATTATATTTACTAAATAGTTTAAAATCAAATTATTTTTTATTATAATTATTATTTCTTTTTTTATTTTATTTATTTTTACTTTATTGTTTCAACTGTCATTTCTATGTACAAATGATAATAAAATCTAATAGTTTTTTTTTTTTTTTTTTTAATATTAAAATGATATTACTAAAAAAGATAAAATAATAACAAAAAGTATTAAAAATAAATAATTTTATTTCATTCTTATATTATAATTTTATCAAGCATGATGATGACGATTACTTTAACTATCCTTTACTAATGAAATATAAATAGGTGAAGCATTTTCATAATCTATTTGGAACATTTTATTCTTATTATTGGCCATATATCTTTTATTTAAAAAAGGAATTCAAATTAAAAATATAATATAAAATTTATTAAAATATTCATAATTTATATTTATATAATTAATTTTTTTTTATTATTCATAATGATCTTAAATTATATTTATAATTAATAATTAAAATAAATTAAATATATAAAATACTCACTCCAAAAACTCAGTAAATTGATCCTTTAATAAAGTCATAGCATCTTGATCCATATTGGTATAAGCTAAAAGTTGTGGGAATTGAACTTTTAAATAAAAATGATTATTTATACAAAAAAAAAAAAAAAAAAGTTAATAAAAATATAATTCTATATATATTTTAATTTTCAACTTTTTATTTCAGCTTTATAAAACATTTGTTTTTTTATTTCTAATTGCAAATATACATATTATTATCTATTATAAATAACTTACCAAAGAGTCTTAATAAATGTTCTGCACCATAAATGGAAGACATTTCTTTATCGGGGTAATCTTTTATGGCCTGAACATATTGTTGTCTTTCAAAATGATATAATAAAATATTTCCTAAAGCTTTATCGAAATATTGTTTAATTCCATTAAGCATTTCTAATATAACATCATTGGATGCACTGTTTTTTATTATTATTATTATTATTATTATTATTATTTATTATTATTATTATTATTATTATTATTATTATTATTATTATTATTATTATTATATTATTATTATTATTATTATTATTATTATTATTATTATTATTATTATTATTATTATTATTATTATTATTATTATTATTATTATTATTTTTTTTTTTTTTTTTTTATTATTATTATTATTATTATTATTATTATTATTATTATTATTATTATTATTATTTATATAATATACTTACTCTTTACTTTCAGAATCAATTTTTAATTTTTTATAATCTTCTAAAATATCAGCTACATTTGGTTTACGTGGAAGAGTAACCAACTTTTTATAATTTATAAAATAAAATGTTAAAATATAAAAATAAAATAAAAAAAAAAAAAAATAAGCAAAATAATAACAATTGCTAATCATTAACTATTTTTATACTCTTTTACAAGAATAAATACTTATATACAATAATAAAATCTAACTATAAAATAATATAAAATAAAAAAATAAAAAAAAATAAAAAACTTTTTAATATTCTTACCTTTTGATCTTTAGTAATATTTTCCCAATCATCAACTAATTGAACTTTTAAAAGATCTGGTATAATTATCTTAATTTCTGGTTTTTTGATAAAATCTTCTTCCTATATATTAAAATATGAATATATAGGTAGAGCACGATCGATAGATATTAAGAATAATATAGGTTATATCAATTGTATAAATAAATTTACTAATAACTAATCTAGTGATAAATAAAGTGAAATGCTATAATAATTTACTTTGCCAATATCCTTAAAACGTTTTCTTCCCCTATCAGTACCAGTATCAGTAATTTTTTTATCATGGTATTTTGAATTTTTTTGAGCATTGACAGAAGCCTTTAAATCAGCCTGGCGTTTTAAATTAACATCATTATATTTCATTACACGTGATTCTGGAACCCATTCATCCCACCTTTATTAAAAAAAAAGTGAATGATGAAGAAATATTGACAATAGGTATTGGTATTTAATGTATTTAACATAAAATTATTGATAAATGAAATTGAATAATATTGTTTTTAATGATTATTGTTATCATATTGTTAAATGTATATATTTTAATATTAAAGAGTTGATATAATGATAATAGAAATAAATGAGTTTATTTGTTTTATGAATATATTTTAAACTATATAAAAATTATAAATATAATGATAAAGTAAAAAAAAAAAAAAAAAAAAATACTTTTGTTTCCATCCTTTATAGTGAACATAATAATGAGGACCATTGTCCTGTTCAATTGTTTTATTTTCCCATAATTCACCTTTTAAAATCTAATTAGTATGAAATTTAGAAAAAAAAAAAAAAAAGAAAAAAAAAGAAATTAGAATTTTTGCTTTATTGTCTTAATATAAATGTTTAGATTGGCATATAAATATAAAATTGTAGACATTATGCTTTATACAATAAGTATTTTGTTTCTAAATTAAAATTATAATATTCTATAAATCCAATTTCATTTATATTACTATTTTTTTTTTTTCTTTTCTTTTAAAAAAAAAGGAAAAAAAAAAAAAAAAAAATCTTTAATAATGAATTATTGAACTTTTTATGGTTTTAAGAAAAGAATATAGGTATATATCATTTTTGGATTTCTTATATATATATAATATTTATTTATTCTTATTCTCCTAACTTTTTTGTCATTTTCTATTCTTTTATTAATAATTAATGAATAAATTCATTTTAGTTTCTTCTTTCTTTTTTTCTTCTTCAAAGAAAACTCGTATAATGACATTCCTTTAATTTAAGAGAAAAAAAAAATTTTTTTTATTCTTCTTATTTTATTTATCTAATTTTGTTTATTTGTTATTTCTCTCATTTTGTATTTCTCGTACTTTTCTTTCACAAACTTTATTTGAATTTCTTTTTTAAAAAAATAATAATAATAATAATATACCATAAAATAAACTATTAAATAAAAAAATTAGATATTTACTTTTGCTTCATAAATTAAAGGTCCATGAAAACATAATACTTTTTCATCTTCATTAAAAGGTAAAGGATGATCGAGTTCAACGATTTCTGTCTTTTCACCTGTATTATTATTCTTTTTATCTTTTTTAGATGTAGTTGCTGAACTATTTTCAGTACTACTTAAACCATTATCTTTTTCTTTAGTAGAAGAAAGTTTTTGACGTTTACTCGTATGACTTTCCTTGTCTACTTGAGCAGTAGTACTATCCTTTTTTTTATCATTTTTTTTCTGTTTCTCTTTCTCTGCTTGTCTTCTTGTTTGTAAAGTCATTATTCTATTTTATAAATATTTATCTTTTTCTCTTTTTTTTTTTTCTTTTTCTCTATATATTAATAAATATAACAATATTAAATATTAGTAAAACATATGTATATATGTATATATATATATCCAAAATATTGAGATATAAAATATTTAAAGAAAAAAAAAATTTTTTTTTTCTTATTCAAATTCATCTACTTCACTATTAATACAAAAAAATGATACTATTGTTTATATGAAGTTTAATTAGTTTCTATCAGGTACTAAAATAATAATAATAATCATGATTATAAATGGTATTACATTTTAAAGCAAAAATGAAAAGTCCAATAATATTATCATTATTAATAATAAAAAAAGAATGAATAATATCTCATTTATATAGGTATTATTTTATTCATTACTTACATTATAAAAGGAATTAAAATAAATTTGAATTTTTAAAAGAATAAATTGGTATAAATAATTAAATATTATAATAAACAGATAGTCAACTACTAAAAAAAGAAAAAGAAAAGAAAAGAAAAGAAAAGGAAAGGAAAAAGAAAAAAGAAAAAATAAATTACTTTTTTTTTTAAAAAATAAAATAAAAAACAATTTTTGATTTATTGATTTTTTAATTTATTTATATTTATTTATTTATTTATTCACTTTTTTAGTTATAAAATAATGGTTATTTATTTAATTAGTTATATATTTATTCATTTAATTAATCAATAAGATTTATTTATTTTTAAATCTAAAAAATTTATTTTTTTATATATTAAATTTAGTATATAAATAATATATTAAAATATACAGATAATATGTGTAAAAAAAAAATTAAATCCACCGAACAACAACACTTTAAAAAAAAAACCATTCAATACTTTAAGAGAAACTATTCTTAAATATTGTCATTACTACTACTTTTTTTTTTTTTTTACTTTTTATAAATTCATATCTTAGTGTCGATAGAAGAAAAAAAAATAAAAGTAAAATAAAGATACTTTGTATTATTTGATATATTTATAAAACTAAGATCATAGTATGATTCATTAAACATTTATAGGATACTTTAAAGTATCGTTATTTATAATACGATCATAAAACAATTTCTTTTTTTTTTTACCATAATTTTATAATAAAAAAAAAAAAAAGAATTCTTATTTTTTAAATTATATTAATTAAATGTTTATTTATTAAAAAAAGTTTTTAACAAAAAAAATAATTGAAATAAAAGAAAAAAGTATATATAATTTTTTCTTTCTTCTAACTTTTCTTGTATGTTATAATTATTTGTAACTGTAAAATAAAATTTAAAAAAAAAAAATGGAAATAAAAAAAAAACATTAAAATTATCAAATAAAATAAAAAAAAAATAAACAGTTTATGTTTTTTTTTTTTTGTGGTTGTGGTTATGGCTATGGTTGTTGTTGTTGTTGTAAACTTTTTTGTTTGTTTGTTTTTGTATTAACCCTATTTTTTTTAATACTTTATACTTTTTTATTAATTTTAATATTTTCTTTTATTTTTTTTTTTTTTTCAATTTTATTTTTATAAAAGTTTAGGTGTAGGTAAATGTTTTTTTTTTTTTTTTTTTTTGTGATACATTTTTTCCTATCCTTCTCTTTTGTCTTTTTTTATCTTTTTTTTCTTTTAAAAAAAAGAAAAAAAATAAATTTAGATAAATAAAATTCACTATACATTATTATTGGTTATTTGTGAATTATCAATATTATTTATCGAAGAACTTGATGATGATAAAGTGGCATTTATTGAGTTTTGTTGTACTGAATCAGATGACATGGAAGCCATATTTAATAAATTATTGGTATGATTAAGATATGATGCGCTTCCATTTAAAGATGAAGGACTACTAGAAGTATTGCCATTTAATAGATTTAAGATAACACTTGAAGATAAGGAATTCATATGCGTTGATGGTGTATTTGGGCTTGAAAGACCATAAAGGAAACCAAGGAATTTAGTATCATCAATGGTATCTTCAAAAAAGGTTTGTCGCATCTTAAAGAAAGTTTTACTTGTTAATAAACTATCACTTCCTGCTTGATGTTGTGGACCTACACGTTCTACCTATAAATATTCAAAAAAGATAAATATAAAAAAAAGTTAGCAACTTTTTCTTCTTCTTATATATATATATACTATAGGTATATAATTATTAATTCAGGTATTCCAACAGTTTAAAAATACTTTTCAAAAGCATTAATTTTTTTAAAAAAAAAAAAAAGTATTCTATATTTTTATTATATTTTACTAAAAAATAAACTTATAATTACTTTCAAGAAATCAGCTACATCTTGTAAACCTCCTTTCAAGTTTTTACAACTTTTCATTAAATATTTTATATCATATATACATGGGAAATATATTTTTAATAATTCAAAAAAGCTACGTTCTTCTGCTGGAAGAGCTTGACATGTAAGTATTTTTAAAAGATAACAAAAATCGTATCCACTTTATATAGAAAATATAAGGTTAATTATGATTATTATATATTTTATAGATTAAATAATTATCAAAGCAAAATTTTAATATTAAAAATTTTCTTATCCATATAATTTTTAAAAAATCTTATTTTCATTTTGAAATGGATATGTAATATTAAAAAAAAAAAAATGGGAAAGAAAATACAAACCTATGAAAAGATATCCATTTAACATCATCAAGTAATACAAAGCCAGAACTTATTAATAATTCTCCAAAATATTCAACATCTATTCCATATTTATCATTTTTTTCAAAATCTATTCCTGAGTTAGTAAGTAAATCTATTGAATCTTGTGCATACATGTCATTTCTATGTTTTAAATAATAAAAAAAAAAAAAATAGCGAAAATGAGTTTAATGTTAAGGTACTAGAGTATTATTTAATTATTTTTCTTTCATAGTTTTTTTTAAAAATATATTAATGACTTTAGATTTTTAATATCAAGAATTAAACTAATAGCATTTAATATTGCATATTTTTTTTATCTAATTTATATATTTTTTTTCTCTATTTTGTTATGAAATAGCTTCATCAATTGAATTTAAGTATTTCTTTTCTGCTTATTTACTTAATTGATTGATTATAACTATGTTTCTATTTTATGTCTGTTTTTAAAAAATAAGAAATGTTTGTATAGATACGAACTGTAAATTGAATTTGAAATGAAATTGCCAAGTACAAACATTATCTGGTAAATTTCCATTTTCATCTGCAAATGTTATACCCAATTGAATAATCTTTAAGAGATCTACATTACATCTAAGAGTTTGATAGTGATAATCTGTAGTAGATTTAAAGTTACCCACTGGTCTCGCTACAACCCCAGGAAATTCTGTATCCTTTATATTATAAATAAACAACGTGTACAATTTATTAATGCCTGTTCTTAATTCTGTTAATTATTATTATTATTATTTATTCATTTATCTATTTATTTTATTTATTTTATTTTATTTTATTTATTTATGATTATGACTCTTTATTAAAACTGTGCATTTAATGTTGTAATTTGTAGTTTCTCCAAAACATTTGTTTTTTTTTAAATGATTATATTTTTGTCTATTAATATAACATTATTAAAATAATTACATAATAATATCATATGTTTATGACGTCTCTTCCTTTCGAACAAACATTTCTTTTTATTATTATTATTAAATGATACTTTTAAATCAGTCCATTATCCTTTATAAAGTAAAGATCAGATACTTTTTTTTATCACAATTTATTTACCTTATAAAATAAATTGTTGATATTTATTTAAAATACTCTTCTTTTAAAAATTGTAACGAAAATTATTTCTTTTTTTTCTTATTTATTTATCTATTTAAAAAGAATTATCTATCTTTTTTTTTTTGTTGTTGTTATTGCTTTGACCAAGATATTAAAATTATATAAATAAATAAAAAAAAATAAAAACTAACCATAGATATATATGGATATCTTTCTACCAATTCTCTTAGAATCTTCATTTCTGATTCCAAATTATATGACCATACATCTTGAATCCAACTATTGTCGTCAGACATTATTATTTATTTATGCTATTTTAATTATTTAATATTGTAATTATTTAAAAAGGGTTTTTTAATGCCTTGAACTTTATATCTTTAAAAAAAAATTAAAAAAAAAACAAAACAATAAAACTATTTCTAAAAACTAATATATCTATAAATAGTCAATTATTTATATATTTAATGAAAAAAAATATAAAATCGTTGATAGGAAACAAAAGAGTTTCTACAATTTATCTATCTTTTTAATAACTATTTTACTTTTTTTAAAAAATTTAAAAAATAATATATTAAAATAGCATATATATTGGATATATATTATAGTTTATAATTTTATAATTTTATTTTTTTAATAATAATAATAAAAATAAAATTTCCAATTGACTATTATATTAATAGTATTAAAATTTTGATTTAGTTTATATTATTACCAATTTTTTAAAAAATATATATATTGTTTTTTTGTAAATTTTTTTATTTTAAAAAAAAATACTGTAGATATATTGTTAATGTTTTTTAAAGTGTAGATGAACTTTTCCTTTATTTAGTTTTTAATTTTTATTTATTACTTTTATATTGTTAATATACTTTTTATAAAGGAAAGTCCTGTGTGTGTATGCTTTTTTTTTTTTTTGTATGTGAATATAAGTATATTTTTGTTGAAAAAGGTAACAATATAATTGTTTTGTTTTGTTTTAATTTTTTTTTTTTTTATTTTTATTTTTATATTTGATAATTGATGTTATTTAATAAAAAAAAATAATGATAATATTTTGATTGTTATATTATTTTTTTTATTTAGAAAATTTTGTTTCACATCAAATAATCTTCAAATATTATTATTATTATTTATTATTATTATTATTATTATTATTTATTGTTTTTAAAAGTTGAATAGATGTTTTAATTTATCTTATTTTCTAGTTTTTTGTTTTTATTTTTTATGTTTTTCTTTAAATGACTAATTTTTATTATTACTTTTAGTATTATATTCTTTTTATTATTATTTATTATTTGTTTATTTATTTAATTTCCACACTACGATTTGATTTCAAATAAAATAAAAAAAAAAGCTTTTCCTTTATATAATAACAAAAAAAAAAAAAAACAAATAATAATTGAATTTTATAATTTTTTTAACAAAGAAAATTAAGATATAAAAATTCCTGTTATACTTGAATTATTATTTATTATTTATTATTGTTGTTGTTGTAATTGTTGTTGTTGTTGTTGTTCTTATTTTTTTTTTTTTTTTTATTTTTTCTTATTATTATTATTATTCTAATTTATTATCAATTATATTAATAATACTTCTAAATGATAATAATAAATGTATATAAAGAATTACTTTGTATTAACCCTTTTTTATATATAATATTTTTATTTTTATTTTTTTCTTAAAATTTAATAAAATTATAAAAAAAAAAATAAAAAAAAAAAGATTAAAACTTTTCACTTTTTTTTTATGTATAATAAAGTAATCTTTTTTTTTTTTATTTTTTTTATAAATAATATAATTTAGTTGTTAAAAAAAAAAATTTTTTTTTTGTTTTTTTTTTTTTTTGTTATTATTTTATTATTTATTTATTTATTTATTTATTATTTACTCTTTCTTAATGTTTTATTTTTTGTATTACATTACATTATTAATACAAAACGTAAAAAGAATGTTAAATGTATGATACATAAATAAAAAAAATAAATTGGCTACATCTTGCCTACATTTCCAATTATTATTGTATACATAATGTAATAACAAAAAAGTATTCTAAAAGTATGGAAAGTATTATGATGTTTTTAGGTATTATAGTATTATCATTGTAGTGGTAATGGTTTTAAAACCACTGTCACTACGCCTTCTTTTTCTTAATAAATTATACTATATAAATAATAAATGAGGAAATGTTAAATTAAATTAAGAATTGAACAATAAGGTGTGATATTATTAATACCATTACATAATAACTATTACTATAGAATGAATTTCCTATATGTCAAAACCAAATAAATCGATATATATAGTTATATTAAAAACATATTTAAAAAAAATATTAAAAATAATAATATTATATATATTTTTTATTAATAATAGATAATATTTTTATTTAAAGTAAAATATATACATATACTCTATACTTTTCTATTGTACAAAATAATATAAACTTTTTTTTATTAAGATTATATGAAAATGATGGTAAATAACTATTCTATATTGAAAAAAAAAAGCGGTATTTTAGATGAAAAGACAAGAATATTTTTTTTCTTTCTTTAATTTTTAGTATTATTTATTAAATAATTATACTATATAGAGTATATAAAAAAAGATAATATTACTTTTTATTATTTTTTGATTAAATAAATAGTCATAACTTGAAAAATAAAGGTTTCCCCTCTAAAATATATATTTCTGTAAAATGTAAAATAATTAACAGATAAAAATAAAATTATATTATTAACAAAATAAATGCGATTAATTTTAAATAAAAATAACATTTACAATGGTATAGAACAATTAAATAAATTATTAAAATAAAAAAAATAAAAAAGGATAATCTTGGATATTATTTATGATTTATGTGTATTTAATATCTTTATTCTTTTATTCTTTTATTTAAAAAAAAAGAATATATATATATATATTTATAATTTATTCACTTTCTTTTTCGTTGTTGTTGGTGGTGGTGTTATTTTATTAATTGATTAATAAAAAAGTTTTATAAATATATCTGGGAGTGCAAAAAGTAAAACTATCAAAGATATCAACATGATAACAGGACATGATAATATTTTAATATTTTCATTATTTTTTAAAAATAGTTTTTTCTCTTTTATTTGTTGTGCTTTTTCTTCTATTGTAATGATATTTGTAGCCATTTTATAACGTAGTTCTAGTAGGGTTGTAAGTGACTTTATGTATTCTTCTTTTGCATTTAAAATTTTTTTCAAAATAACATCACATTTTTGTTTATTGGTCTTTTTTTTCCAGTTTAATTACCAAAGTTGAAAAAAAAAAATGCATTCAAATATTCATATTCATATTTTATAAAAGTGAAAAAGTATTGAATTTTTTATTAAATTGAAAGACAAAGTTAAAGCAACGAGAATAATAATAAATATTAAATTATATATATAGATATTAAAAAAAAAAAGAAAGAAATATAATTAGTAACATAGTAATTATTACTTTTTTTTTTTTTTTTTTTAGAACTATATTATATATTATTATATAATTGTGTATTAAGCAAGTATTAAATTTATATTTTATATAAAAATAAATACTTACAATATAGATATATTGAAATTTATTTAACATATAATTACTAATTTCCTCATTGTTATATTTTTCTGATTCTTTTGTGACTTCCTGAAGAGCCGTTAAGACATCATAACGTTGTATTGGGGATAAAGTTGATAATATATATTCAGTGACATTCTTATTTTGTTCAGTTTCACTCATTTTTGAAATAAAAAGAAAAAAAGTGAAAATCAATTATATTGAAATTCTAATAAGATTTAATTTTTCTAAAATTATTATTTTTTATTATATATAGTTATCTATTTTATTTGTTTGTTTGTTCTTTTTAAAAGCTCTTTTTCCTTCTTTCTTTAAATGTTTTCTTTTTTTTTTTTTTACAAATGGGAAATATTAAAAATTAAAAAAGTTTGAAATTTTAATATTAAATTAATTTTTTTTTTTTAATATAAAATAAAATTTTTAATAATAAAATTAATCTTTTAAAAAATATATATATAATTTGATTTTATATATAACATTATAATATTAAAAAGAAGAGAAAAAGATGTAGATGAGGTATAAAGTTTTTATAAGCATTCTTAATATTAAATGAAAAATATAGTAACAATTAAAATATTATCACTGTTTTAATTGTTACTAGAGCTACGTTATAAAAAAAGGTGATTCATAAAAAGTTGTTTTTTTTTAGTAGAATCAAATATATGAAATAAAAAAAAGTATCTAATTATATTGACTAAAAAAATCATCTTTTTGCCTTGATATTACATTAATATCTTCTTTATTTAAAAGTGTTATAGAAACTTATTTTTATTACAACTCTGAAATGAAATATAAATAGAATACCTTACCTATCATTATATCACTAAAATAGTACATATATATATATTTTTGATTAATGAAATGATATGAATTTATACAATTTTCATAATTGAAATAACCACATAAGTTCTTTTTAATATTTAAAAAAGAACATTATTTATTTAAATAAAAAATACACTTTTTTTTTTTAAAAGGAAGAAAAAGCACCTTTTATTTATAAGACTTTTTTAATTTATTTAACTTATTATTGATATGTTAACTTTTTATTTGATAGTAAAATAAAATCTAACCCTTAAGTTTCATTTTTTATTAAATTAGCAATCCATAAATAAATTAAAATTAATATGTTATAATATATTAAAGTATATTGATAATATATGAAATATTCAATTATGGAATTTCCTTTATCCGAAAAAAAAAACTAAAAAAAAAAAAGTTATATTCTTTTTTAAAGAAAGAAATCCGTCAATTTATAAAGTTTATTTTTTTGAAGAGACGCCTTTTTATACAAACATAATTAACTTAATAGTAAAAAAATTATAGTTGAAATTAAAAAGAATACTATTAACTATTAAATATACCTCAAATAATATATAAATATATCATTTTAAAAGCAGGTATTATATAAAAATAAGAATAAATTTAAACAGTTTAAAACTAATTTATACATATATAAATGATAAATGTTTAAAATACTAATGATAATGATAATAATCAATATATTATTCTATTTTCTAAAATATTATTTTATTTATAATAAATAATTATATTATATAAAATATTAAATATTCCTTTTTTTTTTCTATTCTATTCTAAAGTAACCCAATTAAAAGAAAAAAAAAATGTCATTCTTATCTAACATTTCTAATCTTTCACTTTGTGCCAATACTGGTTTAAATCGTGCTATGATAAATTGTGTCTCAAAATCATGTTCTATACCAACACACCAACTTTCTTTAAAATCTTTATACCATTTAAATACTTCTCCATTAACCATTCAAAATTCAATTTCCTCACAAAAAATAAATTTCAATTTCAACAAAACTTATGTTACTAAACAGTAAATAATTATTTTTCTTTTTAAAATTTATAAAGGATATATATATATATATATATATATGTGTGTGTGTGTGTGTGTGTGTGTTAATTGCTTAACACAATAGAAATTTTTAAAGAAAAAAAAAAGTTTACAATTTTAAAAATTTAAATGAAAAAAAAAAAAGTTTATTAAATGATATATATATATAACATATATATTCATAGATGTTGTATTATTTCACCTATATCTGTCAATGAATTTCATGAAATAGCTGATGAATTTTTCGATAATCTCACTGAATGCATTGAAATTCTTTTAGAAAACTCTAATATTGAAAACTATGATACCGAATTATCTGTATGTATAAAAAAAAATATTTTATTATACATATATAGAATATAGAATAAATATTATTATTATTATTATTATTATTATTATATATTAACCAATAACACTATTGGTATTATTTGTTTATATGTTTTATATATATAGAGTGGTGTTTTAACAATCAAACTTGGTAGTGCTGGTACTTATGTAATTAATAAGCAAACACCAAATAAACAAATCTGGTACTCTTCACCTATTAGGTAAAAATAATAATGACAAGGACAGGAATAAAAATAGAGTTATTTTTTTTTTTCATTTCATTTTATAATATATACATATATAAATCAATTCAATTTATATTAACTATTATTCTATTATCAATTAAATTTATTATAAATATTTACTAAATAACTATTCAAAAAAAAAAAAAAAAAAAAAAAAAAAAAAAAAAACTTATTGAAATGAATTATTTGATGATAAAAGTGGTCCAATGAAATTCTTCTACGATCCAAAAGTTAAAAGATGGGTATGTACAACTGAATGTGATTCTAAAGATGACAGTCGTTTCCTTGAAGTCAAATTAAGTAAAGAATTAACTCAAATTTTTAAAAAGGAAGTTGTTATTGAAAAAATGAATGAATAAAATAATAAAATTTTCAAAAAATCAAAAAAATTTTAACCTCCTCACCCCCCAAAAAAAAAAAAAAAAGAAAAAAGAAATAGTTCATTCTAACCTATATGTATTTTGTTTATTTTATCTATTTTAATAATTTATATAGAAATTTTAAGTAATAATAAGAAAATAAAATAAAAAAAAAAGAAAAAAAAAAGATAGTGACTCCTATCTATCTTGTTTTATTAATGAATAAAATATTCCTATAAAAAATTATAATAATAATAATAATAATAGTAATTCAATAAAAGTAAAAAAAAAAAAATAAATAATAAAATAATAAAAGTAAATAGACATGAAAATTGTTATTGGTATATATCTATTTAATATTTTTCGAAAATCTTTTAATGAAAATGATAAAAGATGACATGACCAAGTTCTAGTCTTTTCTTACAATTCCATGAAATATTGTCTAGACCTAACCAAATAATAAAAAAAAAAAAAAAGTCTTGATTATGAAAATAAAATAAAATAAAATAAAAAAAAAAAAAGGATCCTCTTTGTTAAATTCTTATTATAAAAATAAAACCTCTTTAAAAAAGTTTCAAATCTTTTAATCCTTAAAAAAATGGTTTAATTTTTTATTTTTTTATTTTTATTTGTTTACTTTTATTTTTATACAATATACATTGAATTACATTTTTGAAATAATAAACTTTTTTTTTTTTTGCTTTTATATTTTCCTTGGTAGAGTTTTTATTATCGTCAAAATTACTTTTTTTTTTTTTTTTTTAGTCATGATGTTTGTTTTTTTTTTTTTTTTTGTATTCTTTGTTTTTTCTTTTTTTGGGGGGGGGTTGTTTTTTTTATATTCAATTCTTAATCATGTTTTTGATAAATTTTTTTTGTTTGTTTGTCTTTTTGTTATTGTTGACTTGTGTGTGTTTTCTTTCAACTTTTTTTGTTTTTTAAACAATGGAATAGTTGTTTTTTTTTTTTTTTTTTTTTCATTAAAACTTTTTCAAATGAAAAAAAAAAAAAAAGGTTAATCGTCTAAGTTTTATGGTAGGTTAAAAATATATATATTGATTAAAAAAAAAAAAAGAAATTTACTCTATACTAGAACTTAAAAAATTCTATTGCTAGCAAAGGGGAATAAGAAATAAAAAAAATAAACATCTCTAAAGAAATATAAAATTAAACTAGCTAGGTTCAATCTTTTTTAATAAAATAAATCTATCTATAACTTTTAAATTATTATTGATTTTATTTAGATTAATAAATATCGTAGGAAAAAAAAAAAAACTATTTTTCTATCTTCTACCTTTTTTTTTTTTGAGGGGGTTTAACTGCTAAAGATGAATAAATTTTAGGTTTGAAAAAAAAGAAAAATTTAAAACTTTTTTAAAAAAACTAATCTTCTTTTTAAAAGCTAATTTTTTTATATTTTATATTAAAATATATTTTTATAAAAAAAAAAAAAGGCAATGTTGGGATAAATGCTTCTATTATTTAAAATTAAACCATAAAATGATTTAAAAAAAAAAAATTTTTTTTTCCTTATAAAAATTATAATTTTATTATATATTTAAATGAATTGTGAATTTTATTTTATATTAAAATATATTAAAAAAAAAAAAGAACAAATAGTAATTATAATTTTATGATTTGTTTAATAAAACTTCTCCATCAAAGATGGATAAATTTCACGATGATGATAATTTTTTTTCTTATTTTCTAAATCATTGATAGGAAAATCTATAGGTTTTAAAAGGAATTATGTGGATAGTTTTGTGGATATCTTAAGGTTTTACACACAATGAGTTACTTAAATTTACATCATTTCATAGGTTTCACCCATTTCACCCATTTCACCACCAACTTCTTCTTCTTCGTAGTATTCTTCTTCATCATCAACAGTAGCATCTTGGTATTGTTGGTATTCAGAAACAAGATCGTTCATGTTAGATTCAGCTTCAGTGAATTCCATTTCATCCATACCTTCACCAGTGAACCAATGGAGATAAGCCTTTCTTCTGAACATAGCAGTGAATTGATCGTTGATACGCTTGAATAAGTCTTGAATAGCAGTAGAGTTACCAATGAAGGTAGAAGACATCTTAAGACCTCTTGGTGGAATATCACAAACAGCAGTCTTAATGTTTTGTGGAATCCATTCAACAAAGTAAGAACTGTTCTTGTTTTGGACGTTGTACATTTGTTCTTCAACTTCCTTAGTAGCCATACGACCACGGAAGAAGACGGCAACGGTTAAGTAACGACCGTGACGTGGGTCAGAAGCAGCCATCATGTTCTTGGCATCGAATAATTGTTGAGTAAGTTCTGGAACAGTAAGAGCACTGTATTGTTGGCTACCACGAGCGGTAAGTGGAGCGAAACCAACCATGAAGAAGTGAAGACGTGGGAATGGAACTAAGTTAACAGCAAGCTTTCTTAAATCAGAGTTAAGTTGACCTGGGAAACGAAGACCAGTAGTAATACCACTCATAACGAAGGAAACGAGATGGTTAAGATCACCGTAAGTTGGAGTAGTGAGCTTAAGAGTACGGAAACAGATATCGTATAAGGCTTCGTTATCAATACAGAAGGTTTCATCAGAGTTTTCAACTAATTGGTGAACAGAAAGAGTAGCATTGTATGGTTCAACAACAGCATCAGAAACCTTTGGAGATGGAACAACAGAGAAAGTACTCATCATACGATCTGGGAATTCTTCACGAATCTTGGAAAGTAAAAGGGTACCCATACCAGCACCTGTACCACCACCAAGAGAGTGAGTAATTTGGAAACCTTGAAGACATTCACAACCTTCAGCTTCCTTTCTAACAACATCAAGAACGGAATCGACAAGTTCAGCACCTTCAGTGTAGTGACCCTTAGCCCAGTTGTTACCAGCACCAGATTGACCGAAGATGAAGTTGTCTGGACGGAATAATTGACCGTATGGACCAGCACGAATAGAGTCCATGGTTCCTGGTTCTAAATCGACAAGAACAGCACGTGGAACGTACTTACCACCAGAGGCTTCATTGTAGAAAACATCAATGCGTTCTAATTGAAGATCATCGGTACCAACGTATTGACCAGTTGGGTCGACACCGTGTTCATCAGAAATAATTTCCCAGAACTTGGAACCAATTTGGTTACCACATTGACCAGTTTGAAGATGAACGATTTCACGCATGTTGTCTAATTTAAAAAAAAATAAAACAAAATAAAAAATTTTATTAATATTTTTTATTACTACAAATATTAACTTTTTTTCAAAATGAAAATAAAAATATTTTATAAAATATTAAATAACACAGTGTCAATATACTGGTTATATATATATATAATAATCTTTATTCATTGATATACTTTATATATATATTTTTAAAAAAAAAATGAAACATTTTTATTTAATAATATTTATTGTCATAATGTTTTGAACTTTTTAATTTTAATGTATAAAATAACTTTTTTTTTTTTTTGCCTTCCCATACTACTTTTAAAATATGTAATTCTTAGTAATTACTTTACTAAATATACATAATCCTCGGTTAAAATTATCTTTTTGTTCCTTTATTTCTTTTTTTTTTAAAAAAAAAAAGCCATTATTAATCCTTTTGTTATATTATTTAGTGTTTTTAAAATTTTGTGGCTTTTGTTTACTTTACATCATACTTTTTTTTTACTGATAAAACATCCTTTTATTTTGTTGTTATGGTTATAATATTTTGTTTTGAAATAACAAATATACTTTTTCTATTGTATTTACTTTATTACTTTCTTTTTTTTCCTTTTAATAATTTACTAATATAACATATTACAAATATAACTTTTTTTTTTTTAGTTACCTTATTATTTCTATTAAATTTAATTATAAATAAAAATAGTTAGAAAATAAAAAAAAGGAAGGAAATATGTTTTTATTTATAAGATTTCGAAAACTAATAAAAACAATTTATTAATAATATATTATCGCCATATATTAATATATTGAATTGATTTAAAAAATAATTGCTAAAAAATTTTTTTATTTTATAATAATTTGATATTATGATGATATTGGATAATTTATTAGCATAATTGACATTAATTTTTTTAATTAGGATTACAATTACAATTACAAATAGAATACAATATTTTATTTTGATTATATTGTAATATATGATATAATATATTATTCAATGAATTTAATTACAAATTGTATAAGACAAAATTTAAATAATAAAAAATTTTCACTTTTTCATCATCAACATCTCATCAAAATTATTAGGATTTGAGAAGAAAAGTTTAATTCATACGCTTCATATTAATATTGTCATATATTTCATTATAATAATTGCATCTCTTTGGATAATAATTTTTGCATTATTCATCTGTTGTCCATATTAACATTCTATCCTACTTAACTGTTTGTTTGTCTACTGTTTATTTAGTTTGTTAGGTAGCTATTTATTTATTTATCTAGTTGTTTATCTAATTATTATTTATTTATTCATTCATTTATTTATTTAGAAAGTGTGTATATTAAAAATTGAATCAAATTATTTATTTTATTTCACTTTAATTGAAATGAGCAGTATAATATTTTTATGGAATAATTTAATTTGATTTAATTGATAATATATTATTAATGAATTTCCATAAAAGATAAATTTAATAATGAAAAATAAATTTGTATTAATGATACCTCATTCATTGTTGTAAAATAATAATAATTAAAGTTTGACTTCTTACACAAAATAAGTTGATAATCATTAATCATGCTAATTATATAAACTAGAATTCATATATTAATTTATATTAAAATATATTGTTAATAGAATTAATATCCTTATGGTGAATATATTAATCATAGAATGGAATGATTTCAATGGACCGAATTACAAATTATTAAGTATGGGATATTTTATTAATATATTTACATTACAATGAAATAAATGGAATATTATATTATATCATATATTAAATAATACTTTGGCTTCTCTTTTTTATTACAATTAAAAAAATGTAGTACATAAATATTAAAATAATTATTTTAATTTATAGAAATTATGAATACATTTATATGATGTATACATTATATGTGAAGTTATGTATACATTTTGTTAAAAAATAAAAAACTTACTAAATTAATAATAAAAAGTAGGTGAATTTCTTTAGATTCTTTTATCAATAAAACTTGGGTATTTAATTTTTTTGCAAGCGTACTTTTTTTAAACTTGAATACTTACATCCATTAAGTTAAACCAATTTTGTTTTGTTTTGTTTTTTTACTTAACTTTAATTCATATTAATTAATTAATATTTTGTACAAAAAAAAAAGCATCTTTCTTAAATTAGATTAATTAATTTATTGATTCAACAATAAACGAAAAAATTACTTTGAAAACGCTAAACCTTAGCATAAATAAACTATAAAAAAAAATGATTTAATATGGATTTAACTCAATAAAAGTTTAAAACAAAATGCATAGAAGAAGGCTTCATCTTCTTTTAAATATAACAGCAACATTTCTTATATGAATTGATTTGTGAGAAAAAAAATAAAGTATATAACACAATAAAAATTGATTTTGAGGCTAATTTTTAAAAAAAAAAGTTATATATATTATTTAAATATTATTTATGAATTTTCTTTTATTTTAAAAAAGAATGATGTTCTACTTTAAACTCTCGTAGTTAAAATCATACTTTTATTTGAATAATGTGTATGTTTCAATAAAATAAAAAATACATCTTTCTTCATCCTTTCTTTACCAATTTTTTCTCTTTTTTTGGTTAGTTACATTCCTCCAGCATCTTCTTCTTCCCACACCTGAAATAAAGAAGAATAAATTAAAAAAAAAACATTTTTTAATATAAACAAATAATATGACAAAGTTTATTTATTATAATTTTAATTAAAATGAAATTAAATAAATATAAAATATTTGGATTAAAAAGTTTATTTTATAATAAAAGAATTTAAAAGTAACACAGATTGTAATTTATATATATTACAATATATTTTAATTTATTAGAACAATTATTAATAAATTAATAAATCTTAAAAAAAATTAAAGAAATTTGCTATTAAAAATTAAAGGTAAAAAGGTAAAGAAAGAAAGAAAAGAAGAAAAAGAGAATTATTATAAAAAAAGGTAAATGCTAGCTTTGATATTAAAAGCATTGGAAAAAGTATTTACTTTAATGTTAAATTAAATATTTATCAAAGAAAAGGATAATAAAGTAAATATAAAATAATAAAAAGGAAAAAAGTTTTAAAAGCTTTTTGATATTATTTAATGGTTTAGTGATGAAATTGACTCATTTATATTTTTACTAGTAAATTTATTGTGAAAAGAATAAAGAATTCAATATTTTATTACGACTATCATTACTAATTCATAAACACTATTAAAATCAACATAACTATTTTCAATGCTTTTTTTTTTGGTTATTGTTTTTCTTTTGCAATTGTGAAAGGGTTAAAACCATTTAAACACTTAATCCTTGATGGATGATTGGGTAAAAATTATGAAGAATTTAAAATTTATACACATGTTTTCTATGTATTTTTAAATGAAACATGTACATAAACAAGTTAGAATGGATATAGCCTAAAAAATGGTCATTAATAAAACATAAAGATAATAACAACCGTTGTTATTAATGCTATAGCTAATACTATTATATATATGTTAATATATTTGTTAAAGGATAAGAGTTTTGTTATTCTTGTAAAGGTTTAATATATATTAATATATTTGTTAAAGAATAAGAGCTTTGTTATTCTTGTAAAGGTTTATTTTATCTTATTAATAAGAATTGTTAAACTAATATATACTATTAAATGCTTATTATAGTAATTCAAAAGGTACATTGTTAAATACTTATGTCCATATTTTTTTCTTTTTTTTTTAAAAAACATAAAATCTTTAATATGAAAAATACATATTATTTGTTCATTTATTTTGGTATTTCACTCAAAAAAAAATACAAGTATTAAAGTTTTTTATATTTATATTGATTTTAGGTATCATACATAGAATATATAAAATATCATGTGATCATAATATAAAAATTAATTTAATAAAAATTTTTAAAATTTTGTTTTTTTATTAATATAAAAAAAAAATAATTAACGTTTTAAATAATAAAGTAAGTTATAATTAAATTTAAAAATGTCTTATTCTGAAACTAAAGCTGTTTGGCATCCATTAGAATCCAACCCAGAAGTTTGTTAATTTGTTTCATATTAAAATAAAAATAATAAAACAATAACAATAACAATAATAATTACAAGAATTATTAATGTTTTTATGCTATCCTTAATCACTTTCTTTTTTTTTTTTTAATTTTCTTTCTTTCTTATTTTCCTTATAACCAAAAACATTGATGCTTTGTAATATTAAAATCTAAAATTTAATATATTATCAAGATTATGAATGAGGTAAATTTCAATTAGTTCATGATTCTTATTAAATGAATTAATAAATAATAAAAATTGTTAAATGAATTGAAAAAAAGTAATAATTTATGTCTCATTATTGGAAAATAGTACATTCATAAATTAGGTGTTACAGGAAGTTGGGGTTTTTCTGATTTATGGGGTAATTTTGTGTAAAAAATGTAGTTTTAGAAAGTTTTTTTTTTTTTTTTTTTTTTTTTTTATATATATATATTATGTATATATTATTTTAATATAATATTAATACTTATAAAATGGTAAAAAAAAAAAAAAAATACATTATTATATGACTATATTGATATGCTTTATTAAATAGGTTTAGATGATGAAGCTCTTATGTTTGTTAGTCAGCCTTGCTTAGCTGTCTTATTATTATTCCCAATTACTGAAAATGTACATTTCATTACATGTAAAATTCAATTGAATAACTTTTTTTTTTTTTTTTTTTGAAAATTTAAATTAAAAATGAAATATTTACTATTCTTGTATATTATAAAGAGTGAAAACCTTACTAAAGATGAAAATGAAAGAATTAAAAAGACAGGTCAAATTGTTTCAAAGAATATCTATTTTTCAAATCAAACTATTCCTGTAATTAGACCATAATATACTATATATATATATATATTCTATATCATTAACAATTATAGATAGATAAATTATAAATATATATATTTATTAATATATTTTCTTTTGTTTAATTCATTCAATTATAATATCCATGTATCTCATGTATCATTTAATTATTTTATGATTAAGAATGCTTGTGGTACCATGGCTATTCTTCATTCCTTATTAAATAATACAGAACTTGTTGATATTGGTGCGTATAATAATAAAAATAAAAAATGTATATTATATCAATTAATATATAATTTTTAAATAATAATAATATAATAAATAAAATAAAGGGGATGGTATTTTAAGGAAAATTTATGATGAAACCAAGGACCTTTCACCTATCGAAAAAGCAAAATATTTGGAAGAAAGTAAAGATTTAGCTTCTGTTCATTATGAATATTCTGTTCAAGGTCAAACTAATGTTGGTGAAGCTGAAGATAATGTTGATTTACATTTTATTTGTTTTATTCAAAAGGATGGCGATCTTTATGAATTAGATGGTAGAAAAGAATTCCCAATCAATCATGGAAAATGTGATGATTTATTAAAGGTAAAAATTTTAATATTTTTATGTATATTTTTTTAATCAAACTAAATAAATATTAAAATTATTTTTTTTTTATTTGTATATATTAAGGGTGCTTCTAATATCATAAAGGATGTTATTGCTAGAAATCCAAGCAGTAATGAAATTACTGCTCAAGTTTTTGTTCCTCTTGATTAAATTT
This sequence comes from Piromyces finnis, assembly GCA_002104945.1. Taxonomy (NCBI): domain Eukaryota; kingdom Fungi; phylum Neocallimastigomycota; class Neocallimastigomycetes; order Neocallimastigales; family Neocallimastigaceae; genus Piromyces; species Piromyces finnis. The sequence continues at coordinate 1,293,063 of MCFH01000003.1, forward strand.
GATTTTTACCTAATTTATTTATTTGAAAATACTCTTTATTAACATATTTAAACAAAAAATATACATCATAAAACTAAAGTGTTATTATTAATATCACATATAAAAATAAAAATAAAAATAAAAATAAAATAAAAATAAAAATAAAATAAAAATAAAAATAAAAATGAAAAAATAAAAAATTAAATAATGAATAAAATATTATAATATTATAATTATTTTATTTATTTCGATTAGTATTAAAGTTTAAAACACACACACATATATATATTATAAATATTATTTAATGAGAGGATAAAGACTTTAGAACAACAATACATATTGTATTACATCTGTATTAATTGCTTATAGTCAAAAATAACTTTTATTGATAATTTATAATAATAGTAACAACAACAACAACAACAACAACAACAACAATAATAATAATAATAATAATAATAATAATAATAATAATAATAATAATAATAATAATAATAATAATAATAATAATAATAATAATAATAATAATAATAATAATAATAATAATAATAATAATAATAATAATAATAATAATAATAATAATAATAATAATAATAATAATAATAATAATAATAATAATAATAATAATAATAATAATAATAATAATAATAATAATAATAATAATAATAATAATAATAATAATAATAATAATAATAATTTAGTTAGTTAATTTTTATAGTGCCTAGTTTTTGCTTGGTTTTTATTTTTATTTATTTTTCTTATTAAATTTACATATATATTTACTTACTTTGTTCGATGTTTAACATAATTTTTTCAAAATGTTCATTACTTAGTCCATATTTGTTATATTGATAGATATAGGCTTTAGTAGAGTACATTCGAGAAACCTTTTCAATTACTTCTTCTAGTTTTGGAATGATTGCAGTGGAATTACTATGATATACAATATATATATAATATAAATGTTTCATTACTTTATAGATGATGATGAAAATTATAAAATTTATCAAGTTAAGACAAAAAAAAAGTATCTTACCTTATTAAGTAGGCCGACTGTGAGTATTTATAAGAATCATGTGAAAAGTAGGTATTGAATTTATTGGGAAATGATATTGTATAATTGTAATTAAAATAGAGTTGAGAAGATATCAATTCTACAGGATCATCTTTCTTTTTATCTCTATATTTATATAATTTTAAATCATTTACATCATAATTTGAAAATGAATCTTCTTTGTAATAGTCACTAATGTTACCATTTCTTTTTGAATTTTCTAATGGTATAATTGATGATGATATTGGTCGAGAATGATCTTCTACTGGAGATGAAATACTCTTTCCTCGTAGTATCAATACGTTACTGATAAACCATTGATATGGATTTGTTAATTCGTTGTACGGTTTTTTTATGTTAATAGTCCAATTTAATTTTTCATCAATAGATTTATCTGTTAGAGCCATTTGAGATAGTGATCGAAGTAGTCCATTCCAATTAGTAAAATTAAATTGTTCGACCATTCCTGTAGATGTCTATTTAATAATAAATGATTTTTTTTATTATAAATATGGTAAAAATAAAAAAAAAATATAAAAACATAAAAAAAATTATTAAATATATACTAAATAAATAGATTAAAATATTTAATCGATAGTAATGATAATTAAAGTTTAAAATGATATCAAAATTTTAAAATAATGCTATACACACTATTTATTAGTAAGAAAGAAAAAAAAACATTTTCTTTTTACCTGTGGAACAAATTTTAAAGATAATAATTTGTATTGTGGAAGAGGACAAAGTTGTTGAATGAGATGTTGCATTGTTACATTTTGTTCTATTTTTTGTTGTAGATGTTGGTATTGAAAAATAGAAAGATTTCTTGTTTTTAGTCTAGGTATATTATTAGTAGTGAAAGGAGTTGATGTTTGTAATGGTTTTTTATTTAGGAAAAGATTCACCATGGTATCAGCAATTAAGGTATTTATATGTTGAAACGATACAATTTTATAATTTAATCGTGATGAACAAATAGTATGAAATTCATTATTAAATATTAAAAGAATAGCATCGGAATACTGTATATTTGCCAATGAAATTTATAATAATTAGAAAAACAAAACAAAACAAAACAAAAACAATATATATATTATATGATGTAATATAGACATGATTTATCTTACTTTATATAAATGTGCAATAGATAAAATAATGTTATAATTTTGAACGACAACTTCTCCTGTTTGATAAGGCCATACAGCTAAATTTACTATTGTAGAATAAGGATAATCTTTTCGTAACATTTCTGTAAAATAGGAACCTATTAGAAAGAGAAAAAAATTATACATTTAAATTTATTAATTAACATATTGACTTTTTGAATTTTTTTCGTAATAAAATTTATTAAAAAAAAAAAAAAAACATATTTAATGCTTTTTTAATTAACCTAGACCAGAACCGGTTCCTCCTGCCAAACTTTGAATAATTAGAAAAGAATCAAAATTTGTGCAATTTTCAACTTCAACTTTTATTCTATCCTTAATTGCTTCATAAGCTTTAGGACCATGAATATAATATCTATTTATATATATATATATATGCATTAAATGTAAAAAAAAAAAATCAATATTAGTCTATAGACATTATAATGTTTTTTTTTTTTTGTTAAAATAAAATTCAGTATTTTTTATCCTTTTCTTTTTTATTTTATTTTACTTTTTTTTACACTTTTTTCTATTACTATTATGCATGTATTATATTATTAGAGTACTTACCCAAATGACCAATTATTTGCTGCTCCAATTTGTTCATGATAAATATTATTTTCATTATATTGCCAGGATCTTCCTTTAGTTTGTCTTATTATATTTTTAATAACTTTGACTTCAGAATCTATTAATATTGCTCTTGCTTTTAATTTTTCAGTGGATGGCTTTGTTTTTAAATCATTTTTCATCAACTTTTTTTTATTGATATCTTGAGGTATATTAAAGAAACGTTGATAATATTCCTTATGTTTGGTGTAAGAATGAACTTTTACGTCTGTTAACGTGACATTTTCTTTATTGTTGGGTTCCACCTTTTCTGTACATTTATTACTTGAAGAAAGGTTATCGGTATTCCTACTAATATTATATTTTTTATCTAAATAACTTGAAAGTGTATTAAAAAAATTAAATCCTATCTGATTACCACATTGTCCAATTTGAATTACTACAATTGACATTCTACAAATGTATATTTTTTTTTTAAATTTTTTTTACGGATAATGAATGTAACTATAATAATTAATAATATAAATATAGTATTTATAACACAATCCTTTCTAATAATTGTTGACTAAAAGATGTATTTATTTTTATTCTTTTTATTCTTTTTACTTAAATTTTAAAGATTAAATTATTTGAAATGCGTACTTTTTTTTCATGTTTCATTTTTAAAATTATATATATTTTTTAATTAAATTAATTATTATTAAATATTAAATTAAAATTTATTAATAAATTTTAAAATTCTATTTTTTTATTAATATTTTAAGTTTTTTATTCCTTTTTTTTTTTTTATTTTTATTTTATTTTTTTATTATTTATTTTTAAATATTTGTGTAATTTATAATTCATTTATTAACCAATCATATCATGAGAAATGTTTAAATCTTTTTTTTTTTAACTTTTTTTTTTTTTATTAGTATTTATATTTAATACTAGTGATATTTTTTTTTTTGTATATTAATATTATTATTTTGAAAAGTATTTGAATGTAACAAGAATAGTTTACATTTATTTTCAAGATAAAAAAAAAAAACATTAATTTATTTATTTATTATTTATATCTATATTTATATCGCATAATTTAATTTATTTTTATTAAAGTAATATTTATAAAACCAACATGGCAAATATGTTTGATTCTGATGGTGAAGAGGAAGTTACCCTCACCATCAATGAAAAATTCGCTGACAAATACGAAAAAAGAAAACAAAATGAAGAATTAACAAGATGTAATTTTTATTTATTTATTAATATTTAAATATATATATTTTAAAATGAAATAATACCAAATAAAAATAGTAAAACGGGAAATTTTTAAAATTAAGATTTCATTTAATGATTTTATAAAATTACATTTCATTCGATAATCCATTTTTTGCATGAATTGGAAAAAAATAAAACAAATATTATACGTTAATAGAAATATTTATAAATTGAGTTGGATTTTTTTTATAAATTAATTTTAGTAATTAATTTAACAACAACAACAACAATAACAATATAATAATAATAATAAAAATAAAAAAGAAAACCAATTAAGAAATTGTCTTTTTATAAAAATAATACTTTTCAAGAATTTTTTTTATTTTAATAATCATCCCTAGTTATTGTATCATTTAATTTAATAGGAATATTATTCTAATATTTTAATTCTTTTTAAAATAAAAAATTGAAATTTTTATTGAAAAATAGTAAAAGAAAAGTACGGAAATCTTGATGAAAAGAAATTACAATCAGCTGTTGAACGTAAGAAGCAATATTCAAAAGATATTAATGATGCTTCTATTTTTGACTCTGATGATGAAAGTACTTCTGAAGAAGAAGATGAATATGGTGAATTAATTACACCAGAAGTTGATGCTCAAATTATGAAAACTATTCTTAAGGTAAAAGCTCACGATAAAGATATTTACGATTCTGAAAAGAAATTCTTCTCAGGTAATATATTTCAGATAAAATCAATCATAATTTTTTTTTTAAAAAAAGAAATAATGTATTTTAAAATTTATAAAAAACTAATAACTTACCATATATAATATATTATTATTATATTATTAAATTAATAAAATTTATATTTTAATAAAAAGAACAAGAAATGGAAAAAGCTCGTCAATTATGGAAAGAAAAACAAGAAAAACAAAAAGTAATCAAATAATGTTATTAATTTATATATTCTACAATTGCATTATCATCATTAACTCAACCAAACATATGGAATACTAATCATAAATATTCATTTCTTCAAATTTCATATATATATATAAATTTTAAAAAAGGCTGAAAAACCAATGCATTTAAAAGATTACCATAGAAAGGTTTTATTAGGTGAAATTAAGGATGATGAAGAAGGCGAAGAAAAAAAAGAAAAAACATTTGTTGAAGAACAAAACGATTTAAAGAAAGATTTTATTGTAAGCATTTCAAAAGTTTATAAAGCAGAAAAACAATATATAATTTCGAATATAAGAATGTATTGGGAGAAATAGTTAATAATTTTATATTTTTAATATATATTTTCCAAAATTTTAATAACAATAGAATGAAGCTAATAATGTTGATGATGATATGGACTCTTTCTTCACATTAAAGAAAAAGACAAAGGAAGAAGAAGCACAAGAAGAAGAAGATTATAAAACTTTCTTATTAGAAAATATGGCTGATGTAAGCTATTTTTTTTTTTTTAGAATAAATCTTTTTTATTTAAATATTTAAATGCATACTTATTCATCTCCTTTATAAACCTATTGGTTTGTTTGATAGGCTGATAATCCAAATGCTCTTCAAGAATGGAAAACCTACAAAGATAATCCAAATGTTGATAAGAATGAAGCCTTTTTAATGGAGTAATTATTATATTTTTTATACCAAAATAATAAAATCATCTAATTTTAAACAAATCCAAATGGCATAACCACTATTATTAATATGATTTAAATGTTTTTTTCCCATATATAAAGTTACATTTTAAATCGTGGTTGGATTGAGAAGGATAAGAAAAAGAATCCTTTCTCTCTTGATACTGAAGAAATATCCGATGATGAAGAAGAAGTTGATAAGGCTGATAGATTTGAATCACAATATAACTTTAGATTTGAAGAAGAGTAATTGAATTATTATTATTATTATTATTTTTTATACCATGCTATTTAAATTATTACAAGATAATACCAATTAATGAATAAGTAATAAAATGAATTGTTACTAAAATATTTAATGTATATTTATATATTTATAATACAGAGGTGGTACTCAATTAATTACCCACTCTCGTAATATTGAAGATTCTATGAGAAGAAAGAATAACTCCAGAAAACAAAAGAGAGAAAATGTTAAACAAAGAAAATTGGAAGAAAAGAATCGCCGTGAAGAAGAATTAAAGCGTTTAAAGAACTTAAAGAAACAAGAAATTATTAATAAGCTTAAGCAAATTCAAGAAATTACCGGAAATAAGAGTAAGAATAAAAAAATAACAATAACAATATATATATTTATTTTATAATAAAATAAAATTATACCCTTTTTTAAGGATTAATTATTCATCCCTGTCAATCATATCCATAATTGATAATAATTATTAATACATATCATTTCTCCTTTCATTTTTTTATTAACTTTATTTAATAGATGTTGGTTTTGATGATATTGATCTTGATGGTGATTTCAACCAAGAAGAATATGATAAAAAGATGGAAAATATTTTCAATGATGAATATTATAATGATGAAGACGCTAACATTAAGCCAGAATTTGCTGATGATATTGATATTGATGATATTGTACCAAAGGAAGAATACAATAATACCAATGAAGAAGAAGGTAATGATGGTTATGATGAAAATGCTGAAGCTTATCCAGAAGAACAATATAATGCCAATGCCAATGCCAATGATGATGATTTTATCATGGATGCTGATTACTTACCAGGTGGTCAATATTACAATACTAATGAAACTGGAAAGAAGAAGAGTAAGTTTTTTTTTCTTTTTTTCACTGTCTTTCTATTTGTTGATAAAAAAGGAGTAGTAATTCCTATACAATTTAATATATAGACTTTGACATATTCTATAATTTTAAAACATTTATTATTATTATTATTTTAATATTTTAATTAACAAATTATAACTATAATAATTACATAAATATAGAATTAAGTAAAAAACAATTAAAGAAAGAAAAGAAATTAGCAAAAAAGAAGCAAAAGCAATTAGCTAATCAAGTACCAGATGCTGATCCAAATAAATCATTAAATGAATACCTTGATGAATACTATCAATTAGATTATGAAGATATGGTAAGTTTTTTTTTTCATTTCTTTTTTAAAAAAAATAGAGTATATAAATGTTTGCATAAATTAATAAAATATATTTTTATTTATTAATTTTTTCTTCATTTCATAATGTATGAATGTATTATTATTGAATTATACAATATTAATGCTTAATAAAAATTTTAGATTGGTGATACTCCAACTCGTTTCAAGTATGCAAAGGTTAAACCAGAAAACTATGGTTTATCTGCTATTGAAATTTTACTTGCTGATGATAAAGATCTTAATGAATATATTTCACTTAAGAAACTTGCTCCGTATGTATTTCTTTTTTTTTTTTTTTTCATTAAAATATTATAAATGAAAGTAATAATAATTTATAAGGATTTAAATATTTATTTATAATCATCATCATCATCATTATTTTTATAAATAATTTTTATATTTTCTAATATATATTTTTTATTATTATTTTTGGTAATAGACATCGTTCAGAAGAACGTCAAATGAAGGATGAAATCAAGTTTAATAAGTCAAAGAAGAAGAGATTAAGTGCCTTCCGTAAATCTCTTGAAGAACAAATGAATCAAATCTACGATGAAGAAAATCAACAACAACAAGAAGATAATTATGGTAAAAAGAATAAAAAGAAGCATGATAAAAAGGATGAATCTGGAGAAAAGAATAAAAAGAAGCGTTCAAGAAAGAAGGCAAAACTTGGTAAATATATTTATACATTTATGAATAAGATATACCTATAATTATATAATTATAAAATAGTTACATAATTATTATTGCATATTAACCACATTATTTTATTTATTTATTTATTATTATTATTATTCTACATTTAATAATAATACTTGTAAACTTATAGATGAATCATCAAATGATAAGAAAAAATCAAAGAAGGGTAAATCAGGTATTTCCTCTGATAGACTTGCTTCTTATGGGGTTTAATTTTTTTTTTCTATTTAGAAAGATAGTAGTTGCTTTTCAAAATCATCGAAATACCATTTATATATAAAAACAAACATGAAAAACTGTTAATACCTTCATGATTTTATTTTTACTACTATTACTACTACAAATAAAAATAATCATAAATCATTACTAATTTATCTTAATTTAATATATATATAAAATCAATATTTATTTTTTTAATTTTTAAATTTTAATAAAAAAAGGACTTTTTTCCTTTTTTTTTTTTTTTTTTTTTTTTTTCATCTTCTTATTTATATTTATTTTTAGTAATAAATAATAGACCTTTTTATTTTTATTTTACTTTTTTTTTTTTTTTTTTAATACTCTTTATATTATTTTCACTTTTATCTTTAATATATTTATTATATTTATATTTAAATAAACAAAACATCATTAATAAATAATTAAATGTTAAATCAACATTTTAATAACTTTTTTTTATTTTTTTTAAAGGGTATTTTGTAAATTCCTTTTTTCTCTTTATCTTTTTATATTTAAATTAAATGATATTTTCAACTACAAATGTGTAGTTTTTTTTTTTATAGTTTAGTATTATTATAAAGAAAATAATGTTTGGGTATACTTTTTAATAAGTTGATACATAAATTAATAATTTTATATATTTATATATTTTGTTTATTTATATATTTATTTTCTTTTTTATTCTATTAATTTATTTACATTACTATTTATTTATGTTTGATTTTTTAAGATTTTCCATTTTAGAATATTCTTATTCCTATGTAAGAGAAATTTTTGATATATTATGGCCAAAATTTAAATACATATTTTATGTAGTTAGTGAATAATAATAATAGGAATAAATAATAAAAGCATTTATTATTATCTTTTTTTTATATATATATATTATCATTACTATTATAATACTTTTAATTATGAAAAAGATACAATTTAATTTTTAATGGTATATATATACAAAAAAAAATATAATAATAATAATAATAATAATATAATAATAATAATAATAATAATAATAATAATAATAATAATAATAATAATAATAATAATAATAATAATAATAATAATAATAATAATAATAATAATAATAATAATAATAATAATAATAATAATAATAATAATAATAATAATAATAATAATAATAATAATAATAATAATAATAATAATAATAATAATAATAATAATAATAATAAACATAATAATAATAATAATAATAATAAACATAATAATAATAATAATAATAATAAACATAATAATAATAATAAATTTCCTGTTTATTTATAATTATTTAAATATATATTTTTAAAGTGTGTAAGTGAATTTAATAATAAAAACCGTATTAAATTGCTTACTTTTGTAACTGGTAATTCTCAAATTCCAGTTACAGGATTTTCAGATATGATAAATTGCTCTGGGGTTAAAGGCTTTCATATATGTAAGATAGATAGAGAAGATGGATTACCAGTTTCTCATACATGGTAATTAAATAGATTTATTATATATATATAATTTTATAATTGATTTATTTAAATTATTTATTTAAATTATAAATATTTTTTCAATAAATATAGTTTTAATCAAATCGATTTACCTATTTATAAATCATATTCATCATTAAAACGTAATTTATTGTTAGCAATTACTGAAGGTTGTGATTCATTTTTAATAAAATAAAAAAATTTCATATTGATTATTAATTAAAAAATAAAAAATACAATGATAATTTTTTTTTTTTTTTTTTTCAATATTATTATTTTTACACATAAAATGTTATTAATTTTTAATACTTTAATTTTATATAATTTTATTTCATATTAAGACTTTGTGATAAAATAAATAAATAAATAAATAAATAAATAAATAATTAATTAATTAATTAATTAATTAATTAATTAATAATAATTCTTTTATAATTAAAAAATCTTTTTTACTCTAAGTCTTTAATTCATTAATTAAATTTTTGATACAATTATTTATTGATGATTCATTAATACTAAGATTTGCCAATATTTTTACCACTTCTTTTTCTTTCTTTTCTAATACAGTTTTTATTATTTCTTTTTTCTTTTTTCTTTCTTCTTTTTTCTTTTTCTTTTCTTCTTGCTTCTTATTCCTTATTTCTTGTTTCTTTTTCTTTTCTTCTTGCTTCTTCTTCTTTTCTTCTTGTTTCTTTATTTCTTCTTTTTCCTTTTCCTCCTTTTCTTTTTTCTTTTCTTCTTGTTTCTTTTTCTCTTCTTCTTCTTTTTCTTCATTTATTACTTCTTCGAAAAAGTCTTTTGGCATGACATTCTTTGGGAAACTATGATAAAATTTGAAATAATTATTAGCTTCTTCGGTGAAACATCCCATGCTTTTAATATCATTAATCACTTTATTCCAATTTTCATCCATTTTAAGAGTGGTAGAATTTCCAAAAATAATAAGTGATTTACGTGCACGTGTAATAGCAACATTTAGTCTTCTTTTATCACGAAGGAATCCAATTTGATTAGTTCTGGAACGAACAGTAGATAGAATAACAATATCACTTTCTTGACCTTGATATCCATCAACTGTAAGAACACTAATGAAATCAAGAATATTGGCTTTCATGAATTCATCCATGAATTTTTTATTATCTAAATTAATTTGCTTTTCATAAAATTGAATAGTCATATCATTAAGATTATTTATGAATCGTGTTCTTTCTTCATTAAAATATTTTATCAATTTTCTTTTAATTAATGAAACTTGAGCATTATATGGTGATATAATAGCTATTTTTTTATTGAAATAAAGATCAGGATATCTATGAAGTAGTTCAACAACACAATTTAAAACTTGAGTAGCTTCTGATTCATTACAACTAGAAGATGAATTATTATCAGAAATACTTCCTTTTCCCATTTTACCTGATATATTAAAGAATTGAACTGGTCCTAATTTATAATCATACTTACACCATGGACCAATCCATTCTTCTGATTTAACATTTTCACCATCTGCAATTTTTTTATTGTAGAAACAGCTAGAAGCTAGTACACTTATCTTAGGATGCATACGATATTGAGTATCAAGAAGATAAAGTGAATCTGGTGAATTTCTTTGTAAACGTTCAAAGAAACTTAAATCGTAATAACATTTTTCAGCAATTTTATTTATTACAGTTGGAGGTAGTTGTTTATGGTCACCAATAAGAACAATTTGTGGTATATCATAACATAATGGAATTAAAGTAGTTAATTCGGTTCCTTGACAAGCTTCATCGATAATTAAAAGAGAAATTTTACTTTTTATTTTTTCAATACATTTATTACCACTACTACATAGAGTACTAATGATAACATCACATTTCTTTAGATAATTTTCAATTTTCTCTTTTGATAATTTTTGATATTTTTTTCCATTTTTAGTATTTTTTTTTGGTGAATGATCATTTGGACCAAAGTGATACCTGGCTCTTTCATTTGAATATCTAAATGTTTTAACATCATCATCTGTTTACATAAAATATAAAATATTTTTAATATAATAATAAAATATTATTAAAAAATAAATTATTAATTAAGTTAAAAAAAAATAATTATTAAAATGTAAATAATACTTTCCAAATAAATAAATAAATAAATTATATAAATAATATAATAGTTTTTTATTTCACATTTTCAATTAATTACCTTTTTCTAATCGATCATAAATTTCATCACATGCAAAATTACTTGGAGCACAAACTAATATTTTTGTTATTCTAGACTTTTCTTTATCGACTTTAAGATGTCGTTTAATAAGTGCCTTAATTATTGTGGTTTTACCAGTGCCGGGTGGTCCTTGAATCATAGAGAACTTTCTATTCCATACTTTTTCTAAAATTAAAGATTGGGATTGATTTAAATTAAAATCATTGATGATTTTTCTAGTAATTTCATTGACTTGAGAATCATTCTCTCTATAAAGCATACGATTATTTATATTATCGAAATTTCCTGTCGTAATAAGATTGCTTATAAAAGATGATTTTGGTGTCATTAATGCTTTATACTCTTTACAAACTGAACCAAAAGACATAACATGAATGCAAATCCAATGACTATTTCGAGTTCTATAAATTTCATATTTCAATTTTTTAATATTTGATTCATTCTTTAGTTGAGCACATTTAACCTCGAACTCTTTATTAGGATCAATTTTTATAATAGAATTAATATTATCTACAATAGCATCATCATAGTCTGAATCAGATTTACTACTGGTATCACTATCATCATAGTCAGAATAATCTTTATCATTATAAACATGTTCAACAAAAGCTAAAGTTTCATAATAAACTATTTTGTAGTCATCACTTACTTTAGCTAAATAAATTAAATCATTTCTATGTATTTCACCAGATGATCTTTTACCCTTTTCATCTTCTTTAATTTTTTCATAATCCATACCATTATAACCGTCAATAAAATAATATGGCATTTTTACTTTGAAATTAAAAAATGTATCATCTAAATTTGAGTGTCTTTTATTTGATTTAAATTCTGATAAAATAACTTCAACTGCATTTCCATTGAGATATTTTACCCAATTATTTTTTTGGGTTTTCAATTTATTTATTGTACTACAAAAGTCTCTAAAAGGTTCTTTAGCTTCTAAAAAGAATAAAGGTTTCATAATCTATATTAAAAATAATAATAATAATAGTAATAATTTATTTAATAAAATTTTGAATGAAAGATTTCATAATATTATATATATATATAATATATCATTTACTTTTATATATTCATCCATAGAAGTATAATTATTTTTTACAGCCTCGTAATTATTTTTTGAATTTTCATCCTCAGATTTTTTTAATAATTCCCAATAAAAGGGACTTTGACTAGAATTAAAATAACTGTAATTTAAAGGCATAATTGATAGTTCAGTTATATTTATATTATTATGGTTTGTTTGGTAATTATTTATTTCTTTTCTTGATATTTAGTAATATTGAAAACGATAGTATTTTTCTATTTAATAATAATTAATAATATGTAGTCAACTACTTATACATATACTTTTTTTCTTTAAAATATATTCATTAAACTATAGATAGATAAGAGAGAAATTAAAAATTTAGAATATAAGCAATAAATTAAAATAAATTAAACATTGCGCATTGAAATTCGTGAAAATAGAAAAGAAAAAAAAGGCATTATTAATATTATTTATTAATTTTTATCATTATTTTTTTTTTTTTTTTAATATCAAATATATTAATCTATAAAATGATTCATTTTTGTTCTTATTATAATGGTCCATTAATAAAAATTTAGAAATGAAAAATTCATTTAGTTTTAGTATTATCGATCATATTCAAAAGAAAATTAACCAATCAAAATATGATTTGATTTAAAAGTTAAAATATTATTATAAATAAAACAATAATAAGAGACTAAGCTATGTCTATATTATTATTACTATTATTACTATTATATATTATTATTATTATTATTATATTATTATTATTATTATTATTATTATTATTATTATTATTATTATTATTATTATTATTATTATTATATTATTATTATTATTATTATTATTATTATTATTATATTATTATTATTATTATTATTATTATTATTATTATTATTATTATTATTATTATTATTATTATTATTATTATTATTATTATTATTATATATTATTATTATCATTATCATATCTATTATCTATAATTATTATCTATTGTTTATTATTAATATTTATGTTTGCTTTTGTTTGAAAACCTTGGCTATGACTTTATATTATGTCAAATTTATTAATATTAATAGATAATAGTAATTACATTTATTATTACAAAAGTTATATCTATTATTACATTGAATTAATAGAAATATTAATAAACTTATACTATAAATGTATCTAATGAAATTTCTAGATATTATTGTTAATGAATATTCTTATTAATACATTAATTACTTTTCCAATATTTTAAACAATTATTACTATTACTATATTACTATTACTACTACTATTACTATTACTACTACTATTAACCTATTAATGTAATATTTTTTCTTTCATTTAATATTGTCAAATTATAAAATTTAATAATAATAGAAATGAAAAAAAATCGTATATACTTATTATTATTAGTTATTCTATTAAATATTTATCAATTATATTTATTATATATTCATATATTCTTTAATATGCTCTTAGACTTACATCACCCATTTAAATTTTATTTTCCACTTTTTTTTTCTTCCTTTATTTATTATTTTTTTGAATATCATTATTTATTACAATCTTTTTTTCAATTGTTGCTGAACAGTTAAATATTTGAATAAAACGCCACATTCAACTGTCAAAAATGAAAATTGAAAAATCAAACCTTAAAAAATATAAAAATATCAATTTATAATTGTCAACAAAAACGGAAAATTTTAATATTAATTTAAAGTAGTTTTTTTTTTAAAAAATAAAAATATGGTAAATGGTAAAGTTAAATATTTACTTTAATAATTAAAAGTATATAGCAATAAACTACATATAAGCATATATGTATTAGTTAGCATTTTTTATTTTAATATTAAAATTATTATAAAAATTATAAAAATTTATTGAATTTATAATTGAAAATAAAATGAATTTTGATTATTTATATAAATATAAATATATCTATTACTTTTAATATATATTTTAAATTTTCATTCATTTTTTTAATTTTAAACTTTAAAATACATTATATATATATAATATATATATAAATTATATGAATAGCATTATTTTGTCTTAAAAACATAAAAGACTTTAACATCATAATTTATAAAATGAATAATAATGAAAACAATAACAAAGATACAAATAATTTAGAGAGAAAACAAAAAATCAAGTATAATGAAAACACAAGTAATTGTAGAATTTACTAATATTAAGGACTTCTCATTTCATAGAGTATAATTTAGTAATTATTATAATGATATTTATATTAATATAACATAACAAAAATTTAAAAATGCATTTCAATACATTTATATAACTACTATTCCGTAAATATATAATAAATATTAACATTGATGTAGGCTGATATAAAAATAAAGATTATTTATTACATTAGAATTAATATTTATAATTAAAAATATTAAATAGAATGATTAAAAATAAATATTGTTTATTATGTTATATATATATTTTTTGTTTTATTATAGTATATTTTAAGGTCTTGATATAATATGAAATTAAAAGTAAAGTAAAAATTAACAATATCTTTTGTTTAAAACTTTGAGAAAAAAAATTGATGAATTTTTTATCGTTTATGCTCTAATATGAAATTTTCAATATCAAACATCTCTTTTATCTTATTAAAAATGAACTACAACCTTCAGTAATTACCAATAATAAGTTATATTTTAATGATGAATATGATTTATAAATAGGTAAATCGATTTGATTAAAACTATATTTATTGAAAAAATATTTATAATTTAAATAAATAATTTAAATAAATCAATTATAAAATTATATATATATAATAAATCTATTTAATTACCATGTATGAGAAACTGGTAATCCATCTTCTCTATCTATCTTACATATATGAAAGCCTTTAACCCCACAGCAATTTATCATATCTGAAAATCCTGTAACTGGAATTTGAGAATTACCAGTTACAAAAGTAAGCAATTTAATACGGTTTTTATTATTAAATTCACTTACACACTTTAAAAATATATATTTAAATAATTATAAATAAACAGGAAATTTATTATTATTATTATTATTATTATTATTATTATTATTATTATTATTATTATTATTATTATTATTATTATTATTATTATTATTATTATTATTATTATTATTATTATTATTATTATTATTATTATTATTATTATTATTATTATTATTATTATTATTATTATTATTATTATTATTATTATTATTATTATTATTATTATTATTATTATTATTATTATTATTATTATTATTATGTTTATGTTTATGTTTATGTTTATGTTTTTATTTATTATATAAATGAAGAACATACTTGCCAAAAGTATTTAATTGTAGGACTATTATTATTATATCCTCCTCTATAAGAAGTATTATTTTTCCAATCATTTATATCTATTTCATTAATACCGTTTATTAAAAACTTTAAAAAAATGAAATTTTAGTAAAATAATTAAAAAATATAAAAGTCATTTATTATTTTTTATAAATAAATAAAAAAAAAGATATAAACTTTTAAATCATTTTCATTTAATCTATTATTAACAAGTATAGTTTTTGGAACGATTTCATATAATCCTTCTTTTATTTTTTTTAATGGTTCTTCACTACTTAAGAATTTTTTTTTGATAAGAAGACTAAATAATAATAACATATTAAAAAGAAAAATAATAATAATAATAATGAGGTATATGTAAGATAAATAAACAATTAATTATATTATTATCTTTTATAGTTAAATATATTATTATATATAATTATATACATAATGCTTACTCTATATATTCATTTATATTATTATTATTGACTTTTGTACTTTTACCATTTTTCATTAATTCAATGGTTTTATTCTTTCCAGAACTATCTTTAATATCTATCTCAAAAGTTAAATCTAAAGCATCAATATTTCTGCAAGTTCTAAAATTTAATAATAAGAAATTTAATTTTTTTGAAAAAAAAGAAAAAAATAAAAAAATTAAATTTATAAAAATATTTATATATAATTAAAAATATTAATAAATTGATATATATGTATATATGTACTTTAATGATTTTAAACTTTCGTATAGTGAAGCATCTATGTGTTTTATATCATCAATTGTTATATTTTTATTAAGTAATTCTTTGTAAAATAATATATTAAATGGTATGGATAAATAATGTCCATGATATATAGCTAATCCAATAAGTCTTCCAATAAATTTAAAATGGTTTAAATAATTATTTTGGAATTTCTTTTTTGAATCTGGATTAATTTTTAGCATATAAGAATCTTCTTGAATTGGAACAAAAAGTCCGAAATCTGGTTTTCTAACAACTTTTGACAATTGATAGAAAAAATCTCTATTATGTTCATGAAAAAAAAAAGAAAATGGAAAAAGAAAAGGAATACTTAATAATAATGTTTAAATAAATATATATTAAATACTAAATTACAATAAGTATTTACTTTAATAATCCACTATCATCTATTCCTATTTCGTTATTATATTCAATTTGGATTTTCTTTTTTAATTCATTAGGAGACAATCTACTTATATTCGAATATGCATCTAAATATATATTATTTCTACTAATTTTAATATCTATAGGATCTAAAAGGTCAGTTACTGTTAGTAGTGGTATTAAACGAGATCTAATAGAAGAAACTTTTCTCTTGAAACTTAATTTATATTCTGAAGTAATTCCACTAAATTAAAAATGTATACAAGTCAATAAATTATAGATATATATATATATTATAAATATCAATTATATCAATATTTAGATATTACTTACCTTTTTTCATTATACATATAATCTAGTACATAAAGTTGATTAAATTAAAGAATAATTAAGAAAATTAGAAATATCCTATATAATAGTAATTCTCTATTAAATATATAATTATTTAAAAATTATATTTACCTAAATTATCATCTAAAGTACTAACTATTGCTCTTGGGAATAAACCCTTTTCACTCTTATTTTTTTCACGATAACCTTCAACCCATCCTTCTTTATCTTTAATACACCAATTAGTAACAATTAAAAATTCATCTTCTTTAATATCTAAATGATAATATTCATTTCCGATAAAATTATTATTTGCAATAACTAATGATGGCTTTCTATTTTTCATTTCTTTAAATAATAATAAAAAATATATATATGATAATCAATTAATCAATATTTGAAAATATAAAAGTAACAATAATTTATAAATAATTTATAAATAAAAGAATTATAATATAATATTACTTTTTTGTAATTCAACTAATTTTTTTTTAATTCTTTCTTTTTCCTTTTTTAAATTTTTTAATTCTATTTCAAAAGCATTTTTTTCATCTTTAAATTTGGTAAACTCATTATCAATCTTTTTTTTTTCTTTTTCTTCCTTATTTGTTGTTGTATTGTATTCTAATAATAAATCATCCTCGTTTCCTTTTCCTTTTATATTCTGTCTGTTTTTATTTCCTTTTTGATATTAATATACATATTACATATATATATATAATATTAATTTTATTCAATATTAATAAATATTTTATGAAATAAATTTATTTATTAATTAGAATTACCATCTTTATCATCATAAACTCTAATATAAATTCCAACAACAGCTCGGTAATTATTATTTAAAGTATTTCTTGATGGCAGCTGATCAATATTGCAAATCTGAACTTCATGTAGTTTAGTTGATTTAATATTTTTAAAAATTACAGCTTTCATAATAATAAAAATATAAAGGTTAATTATAAATTATTCAAAAGTATATTTTAAGTGCATTATTTTGTATTTAAAGAAAATATATATTTTACATTTTATAGACGTTAAATAATCATAATTTTTACAATTACGAATAATATATACATAATCAATATTGCATGGATAAAGGTTTTTTTTCGAATTACAGTGTATTAAAGATAAATAAATTTTTTCGTTTTTTATAGCTAATTTTATATACCTTTTTATGTTTATAAATTTGTTTTATAAATGTAAATAAAAAATGTTTTATTAATAAAATTCTAAATTTATTTAATAATTTTTTATATTTACCAATTATGATTATTTATATTGAAATAGGGACTAAAAGATATATTTTTCTTTTTTGGAATTTCAATAGGAAATTCATAATATTCTTCTTCTGCCAAAAGTTTAATATTTGTTGATATTAATGATTTTAAAGATTTTAAATAATTATCTAAAAATAAAATTAAATAAAATTAAATATTATTATTATTACCATTTATTTTTTTATTTATTTATTTATTTATTAATACCTATATTGTTATCGAAACAATATTCTTGGATATAGATACCAAATATTAATTTATTATTTTTGATTAATGGTTTTATATCCCTATTAAATACTTCTTTTGTTAAAAGATATTCATAACCATTACATATTTTTGATACACTGGCTTTGTTAAAGCAATAAAGAGATGATACTATTTATCAAATTATATAAAATAATTAGTAAAAGCTAATTACTTTTTAACACAAAAACTTAATAATAATTATATTATTTACCCATTATAATTTTAAATTCATTATTATTACACGCAATACCAAATTTAATATATATTGTTTTAGGCATATTACTTTGAAGACATATTTTATAATCGTTGCAATTCTTCTTAATAGTAATTTTCCTTTTTCATAATTGTATATTTTTATTAGTGTTTAATAATTATTAAAATATTAATATAATATTATACCATTTATGATTACAAAGTTCAAATTCTTTATTGTTATAGCACGTTTTAGATATATTGTTTTTAATTTTTATATTCTCTTCAATAACTATATTTATATAATCCTCTTCAACAATCTGTAAATTATTGTTTTCATTTGAATTAATACTATCAATTAAAAATTTTAACTGACTTTTACAGTCCACTATATTTATATATTTATATTATTATAATATAATTGAAAATAATAAAAAATTAGTATATATATAAGTATTAATGGTTAATAATAAAATACATATTATTATAAGATTTCTATTTATAAAGTATACTTTCGTTCGTTGTCATATTTTATATATTATTGTTTTAAAAAAAAGTATTCTTTGTAAATTATAATTCAATAAATAATTAAAAATGCATCTATTCAATAAAGTAATGATAATATTATAAAATATTGATAATAAAAAAGAAAAATAATAATTATAGTACTTTATATATACTATTAATGACCATAAAAAAAAAATGTGCCCAATTTTTTTTTTCATTAAATTAAATACTTTTCAAAACTTTAATAAGCAAAAAAATTATACAATATTTGTAGCAGTTACAAGCCACATCTTATAATAAATATTGTACTTTGTACTATTTATGATTAAACTTTTTATTAATAAATTCTTTTAATTTTTCGTATGTTTTATGAAAAAAAATACTAAAGCTTCAAAATTAATTTTATTAGTATCTTGATCAACATTAACAATATACAACAAATTAAGCTTCTTTAATTCTCCAAAAGATCTTTTTTTCTTTATCATCTTTTCTATTATAACCATATATAATTAAAAATAGCAATATTTATAATAAACTTCATTCTTAAATATTATATCAATAATGTTTATTACATATTTAAGGTTTAATATTTACGATAAAATGTATATTTAATACTATAAAATATTGAAAAGACTCATAATTGTAATTATTTAGTATTTTAAATAAAGGTATTAATTTGCTTTAAATAAACTTTTTTTTCGGACTATTTAGCTCTGTTTAATTGAACAAATTTTTTACAATTAATACTATTTTAAAATTACTATTCCTCTTATTATTCTATTATAATGACATATTATTTTTCTCACATAATATTTAAGATATCATAGAAATATATCCTATGGAATTAATTAATGTTGTTTAATAACTTTCCTATATCTATCATTACAAATACTACTCTAAAATAATACTACATATAAAAATTTTTATTTCAAAAACGATAAAACGATTTAAGAAATAAATATATAAATAAAAAAAAATATTTAAAACTGAGAATATATTTTGATTATATTTATTTGAGAAACTTTATCTTTATTTATTATTTTATTAGAGTTATTGGGATAGTATGAAATTTGTATACTAATAATTATTGACTATGCAATATATTATATATATATATTAACTTTTTGCTAGATTTGTATAAATTATATAGAAAAATAAAATTGTTTTTTCTTTTTTAAATATAATATTTTTTTTTTGCCTTTATAATAATTATAATATAAGGTATTTATATATATTTTATAAAATTTCAATAATAAATTGAATTAATTTAATTTTCTTGTTATTGATTTTTTAAAAGAAGTTAATAGCATCATTAATATAAAAACGATGATTAAAAGATTAAAGTATTATAATTCATGAGATATACATTATTTTTACCATTATATAATAATATTATGATATTAAAAATAAAAACATTCAGACATATTATTTTGTTTTTTAATTCGTGTTTTATTTATTCTTGATGATTCATTAATATTAAGACTGGACATTAATTTTGCTATTTCTTTCTTTTCCACTTCTTGTTGAATTTTTCCTCTTTCTTTTTCTTTTTTCTTTTCTTCTTGTTTCTTTTTCTCTTCTTCTTCTTTTTCTTCATTTATTACTTCTTCGAAAAAGTCTTTTGGCATGACATTCTTTGGGAAACTATGATAAAATTTGAAATAATTATTAGCTTCTTCGGTGAAACATCCCATGCTTTTAATATCATTAATCACTTTATTCCAATTTTCATCCATTTTAAGAGTGGTAGAATTTCCAAAGATAATAAGTGATTTACGTGCACGTGTAATAGCAACATTTAGTCTTCTTTTATCACGAAGGAATCCAATTTGATTAGTTCTGGAACGAACAGTAGATAGAATAACAATATCACTTTCTTGACCTTGATATCCATCAACTGTAAGAACACTAATGAAATCAAGAATATTGGCTTTCATGAATTCATCCATGAATTTTTTATTATCTAAATTAATTTGCTTTTCATAAAATTGAATAGTCATATCATTAAGATTATTTATGAATCGTGTTCTTTCTTCATTAAAATATTTTATCAATTTTCTTTTAATTAATGAAACTTGAGCATTATATGGTGATATAATAGCTATTTTTTTATTGAAATAAAGATCAGGATATCTATGAAGTAGTTCAACAACACAATTTAAAACTTGAGTAGCTTCTGATTCATTACAACTAGAAGATGAATTATTATCAGAAATACTTCCTTTTCCCATTTTACCTGATATATTAAAGAATTGAACTGGTCCTAATTTATAATCATACTTACACCATGAACCAATCCATTCTTCTGATTTAACATTTTCACCATCTGCAATTTTTTTATTGTAGAAACAGCTAGAAGCTAGTACACTTATCTTAGGATGCATACGATATTGAGTATCAAGAAGATAAAGTGAATCTGGTGAATTTCTTTGTAAACGTTCAAAGAAACTTAAATCGTAATGACATTTCTTTTCAGCAATTTTATTTATTACAGTTGGAGGTAGTTGTTTATGGTCACCAATAAGAACAATTTGTGGTATATCATAACATAATGGAATTAAAGTAGTTAATTCGGTTCCTTGACAAGCTTCATCGATAATTAAAAGAGAAATTTTACTTTTTATTTTTTCAATACATTTATTACCACTACTACATAAAGTACTAATGATGACATCACATTTCTCAAGATAATTTTCAATTTTCTCTTTTGATAATTTTTGATATTTTTTTTCATATTTAGTATTTTTTTTTGGTGAATGATCATTTGGACCAAAGTGATACCTGGCTCTTTCATTTGAATATCTAAATGTTTTAACATCATCATCTGTTTACATAAAATATAAAATATTTTTAATATAATAATAAAATATTATTAAAAAATAAATTATTAATTAAGTTAAAAAAAAATAATTATTAAAATGTAAATAATACTTTCCAAATAAATAAATAAATAAATTATATAAATAATATAATAGTTTTTTATTTCATATTTTCAATTAATTACCTTTTTCTAATCGATCATAAATTTCATCACATGCAAAATTACTTGGAGCACAAACTAATATTTTTGTTATTCTAGACTTTTCTTTATCGACTTTAAGATGTCGTTTAATAAGTGCCTTAATTATTGTGGTTTTACCAGTGCCGGGTGGTCCTTGAATCATAGAGAACTTTCTATTCCATACTTTTTCTAAAATTAAAGATTGGGATTGATTTAAATTAAAATCATTGATGATTTTTCTAGTAATTTCATTGACTTGCGAATCATTCTCTCTATAAAGCATACGATTATTTATATTATCGAAATTTCCTGTCGTAATAAGATTGCTTATAAAAGATGATTTTGGTGTCATTAATGCTTTATACTCTTTACAAACTGAACCAAAAGACATAACATGAATGCAAATCCAATGACTATTTCGAGTTCTATAAATTTCATATTTCAATTTTTTAATATTTGATTCATTCTTTAGTTGAGCACATTTAACCTCGAACTCTTTATTAGGATCAATTTTTATAATAGAATTAATATTATCTACAATAGCATCATCATAGTCTAAGTCAGATTTACTACTGGTATCACTATCATCATAGTCAGAATAATCTTTATCATTATAAACATGTTCAACAAAAGCTAAAGTTTCATAATAAACTATTTTGTAGTCATCACTTACTTTAGCTAAATAAATTAAATCATTTCTATGTATTTCACCAGATGATCTTTTACCCTTTTCATCTTCTTTAATTTTTTCATAATCCATACCATTATAACCGTCAATAAAATAATATGGCATTTTTACTTTGAAATTAAAAAATGTATCATCTAAATTTGAGTGTCTTTTATTTGATTTAAATTCTGATAAAATAACTTCAACTGCATTTCCATTGAGATATTTTACCCAATTATTTTTTTGGGTTTTCAATTTATTTATTGTACTACAAAAGTCTCTAAAAGGTTCTTTAGCTTCTAAAAAGAATAAAGGTTTCATAATCTATATTAAAAATAATAATAATAATAGTAATAATTTATTTAATAAAATTTTGAATGAAAGATTTCATAATATTATATATATATATAATATATCATTTACTTTTATATATTCATCCATAGAAGTATAATTATTTTTTACAGCCTCGTAATTATTTTTTGAATTTTCATCCTCAGATTTTTTTAATAATTCCCAATAAAAGGGACTTTGACTAGAATTAAAATAACTGTAATTTAAAGGCATAATTGATAGTTCAGTTATATTTATATTATTATGGTTTGTTTGGTAATTATTTATTTCTTTTCTTGATATTTAGTAATATTGAAAACGATAGTATTTTTCTATTTAATAATAATTAATAATATGTAGTCAACTACTTATACATATACTTTTTTTCTTTAAAATATATTCATTAAACTATAGATAGATAAGAGAGAAATTAAAAATTTAGAATATAAGCAATAAATTAAAATAAATTAAACATTGCGCATTGAAATACGTGAAAATAGAAAAGAAAAAAAAAGTACTCTGAAACTTTAAACTAATCAAATGAAAATCCATTTTAATATTTATAATCTATTAATATAAAATTTATTCTATGTCCATTTTTTTAATAATATTTATTATAATATCCAAAAAAATTAACCAATTAAAATATGATTTAATTAAAGTTAAAATACCTCTGTTTTAGCAAAACTAGAAATATAATATTTTAAGATACTCCAATTATTATTACTATTATATTACTATTACTATTACTATTACTATTACTATTACTATTACTATTACTATTACTATTACTATTACTATTACTATTACTATTACTATTACTATTACTATTACTATTACTATTACTATTACTATTACTATTACTATTACTATTACTATTACTATTACTATTACTATTACTATTACTATTACTATTACTATTACTATTACTATTACTATTAACCTATTAATGTAATATTTTTTCTTTCATTTAATATTGCCAAATTATAAAACCTTAATAATAATAGAAATGAAAATAAATCGTATATACTTATTATTATTAGTTATTCTATTAAACATTTATCAATTATATTTATTATATATTCTTTAATATGCTCTTAGACTTACATCACCCATTTAAATTTTATTTTTCACTTTTTTTCTTCCTTTATTTATTATTTCTTTGAATATCATCATTCATTTTTGTTGACAATTAATTCAAATACTATTTTAATTTTTAACTTTTGATAATTTTATAAATTATAAATTATAAATTCATAAATCACTTTAGGCCCTATTTTATTACTAATTACCATTTTAATCAAATTTTTCTTTTTTTTTTTACTACTCATATATAATAAGTTTAACATTATTGCTTCTAAATTTAATTTAAACCACTTTAACACCCTCCCAATAAATAATAATTAATGATTAAATCAACCTATTTCACTATATTTTCCTATTCAATCTTACTGAATATAATATTTTTAATTTCTTAATCCTTTTTAGTCAGCTACTTTAAACCATTCATTTAGTTAATGTCCTCCATTAATATAAAATCTGTAACAAAAAATATATATATATTAAACAAAAAATTAAAAAGCAAAAAGTTAAATTATTATCAAAACTGATAATAGTAATTTAGCGGCAACTTCAAACATTTTGGAAAGAAACTATAATATAAAAAGTTAAATAGTAACAAGAAAATTGGAAAATATTTCTTAAGTATAATGTGTATATTATCATTATTTTGTTAAAGAGCCATTTAAAGTTTAATTACTATTGAAAAAAACAAAAAAAGTTTTTTAAAGAATAAATATTTAAAATTATTATATAATTATTTTTGGTTTAAAAATTTGTCTATAATTAAAAAAATTTTAACTTTAATAAATATTTAAATAAAACTAAACAAAAAAGTATAATAAAAAAAAACAATTTTATTAATTATACTTTTTAATTTTTTAATTATACCTCATTCTTTTTTTTTTTTTATTATCTTTTTACTTCATTTATTAAACATTATATAAAAGCAAAATTTAATTATTAAGTATACAATTATTATATTATCATTCATTTTTTTTTTTTTTTTTACTTAATAATAAAAGCAATATTTAAAAAAAAAAAAAGAACTTTGAAAATTATAAATTACTACTTTACATAAAAAATAAATTAATATATGGTGGTGAAAATCAAAGTGAATAGTAAAATATTAATAAAATAATTGATATTCCCGAAAGTCTTTTATATATAAATATATTTATATATAGATAGACAGATAGATATAATTTTTCTTTTTTATTTATTTATTTTTTGTTCAAAATATAAATAAAAAAAAAAAAAAAACTTTATTTTTAAAAGGTTTAAATATCAAAATTGAAATAGAAAATGAATTTACTTCATCGTAATAATCATGATAGTAACAATGCATCATCATCTCATATGAATAATAATAACGAAAGCAATGACAAAGATACAAATAATTCAACGGAAAATGAAAAACCAAAACCAACAAAAGCACAAATTGCAGAATTTACTAATATTAGAGATTTACCACTTCACAGAGTACAATTTGGTAATTATTATAATAATATATTAGATTTTTTTTTTATACTTGAATAATAATATTAATATACTAATAATTTTCTATTTATTGTTTTTTAAATTAATTTATATATATTACATATATATAGTTGAATATAGAGGAGGGGATTCAATTTTTTTATTAAGAGTATCGATTACCTTTGCAATTATTACTATTATAACCTATATCGTATTATCATATGTTATTGATGTTAATGTAAAAGATTATGAATCGAAATGGAAAAAAATATATACAAATATTTTCATAAGTTATTCTAGTGGAATTTCCTTCATTTTTATTACATGGGGAGTAGCATTTTATTTTGTTAGTCAGGTTATAAGTCAAAGAATTGATGCTGAATTATTACATAATGAATATAATATAGATGGTAATAAAATACTTTTTATACGTGGATCTATACCTGATTTTTATCATTTCAAAAAAGAATTAACAAAAGGTTGTAATATAAAGTTGGTAAAGGTACCCTTTCTTTTTAATAATAAAATTTCCAAAACTCTTCATTCTGAAAAAATAGATGATTTTATTCCATATTCCACCTATAATTATCCTCAATTCCAAACAAATAATTATTATAGTTATAACGCTGAACCATCCAATAATAATAGTTCTGATTCATTAGATTCATTGGATTCCATAAATAACAAACCAAAATCAATAAATACCATACAAAGAGCAATTAATAACAGTAGTAAATTAGAAAAAATTTTAATTGCAACACCAATTAATTTATCAAGCTAATATTTTTTTCTAAAATATTAATAACAATAAACTTTTACTTTTTTATTATTTTTCATTTAATTTTCCATTTATATATATTTAATAAGCTAATAAGTAATCTACCTAAAGTATATATATATATTGGAAATAAAAATAAATAATAATAACAAAAGTGATAAAAATTAATAATGGACTTTAAAAAAATTAAAGAAAAAAAAATAACAATATTATTAGTAATGATATTGCAAATAGATATATATTATATATACATTATATGTAAATAGTATATATAATAATAATACAAATGAAATAATTTTTTTTTTTGTTAACTATAATTAAATCTATTCAACAATAAAATTATAAAATTTGTATAAAGTATATATTATTACTAAGTCAGAACTATATAACTAGAGATTCAAATTGAATTACTCTTACTCTCACAATTATCTACTATTGACTTTTTTTTTATTTTATTGATATACTATATTTTATAAATAAATATAGATAGATAGATAGATAGATACAAAATCAGTTGTTATTCAATAAAATAACCATTTCAAAAGCATAAAACAAAAATAATATTGATAATTTATATTTACTATTATATGTATTAGAGCCTTACACATATATACATTAATAAAAGTTTGATTTTTTTTTTTATCTATTTTAATTTATTTTCAGGTATTAAATGAGAATAAAAAAAAACTTTTATTTTTGTAGATTAATTCTTATTAATTAAATACTATATATTATATACACAAATAAATAAGCATTCACAAAAAAAATGATATTTTCTATATTTGATTAATTACTTTTAAGTATTTTAAAAAAATAAAAAAAAATAAAAATAAAACAAAGCCTTTCTTTTCTCAAATATGTAGAAGTACAATCTGTCTAATGTTTTATTAATAAACTATATAGAATATTTTATTTATTCTAATTATTTATGTATATATGATATTTTCATCATATATATAACTCATAAATATATATAACTAGTTAGTTATGATAAGAATGATAATAATTATTAGTATAATAGAAAAATTCGTCTCAGTAGTAATTATCCTTCTTCGAAATATTTATATTTTATTCTTATTTTATTTTTATTTAAAAAATTGATTAAACGCATATAAAAAAAAAGTATATATATTATATATATAGTTTTATTGAATAATATAAAAATGAACGTCAATTTGAAAATTAAAAAAATTATGTATATGTATTTTAAAATGATTTATTTTAGGAAATTAAAAAGATTATAAGAGTGGTATTTTAATAATTTATCTATATAAAAAACGTTTTTAATTATTCATTTTCTTTGATAATCATAGCTTTAAAAAGCATTATAAATTAAGTATTAATATTTATATATATTTTGTATTATTAAATTTTTTGGTGGTATCATTATTTTCAAAGAAAAATATAAATTATATGTATACTTTTTATAATAAATTATTATCATTATTATTATTATTATCATTGATGTCTTCATAAATATTACTGTTATTATTAGTAAGATTAATATTAATATTAGTAGTAGTAGCAGTAATACTGTTATTGCTATCGATATTATCATTAATGAAATTATTATTAATGTTATTGTTGTCATTATTCATAATGGTATTAGTGGTTGTATCTGTATTAGTATTTAAATTATCAGTATTATCTCCCACAACTGTATTAGAAGAATTTTGGGTTTTTCTATGTCTTCTTTCCAAACTCCTTCTTAAAGTCAAAACTTTCTCTTCATAAGAAACAGGACGTGGATGTTTTGGTAAATCTGGTATTCTTAATGTACAATCACTACCATAAGTATTGCTTTTTTTATTAATTTTATCATTTTGATATACTTCATTATAAATGTCATATTCATTTATTTCGCAATTGCTTATATCATTTTCTTTTTCCATTTGATCAATATCTAAGATCGTTATTTTTTTTGTGTTATTATTATTATTATTAAAATATCTCATAGTATTAATTACTGGATGATAATAATATTGACATGTATTATCTATATTATATAAAAATATTGGAATTAAATTTCAAATTATTAAGAATATTTATATAAAAAGGAAAAAATAATAAAGGTTAATAATCACTAATAAACTATATATTATTTTCATTTACATAAATACTATTAAACATTATTATATCAAAAAAAAAAAAAATAAAATAAAATAAAAATAAAATAAAAATATAAATCATAAACAAAAAATAAACAACATATATATATATTAATAAAGGTATGAAGTCTGTTAATATTTACCATTACAAAAACGAATGGAAGAATAACGATCAATATTTAGGAAATTATCATAAGTATCTTTTTTTGGTAATAACTTAAAAAGATCATAACGATTTTCTAAACAACAAATAGGAAATGCACCTTCACGGAATCTACCTTTAGCTCTAGAACCAAAAGCCCATCCATCATCAAATATTTTTGTTAGTAATACCACTATTTATGATATTTTATATTTTATATATATATATTTTAAAGTATAAAATGTATATTAATAATAATAGTCAAAATAACAAAATATAAAAGTTAGGAAAATAAAAAATAACAATAATAATAGCAATAGTAACAATAATAGCAATAATAATAATAATAATAATAATAATAGCAATAATAGCAATAATAATAATAATAACAAAAAGAAGAAGAATAAAGAAAGAATTTTATTTCAAAGTATACAAAGGATAAAAAAAAAAAGAAAAGAAAAGAAAAAGGGCTTTTCTATATCATATGTTCTTATTATTTTTTTAATAAACTTTACCATCATTAACATCCAATATTAATTCATCTGATTTTTCATTTGCAGGTTCATGTTCTCGTATAACTCGTGTACGAAGAGGAATTTTAAAACAAATACAATGGCCTTTTTTAATTTTTTCTTTTAGATCATATTCCATTTTTTCACATAAATTTGCCATAAATACTTTATCTGGGTCATCATTCTCTATTTCATTATTTCTCTCTAAATTTCTTTCATATTCCAAAATATTACTACTATCTATAACTTGTATCTCCATATTATTATGAGCTTTATTAGTATAAACTATATTACTGAATGGTCGTCCAATACTATTTGTTTCTTTTTTACAGTAAAGTGATTCTGAAGGTTTACGATCTAAATCACTTTTGAAATTTTTATTATGATACGCTAAAAATAACAATAGCAAAATCAAAAATAATAAAAATCCTAAGCCAACATATAATGCAAGTCGTATTTCCATTTTTTTTTTTTTTTTATTATTTTTATTTTCAATTCAATTCCCTTCCCAAACACCTTCCTTATTTAAATTTTATATATATATTCAAGTATAATTCTCTATTAAAGTATTCTTATATTATTTTTTAGAATTATACAAAATTATATTTTTTTCTCTTCTCTCTACTTTCTCTTTTATCTTTTTTAATTTGTTTAAATAAAAGTTCAACTAATTACTTTTTGAAAAAAAAGTAAAATAAAAAGTTTAAAAAAAGTTTTCATTCACGCCTAATAAATTGAACCCATTTAATTAAAACTTTATATAAAAACTTTA
This sequence comes from Piromyces finnis, assembly GCA_002104945.1. Lineage (NCBI taxonomy): Eukaryota > Fungi > Neocallimastigomycota > Neocallimastigomycetes > Neocallimastigales > Neocallimastigaceae > Piromyces > Piromyces finnis. The sequence goes on from MCFH01000003.1 coordinate 1,323,582, forward strand.
ATAAATTTTATTATTAAAAATTAAATTAATTTTTTATAAATAAATTAATTTTTTAAACTTTAAAAAGGAAAAAAAAAATAATAATAATTTTCAAAGCAAAAATAAAATAAAATGAAAAATAAAATAAAAAAAAAAAAAAGACAAAAGAACCATATTACATTCAACCATTTATAATTTCAAAAATAATAGTCAAATAAGTTATATATATTATTTTATATATTATATATATTTACATCTATATACTTAATAAATTCTATTAAATATTTTAATAACTATAAATAAATATATAAATTCATTTATTGTTGATGACGTTTTCTTTTACCTCTATAATAATAATAACAATAAAAACTTGCTTAATTTCATAGTAATTTGACACTAAACAAAAATTTTACTATTATATATATTTTTTTATTTTTATTAAATGTTGTTTTTTGTTTTTTTGTTTTTTAATAAAAGAAAAAGTAGAATTTAATAAATTAAATATTCTAAAAATTTAACTATTTTATAATGAAATAATTTAAAAGTTAATAAAAAAAAAAAATTAAAATTATAATTACTATACTATTTATATCAAAATATTAAAAAAAAAAATTTTTTTTTTGCTATGTTTTTAACATATATACTCTAATTCTTCGTTCTTCGGTGGATCTGATAATATGATTAATTAAATTATAATATATATATATTGCTTTTGACAATGTATATATGAATGTTTAATGATAATAATTATTTATATATAAAAAAAGATTTCGTTGTTATTGTTGTTATTGTTGTTATTGTTGTTGTACTTTTTCAATAAATACATCACATTTATTTTTCTTCTAACCTAATTTATTGTCTACTCTTTCTATTTAACTTTCTTTTCTTTGCGATTGATTTCTTAAAACTTTCAGAAATAGCTTCAGCAGCACCATGCTTTATTTTATTTTTTTTGGTACTATTGGCATTCTTAATATTTACAATACCACCTTTGGAATCTTCAGATAATTTAACATTGGCCCAATCTTCTTCACTACCTCCAATAGCATATCTATTAAATTGAAAGAAAAAATAATTATATCAGGATAAAGCGAATAGATTAACATGGAAAAGAAAAATAATAATAATTTGTTTTAGTATAATGTTAAAATATTTATAATAGATATATTTATTTAATTGTATTTTTTTTTTTTTTTAATAGAAAAAATGAAAAACATCTTTTTGCTTGTTTGCTCGTATTTTAATAGGATATATAGCTAATGCTAATTTATATTTACTATATTACTATATATATATATTAATTTCACAATTTTTATATTATAAATGTGACTATTTGGTTATAGCATTATTTTGACATTGATCTTTTAAACTATACTGTTTGTTGTTGATTATTTTTTTTATCTGTTTTTTTTTTTTTTTTTTTTTTTTTTTTTGGTATAAATTTTTTTATTGTGAAACTAATTATTTGATTTGAATTCAATTCAACAAACATCTATCAATGGGATATAAATAATAGAAGAAAAAAAAATTAAAAAATAATAATAAATGAAACTTTACTGTTTTAAATCTAATTGGCTAATAATTTCTTTTTGTTTTTCTTTAAATTGTTTCATGGCTTCATCTTCACCTTCTAATAAATCTTCTTCTAAAGTTTGTTGAGTTGGATCCCATGCTTCATCATCATCAATATTACGTTTACCATTAGTGTTAGTAGCAGAGGACTCAGTCTTGACAGCAGCCTTCTTCATTTGAGTAGTTTTATTAATATCTTCTTCGAATTCTCTTTCTTCTACACTTTGATAGAATTGGTAAATCTTTCTTAAGGATTTCATAAATAAGGCCATAACTTGAGAAACTGGAATACCTAAATCCTTTTCAAGATCTTCCATGGTTTTATGTTGTAAACCAATACCTGCAAGAATAGAGGCTTGAACAGCAGATAAACTTACTCTTTCTAATTTCTTTTCAGCATTCTTCTTACCAGATTCGGAATCACATAATTGATTAAGGAAATAGTGATGACTAATAACTGGAACTAAATCTAAAATAGCATGGTAATCTAACATATTATTAACATAACTCTTTAAACGCTTTAAATCGTGTGAAGTTAAATTACGAAGAAGTTCTGAACGGCAGTTAATCTTTGGTATATTCATACGTGAATTTTCTTTACCCATACCACGACGAGCGGCATCTAAAATGGAAAGAACTAATTTAGAATCAAAGTCCTTAAACTTGTAACCTAATAATTCAATAATACGACGGTGGAAATCACTAGAGAAATCATTAATCCAACTTTCATTTTGAATTCTAATTTCACTATCTTCACTTGCGTTTGTTAAGCTTCTTAACATAATACAGGTGTGTTCACCTGTTAATTCATTACTAGTTTGACGAAGGTAAACTGGAACAAAACCAGACTTCTTCCAGAAACGATGTAACTTTTCAGTTAAGCCGTAACTAACACCAATCCATTGTAAATGTTCAGTTAATGGTCTTTCATTTAACTTTAAAAGTAATGGTGGCATAATCTTTGCATCACGAACCTTAATTTCATCGTTTTGAAGAGTTAAACCTTCAAAGTCTTCATCTTGAACAGTGTTAATTTCTTCCTTGGTGTCAACATCATCTTCATTAAGATTTTGCATCTTACCTTCATAATAATCAACTAAAAGTTGAAGAGCACGCTTACCATAACCCATACCAAAGTAATCTGGGTGGGTAGCAATACGAACAACACGAGCACCAGATAAAGAAGCGAAATCTTCATCTTGGAATTGTTGAGACATACACCATGGAATTAAATCACCATTAGCTCTTTGACCCTTACTTAATGAATTAAGAATAGTTTGCTTTGAAATTTCACCTTCTAAACAAACTTGAATAACACAAAGTGGTTCTGGTAAAGTGACAGCCTTACTGCTATCAATTGGAGGAAGTAAAACGAATAAGTGGTGAGCTGGAGCATCACTCATTAATTGTAAATCATTTGGACTGTTTTTGTAGTGACTAGCAACGTATAAACTCATCATTCTTTGTAAGAATGCTTCACTAACTGGATGATAGCTGAAAAGAGTATCTCTATTTACATAGTATAATTCACATTCAGATGGATATGGACAACCACTTGAAAGACGTGAGAGAGTTGAAGTACTATTACAACAATCTAAACAAAGAATCTTATTCAACCAGGATTCAATTGGATCATTTTCCTTATAACGAATTGGTTCTTCTAACTTGATTTCTATATATACAATAATGGATATAAAAATAATTTTTGTTTAATTACTAAATATTGACTTTTGTTATGAATGCATGAATGCCTATTTAAACTAAATAAAAAAAATTATCCTTTAAAAAACAAATGAATAATAATTTACCCTTCAATAATCTACCAGTTGGAGCACCTGTATCGGTATTAGCTGGTTCCTTAGTTTCAGTTTTAGATAAAGAAGCAGATAAACCTCTGCTTTGTTCACGAAGTTGTTGAATTAACTTTAAACTTAAACTTCTACCAGTACCTTCATAACCATTAATAGTACTAGCCATGAATACAAGGTAATTACCAAGTAATTTTTTAACTAATGGTAATGGAATAGCAGCAGCTTCATCAATAATTAATAATTCAGCTTGACTAAGCATATGAGCATCAGCTGGATGAATATATTGAATAGTTTGTCTATGATTTTTGAAAATGTTAACACGAACAACAGCCTTTGGATATTCTGGGTTGGTACTTTGAACAATATTGTAATCAAGATGTTCTTCATAACCTAAAGCATCAAAACCCTTAAATAAGAATTGGAATAAAGTTTTTAAATTTTCAGGTGATGGAGCAGCAATAAATATATTTGAATAACTATTTTAAATTATACATTAAATTTTAAAAATTTTTAAAAATGGGTATTAATAATATATATATACATGGTATATACAATATATATAATATATATAATATTTATGCAATAAATAAATTGATAGCTTAATAAAATATATCTATATATCTATATCTTTTGTCTAATTTATAAATTAAATAATATTTACCCATAAGCAACAGCAGCAGCTAATGAAATACCAAGAGAAGCAGATTTACCTCTACCTCTAGCAGCAGTTAAAGTGATAGTACTACGAAGAGTTTTTTCTGAAATTGCATCAACAAAAGCTAATACAGCCTTGGCCTATATATTATTTAAATATAATGACATTTCAAAATTAATAAAATCTTCAATTAAAATGGTATATCCATTGTAATACTATAATTTTAATATTTACTTGATCAAGAGTACCAGCGCAATCAACAAGACTGCCAATTGGTTGAGTATCCTTTAATGATTCTTTTAATTCCTTTAATTCTTGAGCCTTTGGAGTTAATTCATTTTCCTTTAATTATACAATAAATTTATAAACAAACAAAAATAAATTAATTTGAAATCCAATTGACAATAAGATTTGTTGCAAAATAATATACAACTATATAAAAATAATGATTTATAAATCTATATTTATTTTTTCTGATAGTTACAAGATTACTTGGTAAAGCCTTAATATTCTTTCCTTGACTAATTGGTAATACATTTAATTCATCATCGACAACTAAACAATTTCCACAACTACCTAAAGATAAAATGAAACGTTCATTAAATCTAGCAGTAATATCATGATGAGATTCAGTTCTGTAACGTGAGTGAACATCCTACATATTTTACATATATATTTAATATATAGAATAAATAAATTTATCATATATTGAAATATAAAAATTACTTATATAATATATTTAATAATTTACCATAGTCATGGTATATAATTGTTTTAAAGACTTCATGGTTCTTAAAAGTAATACAATGACACCACCTCCTTCAACAGTTTCAATAGTTCTAGCTAAAAGATTTGGAGTTAAAGCTTCAAAATCCTTAGATTTTAAAATAATTATTAAAAATATTAATTAAACCCCAAATTTTTTTTTATAATTTTAATAATTTTAAAACTTACTTGTAAAACACACATTCCATAAGTGTTACCAAGAATTTTTTCAGATTCCTTATAGTAAACGTATCTAATATCGGTGGAAGAAATGAATAAATCAAAAGGATTATCTTGATCTGGATCCTTAATACCACGTTTAATATCTAACTTTAATTGTCTCATTCTCTTCTTTCTATGACTGTATTAGTTTAAAGATGAAGAAAAAATAATAAAATGTAAACATTATAGTTTTATTATATTAAAATATATATTAACATCATTAATATAATTAATGTTTAAATAATTAATATAGTTAATATTCAAATATAAAGTCATATAAATTTACTATATATTATTCTCATTTTATTTTATATTATTATACCTTGAGAAACCTAAATCTTTTTTATAACACCATAATACTGATGGTCTAGCTGCAACTCTAGCCTTTGATAATAAAAAGTGTAAATTAACTACTTGATCCTTTCCTTTGTCACCAATGATAACAAAAAATGAACGGTGACCTGATTTCACACCATTTTGAATTAAAGTATGGATTCTGGAATCCAATTTTTTCTTTTGCATTTGTGGTGCCATTTTTTTATTGTATTTATATTTTATTTAGGAAAATAACAATAATGAAAATGTTGAATATAATAATTATATTGTTATATAAAAATTGGTGAAATTTCTTTGTAATTTCAACAGCTATATATAAAAATAAAATAATTAAATCATTAGAAATATTTTTTATGATTATTTTTACTTTATATATATATATATATTATATATTGATTCTTAAAGATATTTCATAGTTAACTTTCGACTTGATAAAAAACATTAATATAATTAAATGTATACCTTATAAATAATAATTGTAATATATTTTTCTAATTTTCAATGTAAAAATATAAATAGATAGTGAAATATATTTGAATCTATATTAATAAATTATTATTAATTTCTATATTAAAAGTAAAGATTTCCGTTATTAATAAATAAAATTTTAAAATCGAATTCTTTACTTTTAATTTATCTATTTTCTATTATAAAAACTTAAAAAAAAATTCAAAAAAAAAAAAAAAAAAAAAAAAAATTAATATAATTATTGTACTACTTTAATAATTATTATTATTTTATTATTTTTATTTATCATTATTTTTTATTCATATTATTTAGTAGATTTTTGTTTTTTTTTTTAAAAAAAATATAATATACAATTTTGATTGGATAAAAAATAAAAAGTTATGTTGAAATGATGTATTTAAATGTATACATTAAATTTTAAAATTTTAAAAAATTCAAAATGTTTTAACAAAATATAAATAAATAAATAATAATAATAGTTATTATTTTGGTTGATATAGTTTATTTGGTGCTGAAAAACACTACCGTTTATTATTTTTTTTGTTTTCTAATGATAGCAAGTATTTTCAAACTTTACCTGTTACGAATAAATAAATCTAACTTTACATAATTATACTAACAAAAAACTAAAAGCCCTCTCTTTTTAGTTATTAACTTTTACATATTATTAATTTCTAAATCTTTAAAACACACTAATAGCCAAAATTATATAATATCTAAAACACAATAACATTAGGCAAACCTATATATCATGTAGAGACTTTTCAAAACTTATATATAATGAAAATTGTTGATTATTTATTTATTTCATTTTAAATAAATACTTTTAAAATATTTTCTACTATTTTTTTTTTAATTTTAAATAAATACAATTATGCTACTAATAAATAATGATAGGTTTATTTTAATATTTTAATAATATGAAAGGATTATAAATTAATTTAATATAAATTAAGTATGTTGACGTTCTTAATATTAATTAATAATTTAATATTATTAAATTTGCGTGTTTTAAATATTTGATTAATTTAAATAATAAGACGTTCAATTTGTAACTTAATGTTTTGAATTTGTTCCTTTAATTCAGAACCTTCATTGGTAGTGATAGAAGCAGCAACAACTGGACGAGAAACACCACAAGCACGACCAAGAGCTTGCTTAGATGGAACGAAAACGTATGGAACGTTCTATATATAATATAGAATAATTTAAAAAAAATTAGATTAATTGGATAATCTTTATATAAATATTTCATTTTAAAAAATCACTTTTTCAATCAATCTTTTTTTAATACTGTTAAAACAATCTTACCTTATCTTCACAAAGAAGTGGAAGATGTAATAAAATTTCAATTGGTTCAGTATCAGCGGTAAGAACAATGAATTCAGAAATACCACGGTTTAAAGTCTTAGTGGCTATATTTTGAATATTTAAATATTTAAATTAACATTTGATAGATTAATATCAATATTAAAAATTAATCATTAAAATTTAAAAAATAAATCGATCACTAACTAATAAAATGACATCAGATTATATATAAACGTAAAACAATAATATCCAAATTCACAATGTCCAAATAAAAACTCATTTATAATAATAATAATTTGACTAAATAAATAATTTTGCCTCAGGCAAATTATTTTTTACCTTCATTGGCACCCTTCTTTAATTGCTTGTAGTGAGAAGCTTGTTGAACTAAATCTAAGATAGAGTTAGTAAGAGCAGCATCAGCAAGTGGGAAAGCTATAAAATATTTATAAATAAATAATATTTTTATTTATATTAATATCTTTTAATCTTTTAATCCTTTATATATATATTTATAATATATTTAGTTAAAATTATTTTGCATTTTTACCTTTTGGATTAACAGCGGCCTAATTTTTATTTTTGATTGATTATTTTATTAATTTATAAATATAATATATGAATATACGCAAATAAATGATTATTAATCTGATTTATTCCAATGAACTCATCTTTATTGTAAAATATAATTCTAATCTATTTTTAATATCATTATCATTAAAATTTATATACAATTATTTCATTTAATAATTACCATTTTAATTGATTGATATTTTACTAATATTAATAATATAAAATTATAATAGTAAGTAGTGTAAAAAAAAAAAAAATTAATATGTAGTTATATTATTTACAACAATGTTTTTGAAAATTATTTTTAACCAATCATCAATCAATTTTTTTTTTTTAACTTATCATATTAAAAAGAATATTTAAACATAATTTCTATTATAAATAAAAAATAATAAATAAATAAATAAATATTAAAATAAATAATGATAATATTCTATGAAAATAAATAAATAAATTGTATAATAAGTAAATAAATTGCTAACAAATTTTTAGAATTCTAACCCTAGCTATTTTTAGAATATGTTTATATGAAATATATATTATTTTATTACTAATAAAGGGTTAGTATTATAATATTAATAAAGAATACCAAATAATAATATTCTAAACATAGTAATTACAATTATACATTGTTAATAGTTTATGATTGATTATATTGATATATTAAAAAAAAAAAGTTATATTTATATATATGTAATTTCTTTTAATATACCTATGAATATATATTTATTAAATCATTTATCTTATATATTATGGTCTTTAAAGGCATTTTGATTATCATTGCTACAGCTTTAATAAAATGTAAAATATATTTAAAAATCTTTAATAATATTATATAAACTCTATGTTACTTCATTTAACAGAAAAAAAAACTTTTCTTTTTTAATTTTTTAATGATAAATTACAATTAAATGACTATGTCATTTAATATCTGAAAGATAATTAAAAGAGTATTAATGATTGAACAATAATTAAATTTTTAAATAAAGAAAAAGAAAATATTTCATTTATAAATGTTTAAAAAAAGGTTTTAATTATTATTTAATAACATTTTTTTTTTATTTTAGGAAGATATTCCAATGAACAGAATAATTATAGTTTTTTATTACTGCTGTAAAAATATGAATATATTTGTAATGAACTTTAAAGAAAATAGGTAATGTTGAATAATGTTCATTAAAATTAATAAATTTTACAAAAGAATTTTAAATAAAATTTAAATGAACCAATGATAATAATTAAACATTTTAATAAATAATTGCTATTATAATAATAATACTTTTTTTTTTAAAGAGTTATTATAAGCCATTAATAAATTCTTTCTTTTTTATTAAATTTCAAGTAGTAACTTTTGATTTCATTTCTTCTATCGTACTAACATTCTAAATTTTTCATTCACTATGAATAAATTATCAATGAAATAATTTCGTTCATTCCTTTGTTTTTTTCTTTATATGAACATTATTTTTATTTTTTGTTATTTATTTGTATTTTCATCATACAAATATTTAGTTTTATTTCTACTTATTATAACTTGTACCAAAAAGCAATTATAATAAATAATATCATATCTATAATATTTTCTAGAAAAAGTTATCGTAGTTAGATTTATAATGTCTCTAAATGTATATAGTTATCCTCATAAAATAGAAATAATTAAAAAACATGTCAATAGTTTAAATATATTCTAATGGTAATGGTTTAATTATGTATTATTAATTAATTAGCTTGACCTTGTCCTTTGTGTATTTAAAAATATCCAATAAAAAATCAAGTCATTTTGGATACATAAAAAAATGTATAAATGTATGTCAAAAGTAAGTAAGTAAATAAATAAATAAATAAATAAATAAATAAATAAACTATTAATATGAATGAATAACTAACTAAAAAAATAAGAATAAAAATAATTTCCAAATAATTAATATATAGTTATCCATAATTGTGGATAATAATATTTAGATGCGAATTACTATAATAAGGAATTCTTGATATATAATGTGTATTATTATTACATTATATATATCACTCTGATTATTCATTTCTTCATTACTTTTATTATTGATTTCAACAATACAAAATATCTTTTTTTTTTTTAATGCTATATGCTATTCCTTTCATTCAAAATTTATTTTGTGGCACTTTTTTACCTAAAAAAAAAAATCAAAGCATAATCTTGGCTGAGTAAAGAAATAAAAAAGATTTTTTTTTTTGGGAATTTTCCTTTTTTTTTTTTTTGAACGTGAATTTTTTAATAAAGTTTTTGTTATTAATTAAATTGAAAACTTTAATTATTATAAAACTTTATTATATTTCTTTATCACGCTTAATTATAAATAAATTGTAATAAAAACTCAAATTAATTATAATAAATTTAGGATATATATTAAATTATATTAATTCATTGTATATTTAATAAATTTGATTAATTACAAATATACTATTAGTATATTATATATTATATTAAAAATAAAAATACTAAACTTATATATATTAATTTATATTGTTCCTATAGATTTGATATAATAATAACTATATATATTATAGTATATACTAACAATATATTCTATTTAATTAATTTTAATTTTTTTGGTTGTTTACTAAAGTTTTTTTATTGAATGGAATTTATATTGTTTAATTAAATAGGTACCAATGTATTATAATATATGCTTCAATATATTATTCCATTAACATCAAAAATTAGTGAAAAAACTTTTTTTTGTTATTCACCAACTACCCCAATATTAGAGTAAAAAAAAAGAAAATTAATATTTAATAATAATAATAATATTAATTATACCGCCTATTTTTTGTGCAATTGATGCATGCTTATTATGGCTAGGATGGTGGTAGTGAAAGAAGGTGTAAATGCAATTTTTATTTTATTTGAATAGTATTATATTAACATCTTTTTTTTAAAAGTGAATCATTCCAACTCTTTTAGTTGTATGGTGTCATTGATGATAGATATGTTATTGTATATATTACAATATATTCTTTTTTAATCAGCTTCTATGTTTCTATTTTCTTTTTCCCTTTTTTTCCCTATTAAATAATTATTAAATAATGAAAAAAATGAATATGAAAATTTTTTTATTCCATTTTCTTTTTTTTTTTTTTTAATATATAATTATTAGTAATTTCCTAATTCATCATAGCCCAAAAAATTTAAATATTTTTTTTATATTATATAATATTAAAATAATACTAAAATTTTAATACATAATATTTTTCTTTTTATCTTTTTTTCCAAAAAAAAAAAAAAAAATTTTTTTTTTATTCTTTTAAGTAATGCATTAAAATGTTAATTATAAAAGTAGTTTATATAAAAAAATAAAGTAATATAAGAAAGAAATAGATTGTATGTTTTAATTTACAAAACATTAAATATATATATTTGAAAAAATATTTCAAAGAAATACATAAAGAATAAAGGATAAAACCAATTATACAATAAACTTTTTTTTTTTTAAAATAAATTAACAATAAAAGAAATTACAAATAATAAAAAAAAAAGTATTATTATCAATAATTAAGGTATACCTATTTATCAAACTTTTTATATATACAATACATAATAAGATATTCTAACTATTATATCAAAATTATTTGAATTGATTAACATTTGTAAAAAAAGAAAAAAAGTCAAAAATTTAATTTATTTAGCCAAAAAAAAAAAATTAAATAATAAAAAAAAATGTCAGTAGCAACACAAACGATTAATCTTACTAGTGATATACTAGATACAGCATACAAAAAGTCAGAGTTAACACATTTGAGTTTAAATAAAGCAAAACGATTTTTAGATGAAAAATATAATAATATAGCTCATGGTTTAAAAATCAATGTTTTAGGTGTGTCATTACAAAATGCAAAATCAAGAGTAGAAACTCAAACAAAAATTTGTATACAAGTAGTAACGGATAAGGGTGAAAAAGTTCAAAGATGGAGTCATTTAAAATTACCAGAAATATTTGTTAATACCCCAAAAATACGAAAATCAAAATTTAATAATCAATATAATGATGTTGATAAGGAAAATATATTAAGTCTGGATGCTATGGTTGTTTGCGCTTCAGATTTAAGTAAATCTGCTATACATATGTGTGTAGGTTGTGTACAAAGAGAAAGAAAAAGATTATTAAAAAGAGAATCAAAAAAGAACACAGTAGATTCTGCTATCGATAAAAAAATAGACGATTTAATGAGAGAACATGAAAACGAAAGAATTATAATATTTAATTGTAATCAAATTATAGAATTTGGAGGTGGTGATTGTATATTGCCATCAAGAATTACTTGTTATTGTAGACATCATAAAGAAAAAATTGGTTTTTGGTAAGTATTTTTTTTTAAATAATTTAAAGTTTTATTTTTTTATGTAAATTATTAAGTGAGAAAAAACAAAAATACTTTATCCCTAGTCTATTGTTATTTACTAAATGAGAAAAATAATAAATTCAATTTCTTATTAATTATCAATAAAATGAGATGCATTGTTTTATACCAAATTTCTTATTAATTATCAATAAAATGAGATGCATTACTTTATACCAAATTTCTTATTAATTAATTATCCATTGAAATAATATTATTTTTATATCAAATCTGTTATATTAATTATTAATTGAAAAAAAAGTTAATCAATATTAAATCTCAAATCAATTGAAAGAGAAATAGTATTATTTTAATGCCAAATTTATTATTAATTATCAATTAGAGTAATTTTAAATTTATTTAATATAAGAACAATTTAGCAAAATAAATTTGATTTACTAAAGTTATATATATTTTTTAAAAAACACTATTATCATTACTAATAATAAAATTTATTAAATATTAATTTAAACTATTATACAACAGTATATATTTTGTATTAAGAGACTATAATGGTGCTGTAGTAGCAACAGGTCTTTCTCCACCAATTTTAATTACAGATGATCATAAATCAAATCCATTCAAAAAGAATGGAAGAAAACGTGTTAAACTTGAACAACAAAGTGTGCTTCCACCATCTCCAACTTTAACATCTTCATCGTTAACACCCCCACAATCAATAGATAATGATGCTGCCTCACCACTATCGTCACAACAGAATGACGGATCAATATTAGTAGATTATGCAAACAATAATTTATATAAGCAATCTATACCAATAAGTAAAACTGTTCCATCAAATACAATGAATATCACAGAGTCAGCACTGAATCCACCGTTAAATACAATTCAATATACTACAGGATTAGATCTAAGTATGACCCCTCTATCACCTATATCGTCTCCAGAAATGAATATGAATTATTCTCAGCAAGCTTCATTTACTACACTTACTTCAACATCAGCTACAATAGCAAATCCGAATACATTTGATACCACTGTACCACCTACTTTATCGAGTTATAATATAAATAATAATATAATATCACCGAGTGCTCAGGTTTTAGATGATTTCCCTAATATAAATATAAAAGCTGAACAAAGTTTAATAAATGAAGCTCATATTAATAACTTTGCAACTAATATTCCAATGTACAATATTCCAAATACAACAGCTCCCATGGTTAATAGTAATCAATTAGTGGTTGATCAAAATATTGTTATACCCTCAAATTCTATCCAGGAAGCCAATCAAAAACTATTTAATAATACAGACATTAATTTAAATAGAGTTAAAATACCTAGTGAAAAGGCACCATATATCAATAGATTAATTCCAAATGAAGGTCCTTTAAGTGGAGGAATAGAAGTCACGGTATTAGGTGTCAATTTCATGCAGGGATTAGTAGTACTTTTTGGTGATACGGAAGCTCAAACACAATTCTATAGTGAGTCTACACTTATCTGTATTTTGCCTCCTGCACAACTACCAGGTCCAGTTCCGGTTTCTGTTAAATCCTATTCATTTAATATACCAATTCAAAATTTAATGATATTCAATTATAAAAATGAAACAGATAAACAATTAATGGAATTGGCTCTTCAAGTTGTTGGTTTAAGAATGACTGGTAAAATCGATGATGCTCGTAGTATTGCAATGAAGATTGTAAGTATACAAGGAAATGGCAATGATTACAGTGGTGAAGGAGGTCGTAAAAATAATGACTATTTACCAAGTGATGACCCTATACTAAAATCTTCCATAAGTCTGCTTCAAAAGTATATCATGGATATTAATATTCAAAATATTCCTTATAATAATGGCGTGTTAGAGGTAAATTCCATTGAAAATGAAGTAATCCAATGTTTAGCTACAATTATGTCGCCAGACGAACCATTAGAAGAATTTGAAATTAATTTAGCCACACCTACTGGACAAACTCTTCTTCATTTTGCTGTTATCCTTAATATGACCTCTTTAGTGAAATGGCTTATTGCCATGAACATTGATATTGATAGTACTGATATCAATGGTAATTCACCATTGCATTTAGCTGTATTACAATCCAATCTATTAATGGTTAATATATTGATACATAATGAAGCCGATTTGTATATTGAAAACTGTAATGGTCAAACACCATTAGATATGGCATACAACATAAATAATGAAGTAATTATCGATATAATTGAGAATGCTCAAGAGGAAATGGACAACTACTCAGAGGAAGAAGAAAATGATGATATAATGGAAATCAGAGAAATGGAAGAAGCAGAATTAAGTAGTGATGAATATAGTGAAATAAGTGATATTTCATACAAAAAAGAAGATATAGAAAGTGTTCAAAATATAGATCATATCACTAATCGCGATATAGATTATTATGAAAGTAGTAGAAATAGGGTGAAACAAAGAAAGTCTCAACAAAGTTTAGGCTTAAATAAAGATCCATTAGAAAGTTATAATCCATCTGAAATTGATGAATCTGAAATATATGAAGCCAAACCAGTTGCTTCTGGAGTAAATGAATATGAACAAAATACCGATCAAACGGCAGAGTCAAATATTATCTTACCAGAAGTTGCAGTAAAGAAGGCATCAAATTTAAAATATAAATTACTTCAAAAAGACTTACCACAATATGCTCAATATGCTATGTCATTCTTTGGTAACAAAGAAAAGAATACTACTAATCAATCAAAATCAGAAATGGGATGGTTCCAAAGTATACAAAAGTCAAATTTTGCTAATTTCACTAATTTCTCCAACTTAACAAATTTCCCTAATTTTACAAATTTCAGTAGTATTACAGCATTCAACTTTTCATTTACTAATCCATTCCCAATCATGACCCAACACTGGAATGATTTACGTAAAAAACAATTTGATGAGTGGCGTTTAAATCAAAGTTTATACACCCTTTTAAAACATGATTCTTCTGCTGTTATTGTTAATGATGAAATAATGGAAGATGAAAAAGAAAAGAAAAAAGAAAAGACAAATACAAATGATAAAAAATCAACTAAAAAAGTAGGAAAAACATTTAAGAAAACTGGAGAAATATCATCCGATGATAATAGTGAAAGAGAATTTAGTGAAGAAAATGAAGAATATTATCAATATTATGAAGATTATGACTATGATGAATATATAGAAAATGGTATTTTCGAAAGTGATCCAAGATTAACTGAAAGAAGAAGAAGGCAGCTTGCTAGACAAAAACATTCTCGCGAAAATCGTAAACGTCTTAGACGTGATCGTACTCTTTTCTTATTCTGGATACCAACTATTTTAGGTGAGTGCATTATATAATGAATGAAAGGATTAATGAATCATTTTTAGATCTGTATTTTTTTAAAATTATTTAAATTGTATAATTATTAATATATATATATTTTATATATTTTTTCAAACTTTTTTTTTTATATTAAAATAGTAATGGTTGCATTAGCTTTACTCCGTGTATATACATTTAGAAAATTCTTATTAGAAACTCTAAATACTTTAGTACTTACTCCATTAGGCTTAGAACCCTATGAAGTTATTTCATTAACAGATGAAGAAGATCTAGCGGATATCGTTAATATAATATAGTCTTAATCTTTTTTTTTTCTTTTAATTTTTTTTTTATTTACCTGAACTATTTTCTTTATAATATATATACTATTAATAAATAACCCTTTAAACCCCTTAATTATACATAAAAAATACGTTGAACATATATATGTATATTTTTTTTTTAATAAATCGAGATATCAAATTAAAATAAATAAAAACTATTATAATTAAAATAATATAAATATATTTAATTATATGAGAAAAAAAATATACATAAAAATAGAGACAATAATATATCTCTTTATAAAATTTATATATAGGTAAAAAACATTAGGAATGTTTTTATTACAATTTTGATTAAAATTAAAAAAAAGTTTATAATTTAAAAGTTAAAGAATGAATAAAACAAATTAAAAAATAAAATATAAAAAAAAAACAAATCAGTAATAATATAATAACAATAAATATAATAATAATAATAATAATAATAATAAAACAAACAAACATGAAATAGATATACCTATATTTATAAAAAAAAACTAAAAATTTATTTCTTTTAAAAAAAAGAAACAAAAAATAAAAAACAAAAAACATTTTTAAAGAAAAGAAAAATCAAAAAGAAGAAATAAAAATAATTGTACCTTTTTTTTTTTCATTTCCATATCTTTTTTTTTTTTTATATTCGTATTTAACAATCTTTTTTTTAATAATTTTATAAAAATGTTCTTTTTAATAAAAAAATTTATAGAAAA
The DNA here is from genome assembly GCA_002104945.1 of Piromyces finnis. NCBI lineage: Eukaryota > Fungi > Neocallimastigomycota > Neocallimastigomycetes > Neocallimastigales > Neocallimastigaceae > Piromyces > Piromyces finnis. Next base: position 1,339,962 of record MCFH01000003.1, read on the forward strand.
ATAAAAAACTTTTAAAAAAAATAAAATAAAATAGCAACAATTAAAATTAAAAAGTAAAATGTGTGTTACTTTTAAGATATGTACAAGTAATTCATATAATCCTTTTTTTTTTTTAATGGTTTCAGTATATAGTAGAATTATTTTAAAATTTTAACAAAGTTCAATTTATGCTATTGTAATAATGGATAGATACTATTATTTTATATATTTATAATTTCTCTTTTTTTCATTTAGAGTAACACTATGAAAAAGATAAAGAAAATATAAAAATTATATTAATAAAATAAAATCTTTTTAAATAAGTTTTTAATCTATCAACTAAATATAAATAAATAAATAAATAAATAAATAAATAAATAAATAAATAAATAAATAAATAAATAAATAAATAAATAAATAAATAAATAAATAAATAAATAAATAAATAAATAAATAAATAAATAATAAATAAATAAATAATTTTTCATAATTCTAAACTTTTTTTTTTTTCTTTTTTTTCTACCAAAAACTTAAAATAATCATTTTAAATGAAATTAAAATTTGAAAGAAATTTCAAATTTACTATTTGTAAATAAATTAAAAACTTCTCATATAACAACAAAATAATGTAAATAATGTTATTTAATAATGATTTATGTATAATAATATTTATTTAAGTAATTTCAATTATTTATAAAATTGATTGTTTGTAGAAACAAAAATTTTTATAAATAATTATTTTATAAAGAAATATAAAAATATATATTTAATAAACTTATTGGTTAAAATTTTTTATTATTCTATCTATATCCACACTACCACCACATCACTTTCAATTATCATTTTTCAATATATATTTATATTTATAATTTCAATTACAATAATTATATCCCATTAATGTTAACAGAGGAATAGAAAAAAAATTATCAAAGTTTAAAAAGAAGAAACATTTAATTTTATAGTAATTGCAAACTTTTCTTTATTTAATAATCAACAAATATCAAATATTAATAATAATTAATAAAATTTATTAAAATCAGTATTAATAATTATATATAAATATATAAATACCTATTAGAATTTTATTATTTTACTTTTTTTTTTTTTCAAAAAAAAATTACACAAATGTCTTTTCAAAAGAGTAAGCTTACTTTTGGAATGGGCTCATCATTCCAACGCAAAAACATTTTTGAAAATAAATTAGAAGATAAACCTAAACGTAAAAATATATTTGATGATGATGATTCAGCTCCACCACCAATTAAAAAGAAATTTAATTTAGATGATGAAGAGGAAGATAATTTCTTAGAAAAGAAATTTGGTTCAAAAACAAATAATAATGCTGTAGGAAAACCAGTAGTAGATGAAAAAAAGGAAGATGAGGATGAATTGGATAAATTTATGGCAGGAATTGATGACCAATTGAAAAAAGAGAGTGAAGCACCAAAAAAAGAGTTTATTGTTAGAGATGATATTGAAGAGGAAGACTATGTTGAAAGTTATGTAAATCATATGAAAAAAAAAGGTATTGATGTTGGAAAAACTCGTGAAAAAATTGAAAGAGATAAAAAAGATATCGATTCTGATGAAGAAGTTTATTCTACAGCACGTGCAATTGATGAAGGTATTGCTTATGATTCAGATGATAATATGATAGTACAGAAAAATAAGGAAATTGAACCATTGCCATCAGTTAATCATGATGAAATAGAATATGCTAAATTTGAAAAATGTTTCTATAAGGAACATCCAGATATCGCTCAATTATCAGAAGAACAAATAAATCAAATTAGAAAAGATTTAGATATGTGGGTTTCCGGTCATGATGTTGCTAAGCCTTGTATCTCTTTTGGTCATTTTGGTTTTGATGATCGTTTAATTAATGCTATTATTAAACAAGGATTTACAGAGCCTACTGGCATTCAAAGACAAGCTATCCCAGTAGCACTTTCTGGAAGAGATTTAATTGGTGTTGCTAAAACCGGTAGTGGTAAAACTGCATCGTAAGTTTTTTTTTTTTTTTTTTAAAAAAATAAATTATATAATTTTTAATTTTATATATATATAGATATACATATATTAACATTTTTTTTTTCATTTAAATTATTTAATATATATTTGTTTTGTAAATATCCATCTATTTATTTATTTTATATACTCAATACTTTTTCTTTCTATTATATATATATTAATTTTATATGTTTTAGTTTTGTTTGGCCAATGATCATACATATTTTAGATCAACCTGAATTAGAAAAAGGTGATGGACCTATTGGTCTTATTTTAGCACCAACAAGAGAATTAGCTCATCAAATTTATGTTGAAGCTAAAAAATTTGCTAAAGTTTATAATATTAAGGTAGCTGCTGTTTATGGTGGTGATTCTAAAGCAGATCAATTTAAAGAATTAAGAAATGGTCATGTTGAAATACTAGTTGCAACCCCTGGTCGTTTAATTGACATGATTAAAATGAAGGCAACTAATTTAAGAAAAATTACTTATTTAGTTCTTGATGAAGCCGATAGAATGCTTGATCTTGGTTTTGAACCACAAGTTCGTTCTATTTGTAATAATATTAGACCAGATAGACAAGTGCTAATGTTTAGTGCCACTTTCCCTAAAAGAATTGAAAAATTAACAAGGGATGTTTTAAATGATCCAGTTAAAATACATATTGGTAATGTTGGTGCTTCCAATTCAGATATTGAGCAACATGCCATTGTTCTTCAAGATGATACCTATAAGTGGCATTGGCTTATTGGTAATTTAGTTAAATTTACAGTAGAGGGAAGTGTATTAGTCTTTGTTGGTCGTAAAGCAGGTGTTGACGAATTAGCTCAAAATTTGCAACAAGCAGGATTCGATTGCTTGGCTTTACACGGTGATTTAATGCAAGTTGAACGTGATCGTATTTTATATGATTTTAAACATGGTAATAAGAAAATTCTAGTTTGTACTGATGTTGCTTCTCGTGGTCTTGATATTAAATCCGTAAAAACTGTTGTCAATTATGACGTTGCTAGAGATATTGATTCTCATGTTCATAGAATTGGTAGAACTGGTAGAGCAGGTGAAAAGGGAACAGCTTATACTCTTATTACTCAAAAAGGTTAGTATTCCCTAAAGAAATAATAGTAATAATAAATTATTTATATAAAATGAAATAAAATTATTAATAAGAAAATTTATATGTGAAATAATTTTTTTTTCTTTATATTATATATATTCATTACAAATTTATTATTATATTATAATATATATTGTTTATGGTTGGCCTATTTTTATCATTCATTAAATAGAGGATAGATTTGCTGTTGATTTAATCAAGAATTTAGAAGATGCTCATCAAGTTGTACCACCAGAATTAATAGAAGTTGCTAAGAAAAACCCAAGATTTAGAAAGAATAATGGAAGAAGAAATAATAGGGGAGGTTCTCGTAACAATAATAGAAGAAATGATCGATACAATGATAGAAGAAGTGGTGGTGGTAATTATCACTACTCACGTAATAATGCTAATGAAATTCCATTAGGTGAAAATAGTCGATTCTCTGGAAGAAATGATCATTATGACCGTCATTCCCGTCATAATTCTGAAGATCGTAACTACTTAAACCACTATAATAATAATTATAATGGTGGTTATAATAATCATAATAATAATAATAATAATAGTAGTAGTAGTGGTGGAGGTATTGGTAATAGAGGTTATATGGCATTTAAAAAGGCTTCTACTGATATTAGTAGATCCACTTCATCTATTGATGAAGGAAAATAAATCTTTAGAAATCATTAAAAAAAAAAAAAAAAAATCAAAAACAAAATACATCCACACATATATAAATACTTTATATCTAACAAAATTATTATAATAATTTTAATAAAACATAATATTTTTATTTTTTCATTTTTTATTTATTCTTGTTATTATTTTATAATTTATTTTTTATTTCTTAATAACAACTATATCTTTTTTTTTATATCTAAAATAAAAATAAAGAAATTATTATACATAATTATTAAAGAAAACTTCTTTTTATATTCTATAACATCTGAAAATTTTATATATATTAATATAAAATAAAGTAAAAATAATAATAATAATAATAATAAAAAAAGACATACATTATAAATAAGTATTAATTTTATTATATATTTTATTAGATTAATTTTTTATTATATATAAATACTCCATTTTTTTTTTTAAAAAAAAGATGGATTAATTATATATATTATCGATATTATTATTATTTTAATAAAGAGTTTTTTTTTTTTTTTTTTTTTTTTTTTTTTTTTTTTTTTTTTTTTTTTTATATAGAAATTGGAGATAACGTAGTTTTAAAAAGCCTAGTTTTCATTCTAAACTTTAATTTTTTAAAATGATTAGTATTGTATTACTAATTGCTTATTATTATTATTTTACTTTTTTTTTTTTTTAATATAAATTCATTATAAATAATAAAGTTTATATAATTATATTATATATTTATAAATGCATGGTATTTATAATATTATTACTTATTATTTTATTATTATTCTATTACAATAATTATTATATGTATGTTTTTTTTTTTTTTTTTTTTTAATATTTATATATATATATATATATTTTTTTTTTAAATTATAAAATAATATTTTTATATTTTATTTTAAATATTTTATTTTTTTTTATTTTTATTTTATTTTTTTATGTTTTTGAAATTTTATTGAGAATGATAGAGAAGACGTTATTATAAAATAAATAATAATAAATATTTTTCTTTTTCGATTACTATGGTATTAAAACTTTTATTTATTATTATTATTTTATATTGGATATACTTTGATAAGGATAAAAGAAATTAGTATTATATATTATCTTAAAAAAAGACTACCAAAAACGATTTCTTTTACTTTCACTGAGAGCTTGTAATCTTTCAATTTCTTTATTATCAAGTTGTAATAAATTTGTTATAACAGGAACCAATTTCTATTATTAAAAAAAGCAATAAAATAAAATAAAATATATATAAAAAAATATTATTAATAATGAATGGTTAATATTTATAATTGTTAGTATACTATTCAAAAATAGAAAAGAAGGAAATAAAATGTTTTTTTTTTTTTTTTTTTTTTTTTTAAATCTATAATTATATTTAATGATATATTCATATATATATTATTTTTGTTTTGGTAAACCTACTCCTTTTTCATTGCTTTCTAAGAAACTTAGTACTACATTCTTTAAATATTCCATATTAACAGTAGTTCTCTTTTCATCCCTATTCATTTTATCTAATTCTTCCTTGAGATCCTATATATATATATATTTTGTAATTATAAAAATAAAAATAAAAAATATATGTATTTTAGAGCTTGTGAGTTTTTTTTTTTTTTTTTTTTTTGTTATTCTTACATTTTCTTTCTTGGTTAATTTTTGAACATTCTTTTCACTTTCGTTTAATAAATCCATTAAATTATGAACCTGCTTTTTCAATTCAGCTTCACGAGCTACAAAAGCACTATCTTTATCCACAGGGGCTGCTGCTTCATTATTATTAGTAGAAGGCGTTGAATAGGATGATTCATTTGGATTTAATAAAGCACTTAAGGATTTCAAAGGATTAGTTTGACGATTTGATGATAATGGTGTAATCAATTGAGTAAGATTAGATTGTTCTTCTGCAAGGGTATTTAAGCTACTAGCTTGTTTATTTGTAACTGCTGGATTTGTGGAAATGGTTAAATTGACTTGTTTTTGCTTTTCTAAATCTTCTTTGAATTTCTTTTTTAGCTTTTCAATTTCTTGTATTTTTTCATCTAACTTTATATTTACATTCTATTTTATATATTTAAAAAGTTTCCCAATTATGTTAAATAATAAATATAATATTAAAAAAAAATTTATAAGAAAGCATATTCAATTTTTATTTAATTATGTGTATAAAATAAACTTTTAATTATCATTATATATATATATATATATATATATATAGGTAAATGGAATAAAATATTCTTACATCATAATCAGATTTCAAAGATTCATATTCATTCAATTTTTGTTGATTAATAAGGTTTAATTTTTCTATTTCTTTTTCAAACATTTCTTTAATACTTTTCTTTTCTGCTTCTACATTTTCCTTTTCATCTTGCATTTCTATAATGTAAAAAGTGAACGGGATGAAGAAATTAATAATTAATTATTATTATTATTATTATTAAATATATATATATATACAAGGATTTGTTGATTTTAATATTAAAAAATTGTAAAAAATGATATACCTTTAGCATGCTTATTTTCATTTTCTTTTATTTGAGTTTTTAATATTGTAACTTCAGCCTTAACTTGATTGGATTCTTGCATATCTTTTTCGTAATCAAAAACTTGATTTTGTAAGAAAGAAATCTTTTCATAGGCATTATTAAGTTCATCTTTAATGGATGAATTCTTTTTGAGTATTTCTTCATACTTAATTTTTTCATTTCTTTTTATATTATATTATTTATTATTTTATTTATTTCGTTAAATATTTATATTATGGTTATGGTAATCAATTAGATATTATTAAATATTATTAAATTTATTAAATTTATGTATTTAAAAATGTCGCATTCTAATTTGTAATACCTTTTTTCTTCTTCTAATTTTGAATTTTGTTCTTCTAATTCTTCAATTCTAATCTTGACATTATTTTCAGAGTATTGTTGGAAGATAGTATTAGCTCTGTTTTTGTATTTTTGATATTCTTCTTGAATTTCATTGTTTTCTTTTTTAGCGTTTTCTAAATCAATAGTCTATTCAGGACATATAGATATAGACAGGAAGAATTAAAGTATTAGAACTATATTTTTACTTTTGATAGAAAAAACAAATAATCAATTAAAATTAATATTTGATTTAATTACCAATTGATTTATTTTTATAGTTAAGGCTTCACGTTCACTTTGTGAGGTACTAACAATGTTATCAAAGTTATCTTTAATATCCTTGGTGGATTTCTCTAATTTATCCTTGTCTTCAGTTAAAGTGGCAATTAATTCTTTTTGTTTAACAATTTCTTCATCTTTATCCAAGTTTTGTTGACGAATTTCAATTAAACTTTTATTAGCAGCAGCTAAAAGACCCTTCATTTTTTGAACCTTTTCTTTATTTTTAGTCTTATAAACTTCAAAATCACTATTATTATTTTCGATTTTTTGTTTTTCATTTTGTAGTGTTTTAACCTTTATGATTTTAAATATACAAATAACAATTATATTATTTTAGTTATTTTATTGTTAAAAAATTATCATTTAAATGTTACTAGGACTAAATTTGAATTGTCTTAATTACCTTTTCTTGTAATTCACTAATAACCTCAATTTGACATTTTTGGGTATCCTATAAAAATACAATAATGATTAACATTTAAACTATTTATTATATTTTCTTTCATATATATAGTGTTAATTTTATAAATACCTTTTCAACTTGAATTTGTTCTCGGAGTTCATTAATTTTCTTTAAATCTTCATTATGCTCAGTTTCAAGTTTGTTAAGTTCATTAATCTTTTTATTCTTATCATCTAATTCATTTGTAAGTTGTGAGATAACTTGTTCGTTATCTTTAATATTAAATTGTAAGCTACTAATATTGTTTTCTTGATCCTTGGCTAATTTTATATTTTCATCATATTGTTTTTGTAATTCATCCATCTTACTTTCTAATTGTTTAGTTTTCTCTTCCATTTCTTTAATTGTAGTGGAATGCTTTTGTTCATTTATTTCTTTTTCCTTTAATTTTTCATTTAAATTTTCAACTTCTTTCATTTTATCATTATTAGCTTCATTATTTTTAATGAGATTATTAATCTTATTGTTAAGTTCTTCAATTTCTTTGATTTTACTGCTTAATTCATTGGTTTTTTCATTAATATCCTTTTGTAAAGTTTCATTTTCTTCGGTAGCTTTTTGACTTAATTCCCTTACTTTAGCAATCTCTTTATTCAAATCTTCAATTGTGGATTCTCTTTCATTTATCTTTTCAAGAGATTTACTTTGAGTTTCTTTATTAGATAAAAGTTCTGTTTGGGTATTTTCATATTGTTTTTGCAATTCTTGGTATTTGGAGTTTAATTCTTCGGATTCATTTTTCATCTTCTTGCTACCAACTTCTAAGGCAATAATCTTTTCATTAATATTTTTAAATTCTTCTTCTTTATTATTAATAACAAGCTTTAATTCATCAATCTTCTTAATGTTTTCTTCTTTTATATTTTCTAAAGATTGTATACTTTCTTTTAATTTCTTATTTTCCGTTTCAACATCATCGCATTTCTGTTGCATTTCTGTTTTTAATGTCTCTAATGTAGTTTCGTGATTCTTGACATTATCTGATTGTTCTTGTTGGAGTTGCTTCATTTTCTCTAATAAAGCATCATAATTCTTTTGCTTTTCATTTATTTCAGAGTTGATTTTTTCGTTCATATTTTGATTTTCTTCTTCTAATTGTTTAATTTTTTCCATAGAAGCACTATAATTCTTTTCCTTTTCATCTAATTCAGATTTTAATTTTTCGATAGAATCAGTATAGCTATTTTGCTTTTCATTCATTTCTAATTCTAACTTTTCTACTGCAGCATTATGATCTTTTTCCATCTTGGATTTAAATTGCTCCATGGAAGTATCATGTTCTTTTTGTTTCATTTCCATCTCAGATTTTAATTTTTCTAATTCAGATTTATAGCTTTGTTGCTTTTCATCAATTTCAGATTTTAACTTGTCTATATTATTATTACAGGCACTAATTTCGTTTTCTTTTTCGATTTTTAATTTTTCAATTGCTTCTTTAAGTAGAGTATTTTGTTCTTGAACACTTTCCTTTTCATTATTAGAAAAAGATAAATCATTCTTTAAGGCAAGAATTTCTTCATTCTTTGTGGATATATTACAATTAAGATTGTTAATTTGTTCTTTAAGTTGAGAAACCTGAGTTTGATGTTCATTTTTTAAATTTTCAAGAATGGAAGCATCATACTTTGATTCGCTATTTTCTTGTTCGGCATTAAGACATTGTTTAAGATGTTGAATTTCTAAATCATATTGCTTCTTTGTATCTTCAATTTCTTTTTCTTTTTCTCCCATTTTATTTTGAAGATTATCAATGGTTGAGTTCTTATTATCCATTTCATTCTGAAGATTAGTGATTTGACTTTCTAAAGATTTTATTTGTTCTTTTTGATTAGATGCTTCATTATTTATGGATTGATTCTCATCTTCCAATAATTTTATTTTTTCTTCCATGCTTGTTGAATTATTATTCAAGGTTTGTTTTTCTTCTTCCAATGCTTTTATTTTTTCTTCCATGTTTGTTGAATTATTATTCAAGGTTTGTTTTTCTTCTTCCAATGCTTTTATTTTTTCTTCCATACTTGTTGAATTATTATTCAAGACTTGCTTTTCTTCTTCCAATGTCTTTATCTTTTCTTCCAAGATTAATGATTTATTATTTATTTCCTTATTTTCATCTTCTATTTTTTTTATCTTTTCTTCTAAATTGGAAGATTTAATGCTTAAAGCCTGTTTTTCATTTTCTAATACAGAGACCTTTTCTTTTAAACTTGATGACTCATCATTCATATTTAATTTTTCATTTTCTAATGATTTTATGTTTTCCTCTAAATCAGATACTTTAGCATTTATTGTTTTCTTTTCATTCTCTAATATTTCTATTTTCTTTTCTTGGTTTGATGTTTTTTCGTTAATATTCTTGTTTTCTTCTTCTAACTTCTTTACTTTTTCTAGCAAGCCTGATGATGTATCATTCATACTTTGTTTTTCTTGCTCTAATGCTTTTAATTTTTCTTCTAGGCTAGATGATTTATCATTCATTTTTTGTTTTTCATCTTCTAAGGATTTTATTATTTCTTCTAAATTAATTGATTTTGTATTAATATTATCTTTTTCAGTATTTATCAAATTATACTGATTTTCTAATTCTTTATATTTTTGATTAAGTAAATTATTTTCTTCATTGAGTTTCTTTAAGTCATCTTTTAATTTTTCATCTTCGACAGTTTGTTCGTTTTGTTTAATTAGATTTTCATATTTTTTAAGTTCTTCAGTTTTATTTTTATTTTCTTCATCTAATTGGCTAATTTTTTCTAATAATTCATTCTTTTCATTTGCTTTACTTTCCTCCAGTGACTTATATTTATTATTAAATTCATTTATTTCTTTTTCTTTATTACTTTCTAATTCATTAATAGTTTCATTAAGATTATTGATTTTGTCTTTAAATTCTTTTATCGAATTTTCATTTTTAGACTTCTCATTTTCCAATTCTGTAGCCATATTTTTGTATTCATTTTCTAAATTGTTATTCTTTTTTTCTATTTCATTATTTAATTCTTTAAGTCTATTATTAATTAATTGAAGATTTTTTATAGTTTGAGTATTTTCTTCGTCTTTTTTAATAATTTCATTATATGACTTTTGAATATTATTTTTTTCATTGTTAGTTTTTTCTAATTCAGAATTAATATTATTTTTTAATATTTCTTTTTCTTCAGCTATTAATTTAAGTTTATTTGTAAGATTATTTATATCTTTATTTAATTCTTCTATTTTATTTTTTAAAATTTTATTTTCATTAGATAAATCATTAACTTGTTTATTTTTATTATCATTTGATTCATCATCTGAAAAAGAAATTAATGGTTCTTCCTTTGGACTAGCAGATGCATTTGTTATTTTATTTATTTTTTCATTTAAATCATTATTTTCTTGTTTATATTGCTTATTTTCTTGTTGTAGAGTTGAAATTTCATTTTGTAACTCAATTAATTTTTTTTGTAATAATGATATATTTTCTTGACTATTTACATTTAAAGTACCTTGTGAAGTTGTAATATCTGAATAAGCTTCTGTCATATCATCCTGACCTAAACTAATATCGTTTTTTTCTTTTAAATCTTTAATTTCTCTATGAAGATTTATAATTTTTTCCTTTGCCTTTGCTTTTAATAATCCATAATTTTTATCTTTAATTAAAATCTGCTTTTTTAACACTGCATTCTCCTCAACTGCTTTCAATTGGTCATTTTTGTATTTTTCGGTCATTTCTTGATATGTATTATTTAACTTCTGCAATTCCATACATTTTTCTTTTAATTCTTCGACATCCAAATTTTGCAATGATTTTGAAAAATTTTGATTCTTTAATTAAAAATTATATATTTAAAAAAAATATTATAAACAAATAACAATAAAAAAAAAAAAAAAAAAAAAAAAAAAATTAATTATTTAATAAATGAAAATAAAATAAAGGTTGTTATAAATTTTAAAATTTTCATTGTTTTAGTTATACTTTGACATTTTTTGTTATCCCGTCAACAAAATTTTCAAAATGTTGTGATATATTAAGCACATTTTGAGAATATGCTTTTGAAGTTGGTTTTGGTGAATCAGAATTTGATGCTTCATTCTCATTATTACTACTATTATCCGCTTGAGATTGAGCTGAATTATCAGTTAAAGAGCTGTTCAATTTCCTATTTTCAGCCTCGGTGACCTTTATATATTATAAATAACAATTTAATAAATAAAAAATTATATACATAAATATATTAACTTTTAAAAATAATATTGTATTAATACCAGCTTCATAAAAGAATTGAACATTTTTGATTTTTATTTTATGTTTCTATATATATATATATAAGAAAATTATAAAAAAAAACTTTTTATAGTTTGAAAATAATATTATATAATAATATAATAGTATTAAGAGTATATTAGAATTGAATTGTTATTTAACAATTTGAAATTAAATTATTATCAATACATTTATAATTATATAAAAATTGTCAATATTATTTTAAAATTAAAATTTACTGTATATTAATTTATAATATGAAATTGTATTTTAAGTAGAATTTAAATAGTTACTTTTATTATATTATCATTTAATAAGTTTATTATAATTGTGTTTTTTAAAATTTATTAACAACAACAACAAAAAAAAAACAAAATTTTTAAATATTTTTAAATATCTGTTATACAGTATTTATTTATGTTTATATTTATATATTCATTTATATATATATTTATTTATTTTATATATATTTATATATTATATATAATTTTTAAGTACAATTAATTAAAAAATTTCCATTTTCAAGTTCTAAAGCTAACCCTAATAAGTTACATATTCTTTAATGTATTTGTAAACAAATAACTATATATTATACATAAATTTTTTTTATTAGATTGAATATTATTCTTTAAGTCTATTGGCTTAGAAATTTGTAATATATGGATAGACCATATTAAATTAATGTATTTTAAATTTTAAAACTAATATATTATAAATATAGTTATAATATAAAGAATATATTATAATTAAATATTTTAATTAATGTAGAAAAAAATTTTTTTTTTGACATTATATAATCAATATGGAAATATGGATTATAATACTAAATGAATGAATGAATTAATAAATAAATAAATGAATAAATAAATAAATAAATAAATAAATAAATAAATAAATAAATGAATGAATGAATAAATAAATAAATAAATAAATGAATAAATAAATAAATAAATAAATGAATAAATAAATGAATAAATAAATGAATAAATGAATAAATAAATGAATAAATAAATAAATAAATAAATAAATAAATGAATAAATAAATAAATAAATGAATAAATAAATAAATAAATAAATAAATAAATAAATATTTTAATAAAGCATTACAATAAATATAATAAAAGAGTTCAATATTTTTTTTTTTTTTTACTTTCTACAAAAAAAAATATTTAACCATATTTTTATAGTTTTAGATCTATAATATATATATAAAAAATATAATATTTATTTTATATTTTTTTTTATTTATTAATAATTTTTATTATACAAGTATATTATTGAGGAAATAATATATTTATTATTAAAGGTAATTTTATCGAAAAATATATATATATAAACAATAAAATAAAAGTTCAAAATAATTTCTAAAGATCAAATCTTGTAAAGAATGTATTTGATAATGTCAAAGGGAGGCATATTAAAAGCAAATTGTATGAAGCTTATTACAATATTAAAGATAATAAAAAGAAATAGGAGAAAAAGAAGTATTATGGCTTTAAAAACATAATTCATTTTGTTTTATTAAATGGAATGTTATACAATACTTTTATAGTAATTGTTTTTATTCTGAAGTTTTTAAGCTAAGATAATATCTATATTATCATATATGGAGTGAAATTTTACAATAATGTAAATCGTTATTTGTGAAAAAAGAATTCATTATAGATATGAATATATGAAAATACCAAATAAATAAATAAACAATACATCAATAACTTCATCATAAACAACAACAAAAAAGAAAAAAAAAACAAAAACAAATAAAATAAATAAATAAATAAATAAAATAAAATAAATAAATAAATAAATAAATAAATAAATAAATATATATAAATAAAGATTATATTTTTTTTAAATATATATATGAAAGATGTTAACAAATACTTTATTTTTTATTATTTATAATCATTAAAATTTAAAGATTTTCAGTTAAAGATAAAACTATACAAATATAAAGAATAACACATATGGTAAATAGTAGATAATTTTTTAGTATATAAATAATTAAAGTAATATTTATAGTAATGAAAATGATAATTAAATTTAATAGGAGGAAAGATATGCTGGAATTATCTTTTACAAATTTGGAAAAGGTCCAGAATTTTTATTGATTAACGATTCTTACGCTAAAAAGAAATTTTGGGCTCCACCAAAGGGAAAGATTATTGGTCAAGAAGATGAATTACAGTAATTATTAAAAATATTATAAAAATTATAATTCATTTAAGAAAGACGTATTGATTTTAAATTTAAAAAAATAGATGTGCCATACGTGAAGCTAATAAGATTACTGGATTAGTTACAAGAGATTTTCAAGTTGAAGAAGATTTCAAAGCTGAATTTAAATACTTAGCTGAAACTAGGTATTTTTTTTAATATATATGAATAATTTAGTCATCAGAAAATCAACATCTTAACTATAATATAAAAATATAAATGAAATTATAAATATTATAGACCAAAAAATGTTGTTTTCTTTTTAGCTCAATTAACAGATCCAACACACAAAATTTATCCAACTGCAGAAGGAATTCATTTCAATTGGCTTCCATTCCAACAAGCCGCTGATAAAGCAGTTTTCAAAAATATGCAAGAAGTTTTAAGACAAGCTCAAGAATATGTTGAAGAAAAGAAATCAAAGTATAATCTTAATAGTAATGGAAATGTTAATGGTAACGGAAATGGAAATAACTATAATAATTATCAATCAAATTATTCACCAAATTATCAAAAGAATTTTGATATGAATAATGACAGACGTTTTAAGAGACCATCCCATGATGAAATGGGAAATATGAGAATGGGAAATCAAGGAAAGAATCCATTCATGAAATCACCAAGTCCATTTAATCAAGGAAGACCAGATAAAAACTATAGACAAATGAATGGTGTTAATTTAACTCGTTCATTTAGTTCAAATAGTAATGGATATTCAAACAATAATTATTCAAATAATTATAATCAAAATAATAGTGGACCATTTGGACCTCACAATCCAGGAAATTACGGAATGCAACAACAACAACAACAAGAAAATCATTTATATAAAACTAGACTTTGTGAAAGATTTGAAGCTGAAGGAACTTGCCCATACGGAAATAAGGTAGATTATTATTGATAAGTAATATAATAAATATAAATTATTTATATTAAATATTAAAATTTTATATAAATTCTTATATTATTTGGGAACTTAAAAATTGTTATAGTGTCATTTCGCTCATGGTACTGTTGAACTTAGAAGAATGCCTCAACAACAATCATATGATGATCAATATATGAATCAACACCAACAAATGCCACAAAGTTCAAATCCACTTTACAAAACTCGTTTATGTGAACGTTTCATGAATGAACACTATTGTCAATATGGTCCAAAGTAATTATATTACATATATTTTAGTTAAATAAAATAATTATATATATTAATTATAACTTTTATTTTTTTTATAAATTAGATGTATTTTTGCTCATGGTAATTTTCTGTTTAATTTAAATGCCATTAATAAATTTTAGTTTTAGTGATAATATAGTTTTCTTAATTATCATTTCATTCAACAATTATCATAATTGTTATTATTAGTTGTAATATTGATTTATAAATATAAAATCATATTTATTATATTAAACGAAAATAATTGTAGGTCCTGAAGAACTTAGAGGAAGACAAAATGATATGGGAGGTAGAGAAATGGGTAGAGATATGAGAAGTGATATGGGAAGATATGATATGGATAGACCAAATGATATGGATGACGATTTAAATAATAGAATGTATGATATGAGTCTTAGAAGTCCAGGTCAAAGATCAAATTCACCATCAGCATTTAATCAATATCGTCCACCACAACCAGGTTATTACCCACATTCTGCATTACATAAAGCTTCTACTAGTGTATCACCACATCGTCAACAATTTAGCTCACAACAATCAAATGGTTCTCAAAGTAAATAAATAGCCATAATAGCCATAAAATATTTATACAATATATTTATTTATAAAAATTAAAATACTAATAATTTTAAAAATCATTTTATTTTTTTATTAAAAACTTATTTTTATACTCACTATAAAAGTGAGTCCAACAAGGTAATATATTCTTATAATTTATATGTTAGCTTATAAAATGAAAAAAATATAAATATTGTAGTATTTAAAATGTCAATTTATTTATTAATAAAAACTTTATTTAATATGTAAATTAAGTCCAATGAGAGAACAATTAGATGTTATGAGAGAACAAGAAAAGAAACAAGAAACTGTTGAAAAACCAGAAACTGTAATTGAAAAGAAAAAAGAATTAGAAAAACCAGTTGTTAAGGATTTCCTTAAGAGTGATGTAAATATTATTTTATAAATTATATTTTGAAATGACATTAATTGTATAATAACTTAAATTTTATTATTAATATTAAAGATTGAAGAAGACAAATCATGGATGAAGGTTGTTGAATTAACTAGTGATGAAAAAGAAAAATTAGAAAGCCTGTAAGCAATTCAAAACTTATTTGAAAATAGAAATTTTAAATTAAAAAATTTTAAATATTAATACATACAAATTATTTCAATATATATATGTTAGTAAAGTTTTAGAAAAGCGTGCATCCCCAGCAGCTCCAAAACAATATTTAGATGATCCAGTAATTATTTCATTAAGTGAATACTTTAGTGAAGGTGAACATGATATAAAGGATGAAGTTAAGGAAATTACTCGTTTAGAATTTAAGCATGATTTAAGTAAACAACAATTATTCAATGTTTTAGTTCCAAGTTTATTTGATGAATCATACAATGTTGAAAAACTTACTGCCAGAAAAGACTTATTCTTAGCTGTATGTTTATATTGTTTAATACTAAATAATAATTTTATAATTTTGTTTTATATAATATTAATTTATTTTTATTTATCATAAATATTCATATTATTATTTTTATATTGAATTTAAATAAAATAAATATTCCAGTTTATTAAGAGTGCTAATGACCAAATTTATTTCTTGAAATCATGGGAAAAATACTTATCATCATCAAGAATGTCTGCTATCTTACCAAGAACTCCTGTTATATTTAAAGATTTTTATGATATTGATTTAGTAGAAGAAGATAATATATTAGTTTGGTATGATGAAAGTTCAGATTCATCAATTGTAAAGCAAAAATGTGAACCATTTATTACTTGGTAAATTTATATTTAATTTATTACATTTTATTATTATATAAGCAAATTATATCATTTTTTGATATCTAATTTAATATAATTATAATTAATTTTTTATCATTTGAAATAGGTTAAAAACAGCTGAAGAAGATTCTGAATCCGATTAAATTCTTTAAATATTTATTTATTTTATTCATTCAGTATTCATAATACTTTTTTTTTTTTTTAATAAAAATTTAAAAATTTTTTTACATTCATTTTTATCATCTAAATTCCCCAAATACTTATTATTATAAAATAAATTAATTATTATTTAACGTATTTTCAAATTGATACCTTTTAATGATATTGAAAAGTATTTTATTAATAATACATAAATAATAATCAATATAATAATAAAAAGAAATAGAAAAAAAAAAAAAAAAAAAAAAAAAAAAAAAAAAAAAAAAAAAGAAAAAGAAAAAATATAAGAATACTAAAGTTAAAACGAAAAATTCTTATAAATATTTTTTTTTTTTTTAACAATTGAAAATAATGTAAATGAAATTTAGCCTATAATAATATGTATTATATATTATTAAAAATAAATATCATATCATAATAAAAATAATAACAAATACATACACCTATAAATAACAATAAAAAATATATATATATATTTTATTCTTGTTATATTTTATTTATAAATCTATTATAAAATACTTTTAGGTAGAGTAATAATAATAATAATAATAATAATATAAATATAGTAATGAATTATCATTACTTTGTATCATCATCATTTTGTCATCATTATTTTGTTATAATAAACATGTTAGAATGATATATAGTACAAATAAAATGATTAAAAAAAAAAAAATAAAAAACCAAATAATTATAATTAATATTTTTTAGATAAAAATATGCAAAAAATATTATGTTATTATATATTGTAGATAATAAACTTTAGTTACATTAAAAAATAAAACTATTATATTTAAATAATAGGTTAATTGATACTATTTAATTAAGTTTCTTTTTATTTTATTATATTATGAATAATTTAAATTCTTTCCTTTATTCATGGAATACATTATACTTTATTAAAAATTAATATAAAATTCATTAATTTTTACATTAGGTTTTTTAATATAAAATTAAGTTTTATTCCTTTTTTACATATATTTTTTTTTTTTTTTTTTTAATTTTTCAATTTGAATTACAAGATTAAAATATAAAAATGAGTAGCTCATTTTATACAATACTTAAATCAATAAATTCATATTTTGATATTATATCAGAAATTTTTAGAAAACATTTTATTGAAATTATAAAATCTAAATATTTATTTGTATTATTTTTATCTGTAAGAAATATAATAAAGAATATAATATATTTTTAACATTAATATGTTAACAAAATATATTTTAATGGAATTTAATTCAATATATATATTTTTTTAAAAAAAAAAAAATAGACGCTTGCTTTTCATCATGCTTTAAATATAGAACCTTCATATAAACGAAAAAACATACCATTTTATATAAGAGGCTTCTTTAGTATCACACTTTTATATTTTTTCAATCCAATATTTAAAACTCTTTTTACTATTTCTGTAACAAGCAACAAAGAATTTCTAGCAAAAGTTTTTAATTATTACACAAATTTTTCCTTTGATTCATTGTATGAAAAATTACCCAAACCTGTTTATGAAATAGAGAATTGCCTATTTTATTTTTATATACTTTTATGTATATTACTTATATTTATTGTATTATTAAATTGTTTAGAACACAGTCTAGTTGTAAATCATGCTGATGTAATACACATTAAATTTTATTTATACTTAATTTATATAAATAATAATAATAATAATAAAACAAAAATTAAGTTAAAAGAATCTTTAATAATTTCTAAATTTTTATAATAATCGTTAATTTTATAAAAATAGATTTTTAATCTTCTTATTGCAGGAATTAGTCTTCAATTTTTTAATGTAATACATTCAAAATCCCTTCTCATAATTTCGTTTGTTTATTCAATCGAGGTTTTTTTCTATATAATATTATTAGCATTTCCAAAATCTGGTTTACAATTTCAAATTATTCCATCAACTTTGACATTTATCATATTGTCAATATACTTTTTCTTATGTATAAAATTTGAAGTACCTTCACATTTTGTCATTTTACTTGTATGTATATTAAATAAATTATTAAAATAAAATTATTCATTGGTTTCTAAATGTTAGTATAATATTATAATATTATATTAAAATTACTATTTAGTATATAAGAAAATATTTAGAGTTTACTGTTATAGGATTAGTTTGTATGTTGTTAATCATTAATATGATAATGAATTTCATTGAAAAAAAGCCATTAATAAATCCAAAGTTATTTAATTCTCTATCAAAAGAAGATGATTTTTACACTATATTAATAAAATTTGCAGAAGATGTTATTAATTTATATAATAATGATAAAGAACAAAAAAATACAAAAATATTGGATAAAGATAATATGAAGTATATGAATTTGAATGGTATGTATAAATCTATTATTTTAATGTAAATATAAAATACTAATAATATTATTTATATGCTTAATATCTATCTATATATATGCATATTCATTATAAAACAATAAAATAAGCAAATAAAAGTAAAAATAAAGAAAATATAAATGGTTATGATAATGAATACAAAAATGATATTAATGAAAGCAATCCATCCACTGTAGTTTCAATATCAATTATAAGTTATCCTATTGAACCAACTTTATTTGTTATTATTTCTAATGCCTTAAAAAACATATTGAAATTAATGATAGGATTACCTTATAATAATGATGATGAAAATGAAAAACTTATTTCAGAACTTGATAATGTTCTTTATCAACAGGTTAGATCAAGCATACCATTTAGTTCTGATACGGAAGACTCAGATTATGAAGATATGGATGATATGAAGACCGAAATAAATGATGGTATATTTAATAATAAATTTTTATTTGACTATATTATTATATTATTAATTCTTTCAAAACCTAATATTTTATCTTTTTAAATTTAATATTTAAAGATATGATGAACGAAACAGAATTAAATGACAGCGATGATAGTATAAGTTATGAATACATTAATGGAAATGAAAGTGAAGATGAAAGTGAAAGTGACGAATCTAATGATATTTTTAAAGAATTATTTGATATTAATTATAAACATTTCAATTTAGATTCTTTAAAAAATAATATAATATTAACTCGTAATCAAAGTGATATCTTAAAATATAAAAATGATATTCATATGCCAATTTTCAGAAATATAAAATCAGATAATATAGAAAATAGTTCAAATAAAAATAGTAATTCAGTCATTTCAAATCTCTTTAAAAAGAATGGATTCAACAATAATAGGTATCAATTAATGGATGAAGATGATCATGAAAAAATCAAAAATCAATTTTTGGCTACTGAATTATGCGTTGCATGCCATAAAAGACCTAGATCTATCGTTTTATGGCCATGTGGATGCTTCTGCTTATGTGATACTTGTAGAAAAGTTTTAGCATTGCAAAAATATGATAAATGCCCATGTACAAACAATAAAGTTAAAGGTTATTCAAAGGTTTTTGTACCATAAGATGATTTTCTTTTTTTTGTTTATATTAAAAAAACATTTCTACTAACTACAATTTATTATAAAATATTATTATTATTATAATAATAATAATAGTAGTAGTAATAATAAATATATATAATTAAAAATCGAAAAAAGTTTTCTATCATTATTAATATATAATCACTATTAATACCAACATTTTTTAAAATTTCTATAGAAATTATTAAATATCAATAATAACAATAAAATAAAAAGTGTTTTATTACGATCATTTTTAAAAATGAAAAATTTACTTGCATTTTTATTTTTTATATTTTTATATTTTATTTATTATTATATATAAATTAATTGCTTATTGTTTATTTTTTTTTTTTTTTTTTTTTTTTTTTTTCATTATACTTTAATGTATATGTATTTAATTATTTTTTAAATATTATTTGCATTTGAGTGTACTATTAATTTGAATTTCGAATAAATTGAATTAAATATATATATGCTTTTCTTTTTTTTTTTTTTTTTTTTTTTTTTTTTTTTTTTTTTTTTAAAAAAAATTGAAGTTTATTGTATAATATTAATTTTCAATAAGGTATTTTAAAGTAGCTTCTAAATCACCATTGTTTTGTTGTAAGTACTTTTCGGCATCATCTTTGCTGATATCCATTTCATTCATCTTTTTATATATATTTTAAAAAAATAATCTAAATTAATATCATTATATATAATACCTTTTTACATATATTAAATTAACTTACAACGACATCAACATCATCCTTATTTATTTTGACATCTTGCTTTTTACTATATAATAAATTTTTGTATTTTATATTTTATTATAAATTAAGAAATTCTAAATTATAAATTTTTATTAATGAAATTTTAATTACTCATTAACTAAAGCCTTGTTCTTCTTTTTTTCTTCCATTGCTACATTAATAGCCTTAAATATATTATATTTATTATGATATTAATATATTTTATGAGATTTAAAATTTATTATAGTCAAGTAAAAGTATTTTTATATAATCATTGAAAAAAAAAAAAAAGAAAAATAAAAAATTAAAAATAAAAAAATTTCTTAATACGTGAAATAATACATTTTAATACATAATACAATTAAAAATAAAAATAAAAAAAAAAAAAAAAGAAAATCACCTTGTTTAATTTATCTTCATCATGAGCATGATTTAATTCATCAAAATAGTCATTAATATTTTTTAAATCCTAAAATTTAAAATTTTCTATAATTTTAGTAAAGTATTCTAAAATTATTATTATTTTATAAATTAATTCATACCTTAGAGGCCATTCCTTGGTGACCATTTTGTTGTTGTTCTTCTTCACCTTCAGTGTTTGACTTTTCCTTGTTATTTGACATTTTATTTAAATATTTACTATTGAAATAATTAGTATTCAAAGTATTTTTATTTTTTTCATTGTATTTTTATTTCAAAAAATGTATAATATTACATTACATTTTGATTGGTTATCCATTGAAATCTTTTCATTCAAAATTTATATGAACTTAAATAATTTAAAATTAATTAAAAAGTTACTTTTAAAAACTATAAAATTATTCTCTTGCTGCTTTTTATATGGAAGATATTGGGAACAATCGTTATAGAAATATAATTATAGCATATTATTGTAATTAGTTATTTTTTTATATTTGATGCACTACTTATGATTAAATACTTTTTTTTTTTTTTTTTTTTAAAAGAAACCATCTTTTTAAATTTTCAATTTGAAAAATTTTGTAATCATATCATTATAATTATTTAGTATATGACAGTTAATGGATATAATGGACATCCATTGATATTTTAACAAGGATATTTATTATTAGTAGCATGATCAATATCATGTTTTTTTTCTTTTATTAAAATTTTCATTTTATTTTATTTTATTGATATCTTTATATGATAAAAGTGTATATAAAATATAAAATATAAAAATATACTATTTTGTTAATATTAGAATAGTATATTTTCATTGTAATAATTTAAATAGTTAATAATTTTAAAAAAAGAAATGTAGACCCATTATAAAATAATTTATACCTTTTTTAAAAATTTAAAAAAAAAATTAAGGGAATAATGAAATTTTTTCATAAAATTATTTTTTAAATCTTATACTAATAATATTGAAATTGTATAAATTAAGATTTATAATATTAATAGATATAATACAATAAAGGTTTATATTTTATAAACCTTAAACTTTATTAGAAGTGTAATTTTTATAATTCATTATAAAATAATGTTACTCACAATTAAAAGACAATATTTGAATTTCAAAAGAAAACTACAAATACTTTATTCATTATACATTTTTTTTTTTTTAACAAAAAAATAACAGTAGTTAATATATATAAATATTTTAGAAGACTTTTTTTAGAATAGTAGGTTGCTGTTAAAATATAGCAATTTAGGAGATGCCAAACCAGATCTTTTTAAGGATTACCTGTGATAAAACAGGAAATAATAAGACATTAGAAGTAATTTATTAAACTATTATTATTATTACTTTTTTTTCTTTTTTTTCGAAATAATATATTTTAATCATGGTAATTTTTTTTTTTTCTTTAAAAATACAAAAAGTTTAACGATGAACTTCGGGTATCAGAAGTGTATGAAAAATTAAATGAAAAATTTGGAGTGAGCCCAGAGGAAAATTTCATGCTATATCGTCCATCTAAGAAAATGTATTTAAACTCTGGTAGAATATTATATTCATACGAATTTTCAAATGAGGAATCATTAATATATAGATCTCCAATAAGAATGATAAAAATTAAATTAATGGATAATGCTACAAAGTTATTTTCTGTAAATGACTCAGAACCCATTTCAAATATTTTAGATATAGTGTTAGATAAAATTAAAATTAGTAAGTATTAATATATATTTATGTTAGTTTGTATTATAAAATATTATTAAATACTAACTTTTTAAAAAATTTTAAAAAAATAAAAGATATTGATAGTAAAGATGAATATTGCTTTGTAAAAGATGACCCTGATTTTGATAAAAAAAAAGTTGATAAAAATGCTCCAAAATATTCATGTTTAGCAACAAAAAATATAAAATGGTTGGATCCAACTCAAACTCTATGCTATGAAAATATTGAAGCAAATGATGTTCTTGTTTTAAAAAAAAAGTTATTTTACACTGATGAAAGATTAAATAGAAATGATAAAGTTCAAGTTAATTTAATTTATAATCAAGTTAAGGAGTCTATTATAAATGGTGTGAATCCATGTACATTAGAAGAAGCTATTTTATTAGCAGCTATTCAATGTCAAGTTCAATATGGTGATTGTGATTTAGAAAAAGTTAAAGTTAATAATATAATAAAGTAAGAACTTTTAAGAGAAAACTAAAAAAATAATATATTTATAATACATATTCATTTAATAATAACTATAATAACTAACATATTCTAAACCGAAAATTAAAATAAAATTTTAATATGTAGTATTGATGAATGCTTACCCCCTGATTATAGAAAAACCAAAAAAATTGAAAAATTAATTTCAGATGAATATATAAAGTTAAAAGGAATTTCTGAGTTCGATGGAAAATTTAGATATGTTCAAATGTGTAGATCACTTAAAACATATGGAACAACATTTTTCTTGGTTAAAGTAAAAGCAATTTAATACATATTAGATATAATCATTAAAATAATATTAAAATTATAATTTTAACTATATAATATAATATAAATATTATATTTAAATGATTTGTAGGAAAAAAATGCCAAAAAGAAGAATAAACTTATGCCAATTCTTCTCGGTGTTACAAAAGAATCAATAATAAAAGTTAATCCAGAAACAAAGGAGGTTATTGAAGAATGGAAGTTTAAGACTTTCAAACGTTGGAATTATAATAGTACATCGTAAGTTGCTTAACTCTATATAATATAATAAAATGAAATTTATTGAAATGATAATATTTTTAAATAATTATAACTAATTTTTAATACATTATATTAAAAATAGATTTACCATAGATTTTGGTGAAAATAAGGATTCAAACTATGTTGTTGAAACTGATCAAGGAGTGGAAATTGCAAAATTAATTAATGATTATATTAAACTTTTATTCAAAATGAAAAATAAAACAGAAAAGAAGGAAGAAGTTGAAGAAAAAGAAGAAATAGCACAAGTTACAGAAGAGATTCCAGTCAGTGTAGTAAAAAATAAGATTGAAGTTGAAGTTAAAAAAGAAGTAGTAGTCAATGATTATTTAGATATATTAAATAGCGCTCTTATGTATCTTAACAAAGCGGAAGAATGTATTATACAATCTGTAGCAAATAATAATAATATTTTTTTGAATAAAACTTATTATCAAAACTTTAAAATCATAAGTTCTAATATTGATACCACAAATGATAACATTAAAAAGTTAGGACCATTATCTAAGGAGGACGATATTGAAAAAATATGTAATAAAATATTAACAATTGCTAGTTCAATTGAAGAGATAACAACTTTAGTTGTTTTTAATTCATGCTATTTAATAAATAATAATTTAGCTAGAAATCAAAAAGTTAAGGAGAAGGAATCAAGTTTATTAATAAAAAATTATTACTTTAAAGGTGGAAAAGATATTAAAAGCAATTCGCTTTATTTTATTCCAGACGATGAATCAGTATGTAGTTCTGTAAAAAGTAGGGATTCATTGACTCGTGATGAATTAAGTATTGGATCTTTTGATTCAAAAATAAATGATAATAGTGAAAATATCAAATTTATTGCTGATAAAATATTCTTACCCGAAGAATATAAAGTAATTACACACACTAAATATATTATAGAATCATTAAAGGAAACTATTATCAATAATAATGATTTACAGCGTTACACAATATTAAGTATTGATACACGTATTATTGTTGAAGTTTTGAATAAACTTAAAATTAATATATATGAAAATATTCCAGGAAAATCTGATTGTAATAGTTTTATAAAGAAAATTTCTGAAGTAAAAAACAATTTTACTTTACTACAAGAAAATATTACAAATGAGACTATAGATATTGAAGATAATGATGATGAAGAAACCACCGATAACCAATTTGAAGAACGTTATATTGATATGATTAATAACATTGAAAAAAGTTCAAATATTGTGTTTGATTTATCAAAAGATAACTATATTTCAATGATATCTTCCATAAGACAACTTCAGGAACATTTTAATGAGGTAAAATAATTTAAAGATAAAAGTAAATCCTTATTAAAAGGTTAATAAACTTATTAACATTTTCATAATATATAAATAATTTATAATATTTTTTGAATTAGATGTATCCATATTCATATAAAGTTTGTGTTAAGGAATATAAAAATATGAAAGCTTCAACATATTTAAAAAAATGTACGCTTTTCTTAAATTTGTTTTCATTATATATAAATGATATTAAAAAAATGTACGGTGATTATAAAAATTTAGAAGTCGAAGATCGTGAAGCTTATGATAATGCTTATGGTGAACTTCAATCATTAATAGATATGTTGAGAACCATACCAAAACCCGAAATCAAAGAAGAAAAGAAAGAAGTAGAAGAAACATTAAACTTCTATAATGATGTATTGGCAGATTCAGATTTAACTAGGTTGAATAAATTGATAGAAATTTTAAATAATTGTCCAGGCTTAAATGATATTCCAAAAAAAAATATTACTAGTGATATTAAAAATGATATTATGAAGGTAGAAACTTTAGGAAACTTTATGATTATAATGTGTAGCTGTATTAATGATATTTATAAGTTTTATTGTGATTTAAAATTACCAATAACTACTAATGAAAATGAAGATGATAATGAAAGTGATAATATGAATGAATGTGGAATTGAATATGATAAAAAAGATAAAGCTATTCTTTTAGATATTCTAGAAAATATTACTTTTAAATACTCAGATATTACAATAGGACTTTGTGATATTGTATCTAATGTTGAAAATTGCCATAATTCTGGTAAGTTATTTGATAATGAAGTTAACCTATATCTTGAAGAAATAAAAAAAGATCTTTTACATATAATGGAAAATGAAAAGAAAATAATTAATAATGAAGCTAAACATAAAAATATATGGAATAATAATATTGCTTGTGTTGAACAAATTCAATCAATTATATATAATATATTATCCCACTTCTCTAGTATTAAAAATGAAAAAAATAGTGTTGCTTATATTATTTATAAAATGAGGTCAATAATTCAAGATATAGAAGATTATATTATATTATCAGATTCATTAAATATTAATTCTTTCAAAAAAACTAAAGAATTTATTACGGATCATCAAAATAGAATAAAAAAAGAATATGATAACTTATGTAATGGTTTCAAAGAATTAGTAGAATCAAAACTATCCGAAAATGGTACATTACCATTAATAATTAAAACAATTCATATATTTGAGTTATATATTATAATGCTTAAAATATCAGTAAGTTTAATGACTTGTTTAAGTAAAGATCATCAAAAAGAAGTTTTAATAACAGCAAAAACAGCTGCCTTAACTTTAAATGATATTATTATTAATAAATTGGGATTGAATGAAGATGATTTATTAGAAATTGCTGTTTATATGGAAGATGATATAGATATTAATAAAATTAATGATAAAATTAACATTTCAGAAAATATTGATGAGGAATTAGTAACTAAATTTAATGAACATTTAGTTGACTTGAAGGAAAAAATGAATAGTACATTTGATATTAAATCGATTATAGCATATAATCTTAATTCTTTATATCAGAATATTAATGATATTATTGAAGAAACTAAAGTAAAAGAAACCCCAAAATATACTTCAGATGTCGGTGAATGCGAAAACTATTGTAATTTATTTATTCAAAAGGTTACTGAAATAAGCACAAATATTTCAGAATGGGATGATTTTAGTAAAGTTCATAAGATATTCCAATTCTTCTACGCATTTAGAGGTTATTCTAATAAAGTTAATTCAATTAACACTGAGAATGATATGAACTTATTGGAATCCAAAAAAGAATTACTTAATATTTATAATAAAATTGCTCCAGTTAATATTAAAATGAAGGTTGACATTATTTCTCTTATTGATGAGGGAAGAAAAATTGAAAGTGTAAAGTGGGAATCTGTTTTAAAAGATATATTAAATATTGCTGCTCAAATGCAAGAATTATTAAAAAAATCTAAAGAAAATCAAGTTAGTTTATATACCTCAACAAAGGTTCAGAAATTAAATAGTGTAGAAAAATATTTTGATTGCATTTTTAGAAATAACATAAAGGAATTAGATATATTAAATAATAGGGAATTTTATACTGAATGTAATGAAAACATTCTATATTATATAGTATATAATTCATTATATTCAGTTCATGTGTTTTTCGTTTCATTAATGAGAAAATGCTACGAACTTTTTAAGATGTCATGTAACAGTCCAATGGAAAGTCAAATGTATATGTTTGACGATAATTGGTGTGATTTAATTATTAATTCATTTTTAGAAATCAATGATTCAATTAAAAATGTTTCAAATGTTATTCATAAAAACTCTTCTTATGTCAAAAATATTAATATTTATAATGCTTTGAAAAAACTTTATGAAACACTTTATGAATTAAACTATTTATCAACTAAGAGATATATAAAAGATAACAATGAAGAATTATATGCAACTACTGCTGGTGAAAATGCTATAAGAAGTACTGAAGTTGCTATGACTTTTATGGAAGTAGAGAATTCTATACGTAAAAAATTACTTAATATGAATTACGTATATGTTTTCTATGCTAGTATTATTTTTTATATATTTTATTCTTTATTTATTTAATTAATTAAATAGTTAAATTATATAATTAAAATATTTCTATTTATTAATTATGGATTGAATAACGCTATATTTGTACCATTATTTTTATAAAAAAATTAAAAAATAAATTTTTTTTTTTTTTATTTTTTTTATAAAGTGAAAGCTTTTTTGGTGTAACATTTCAAAAATAGTTTTTTTTATATATATATTTATAATATTTTATAGCATTAAGTTCAGTAACATTATTTATACTATATTTTATTATATATAATTCTGTTATTATTAAGTTGCAAGTATATCAAATGATAAAGGCTGATATATTCATATATATAAACCTTCATCATTATATAAAGTTTTAGATTTTCCAGATTATATTTTTAGAAAATTTTAAAAATTGAAAAAATTTTATTGATTATAAATATAAATAATTAATATATTTTATTTTATAAGTTTATGTTAATTGTTTTTTAAGATATATATGTATTAATATAGTATTATTTAAAACTATGGAATATTAATATAAAGCATACAATATATAATAATTGTCAATACTACTGAAATAAAATATTTAATATTGTGTAAATAAAAGATATTAAATAGATAAAGTTTAAAATCAGATATATATAATATATTATAGTTGCATTATTTTTTGTTATATAATATAAAAAAAAATGTCACAAATATCAGTAAAAGTGGTGATAATTGATATGAATATCACTAAAACTATATCTGTAAGTTTTCAAAATCAAATCACTTAAGTAGAAGAATATTTTTCTTTTTTATTATTAATATTTAAAACTATATATTTATAAATATTAGCTTGTTGGAAGCATGACAGTTCAGGAAGTATGCAGAGATATTAGAGAAAAAAATGGTGAAGTTGCTGGTGGTATTGATCACTCACTATTCTGGCCTGATAATAAGAAATGGCTTGCATTAGGAAGAACATTAGATTTTTATGATATAAAAACTGGTGATACATTAGAATTTAAAAAAAAGCATAGAATATTAAAAGTAAGAATGATGGATGATTCTATTAAGACATTTTTAATTGATGAAAGTTTGCCTGTTAAAAGTATAGTTGAATATGTCGGTCAAAAATTAGGTATTTATTGATTCTTATTTCAAAAATCTAATTCAAAAAAAGCAATGATTAAAACGAGAAATTAATTTCAACATATATATATATTTTAGGAATTTCAAATATTGAAGAATATTCATTTGCACCAGGAGTTGAACCATCATCACCATTACCAAAAGATAAAAAAAAAGAAAAAAAAAAGGAAGATGGTTAGTTAATATAAAGAGTATTTAAAACTATTCTAATAAATATATTTATTTATATTTTATAAAATAAATTATATAATTTAATGATTCAATAGTTCAATGGTTAAATCCAGCAAAATCACTTATTGAACAAGGAATGGGAGAAAATGATGTTGTTATTTTTAAGAAAAAGTTCTTCTTTTCAGATCAAAATATTGATAGAAATGATCCAATTCAATTAAATTTACTTTATAACCAAGTTCGTGAATTAATTATTTTGGGAAAATATCCTTGTACAATGGAAGAAGCTGCTCAATTAGCAGCTATTCAATGTCAAATCCAATATGGTAACTATGATAGCGAAAAACATAAAGATAAATTTTTCAGGTAATTAAGTTAATTTATGAAATAAGAAAATTATTTATAAATAGATAATAGATAATTTTGTAATAATTTGTTATTATAATTTACCTTTTTTTCATTATGGAAATTTTCTTTTATATTTTATAAATAGAATGAATTCAAAAATACATTAATAATAAACAATATTAATAATATTTTAAAATATTAAAACATTTTTCTAAATTAATATAAAAAGAAATCCAGAAATTGTTCCAAAAGAATATTTTAAAAATAGAAGTGTTGAAAAAATGATTCAACAAGAATATTCAAAACTTAAAGGCTTAAACGAATTAAATGCAAAATTCAGATATGTTCAATTAAGTAGATCACTTAAAACTTATGGTGTATCATTTTTCTATGTTATGGTATATAAAAAAATAAATTTATAACATGTTATATATAAATATTAATTATTTATATATTAAAAAATTGTATATAATGTTTATATTTACTAAATTTATTAAATTTAAAAATCTAAAAATAAATTAGGAAAAAGGTGAGAAAAAAAGTAAATATAATATTCCTGTATATTTAGGTGTTACAAAGGAAAGTGTTATTAAATTGGATGTAGAAACCAAAGAAATTAAAAAGAAGTGGTCTTTAAAGCAGTTAAGAAGATGGGCTGCTACTCCAACTAGGTTATTATTAATATATAAAAAATTTTATAGAACATTATGAATTATATTATTGATTAAAAAAATAAAATAAAATAAAAATAAAAATGGTGACATTGATTATTGATAATAATATGCTTTTTTATTATAGTTTTACACTTGATTTTGGTGATTATTCAAATGCATATTATAATGTTCAGACAAAGGAAGGAGAACAAATATCACAATTAATTTCAGGTTATATTGATATTATTCTTAAGAAGAAAAAAGACGCCGAAAGAATGTCAAAAGAAGAAGATGAAGAATATGCTGTCACAGAAGAATATAATGTTGGTGGAAAAGCTAAAGCTCTTACTAATGGTGGTGGAGCTGTTAAAAATTATGCTCAAGCTAATCGTGTTAATGGTAATGCCATGAAAATGAAAATGTATGGAAAAGGTATGCTTTCAGTTAATCAACCAAGATTTAATTCAACAAATACATCTGTTAGTCCAGAAGTTTATGGTGCTCAACAAGGTATTATTCAAAATATTAATAATGGTTTTGCTACTATTCAGTCTATTCTTGATGATATGGTGAATATCAATGAAATACCAGAATTAAGTAATGATGCTTCTGCATTACAATGGAAAAAACAAACTTTGGATGTTAATACTGAAAATATTAGATCTCAAGTTGCTTCCGACATTTCTGCTTCATGTTCAATTTTAAATCATACAAATTGTGATATGGAAGAAATGGAGTATGATGTAATTGGTGGAGATATTACAACATTATCAGCAAATATTATTCAATTAGTTCCATCAGCAAAAATGGTTTCTACTTTAGTCGATGACGAGGATAAAAAAAATAAAATATTGGATTGTGCTAAAGAATTAGCAGATGCAACAGCAAGATTCTTAGGTAGTGTTCAACCTGTAATTTTGGGACAAGGAAATAAGGAAGAAATGTATCAATGTGCTGATGAAATTGGTAAAACAGCTTATTCCTTACTTAAAGAATTAGGCATTATTGAAATTGACGATGATAAAATTAGAGATTTACTTGAGGCTGCTAGAGAAATCTCAAATGCTACAACTGATTTAACATTAGCTGCTAATAGTGTATCAAATGCATTCCCAAGTTCAGATAAGAAACATGAATTATTAAAAAATGCCAAAATGTGTACTGCTTGTGCTGTTTCCTTAATCTCAGCTACCACAGTGTCAGCTCCTGGTATCACATCTACTGTTGTATTTGATGAATTTATGGATTCATGTGCATTAATGAAGGATACTGTCACTGAAATCCAAAATTCTTCACTTGGTTGTACTGATGAAAATGCATTAAATGGATTGAACCATGCTGCACAAAATGTCAGCGAATGTATTGCTAAGTTAATTAATTTAGCTAAATTAATTTCAGATGATTATGATGGTGCTACAGAATTTGATAAAGGTTATGATGCTGTTATTGCTTCATTAGATCAATATATGGATTCATTAGGCGATATTGAAGCTATGGTTGAATGTACAAGAGATTGTACATATTGTACTAGACAGTATATTAATATTTTAAAAAATATGGCGGATAATGAAGAAAACGATGATAATAAATCAAGATTATATGATGCTATTAAAGGTTTAACTGATGCTACCACAAAGATGATTTTATCAGCAAAGGATTTAACAAAAGATCCAGATGATTACGAAAAGCAAATGAATTTAAGAAGAATTTTGGATGAAATTAATGATATTATGATGAGTTCTTCAGATAGTGATAGTTTAAGAACCAGAGCTTTCCAAAAATTAGCTAAAGCCGCAAGAGAAGTTATTTCATCATGTAATCAATTAACATCAGCTGGTAATATGGCTGCCCCATCTAATAGAAATCAAGCTTCTCAAATTAGTTTGAATCAGGCAGGAAGACGTGTTGGTGAAATTGCACCAAACTCTATTACTGCAATTAGAGATTACTTAAATGACAGAGAAAATACTCAAAAACAATTAGCTTTATTGAATTCTTCTAAACAATTAGTTACTCCATGTAAAAATATGTGTGCTTGTGCTAAGACAGCAGCAGCTACTACTGGTGATGCATCAGCACAAACACAATTATTACTTGGCGCAAAACACACTGCTGAAGATTTAAGACAGTTACAATTAGCTTTAGAATGTGTAGAAGAAGTTAGTGCTGGTTTAGAATTAGAAATGGCTATTGCAATGGTAAAACAACTAGAAGAAGATATTTGCCACGTAAAAGAAAATAGGGGTGAGCTTGTTCCACGTGTTGGTCAAACTATTGATATGGCACAAATTGAATTATCCTCCTCTGTTAAACCATTATCTAATGCTATCACTCAATTATGTAATTCTGCTTCACAAGGTGCTGAAAAATATACAAGTAATGCTGCTAGAGATCTAGCTAACTATTTACAAGCTGTTGAAGTATGTTGTAAAAATTTAAGTGCTATTAATGAAAGTGAATTAGCTCAAGACGAAATATTAAATGCTTGTGAGAATGTTCTTGGTGAAGCCACAGTTTATTTAAATGCTTCTTCAGAAGCATTAAATTCAGTTGAGGCAAGAGAAAAAATGTCAGAATATGCTCGAAGAATGAATGAAGCCGTTGCCGAATTATTAATGGTTCTTCCGGGTTTGAAAGAACTTGAAAATGCTATTAAAAATATTAGTAACGCATTGTCCAATTTGGCAAATTCCTACACTCCAAATGGAGACATTTCATATAGAGATGCTCAAATGAACCTCAGTACAGATGCCTCATCTTTGGTAGTAGCTTCTAATAATTTAGTTAGTGCAGCAAAATCTAATCCAACTGAATTATATAATGCTGCCTGTAAATTTAACGATACTTTTGAAAAAATTAGTTTGGGCGCTCAAGACTTTATTAGTACTTGTGAGGATAAAGCTATTAAAGGAAAAATTGTTGATTTATTAAATGAATTAGGTGAATCTAGTCAAGAACTTTTAAATGCAACAAAAATGTATTCCTTAAACACTGCAGATCAAGATTTAAAAGATAAATTATTTGCTGCCACTAAATCTATCAGTGATTCAATTTCAAAGATTTTAGATACTTGTTCAGCAGATGCCCCAGGACATTCTGAATGTAACCAAGCTTCGCAAATATTGAATGAAGCTTCTGCAAAGATTGAAACTGTTAATGATAATAATGATTGTAATTTATCTTACCCAGAAAGTATGTCCTTAGTTACAAATAAATCCAAAACTGTTACTTCTTCTATTACTAATTTAACTGCAGCTTCCCGTGGTGGTAATATTAAGAAAATTGGTCAGGTTGTTGTTGAATTAGCAGAGGCTATCAAAGAAATTACTGATGGTAATATTCAAGCTGCCTACTTAATTGGTATTGCTGATCCATCTTCCGTTGCTGCAACTTCTAGAGTTATTAACCAAAACCAATTTATTGAAGGTGTTAATGAAATTAAATCCTCATGTAAGATTTTAACACAAGAGGACTGCTCTAATGAAGCTATTATGGAGGCTGCTAGTATTATTGCTAAATATACAGCTGCGTTATGTAATACCTCAAAGGAAGCTGGTAAAAAATCTAATATTAGTTACAATTCTAAAACAAAATTTTTAAACTCAGCAAGAGAAATTGCTACTTATACAGCTGCTCTTGTCAAGTCTATTAAAGAACTTAGTGCCAATAATAATGATGAAACTAGAAAGAATTGTGAAGAAAAATCCAATCATTTAATTGAAACTATTGAAGATTTAGTTGCATTCTCTATGTCACCAGAATTTGCAGGTTCACCTGCTTACATCAGTCCAATTGGTGAAGCTAATCAAAAACCACTTATAACCTATAACCATAGCTTAATTAATAGTGCTTTAGGTTTGGTATCAGCTTTAAAGGTTGTTTGTAACAATCCAAAAGATAATTCTGCCATTCAAGTTGTTCAATCTCAAGGTCGTCAAATCAATGAAGCATTAAGAAATTTAATTGCTACATTAAGTACTAGTGCTCCAGGTATTAAAGAATGTGACCAAGCTATTGAAAGAATTACTGATTTACTTAGTGAACTTGATTCTGCTTTAGTTGAAACAGCTGCAGGTAAATTAAAACCAAAAGATGTTAATGTTGATGCTCACAATGTACAAAATAGTTTGTTAGATGTTATGAGAGCTCTTTCATCTTTATTTGAAGTTATTGGAAGAAGTGCAAAAGATAATTCCAGTGAATTAGCATCATCTGTTGCTCAATTATCAGGAAATATGACTCAGGTAAGAAATTTTTATTTTTGCTTTATTATTAAATGATTAAATAAATCATACTTAATCATTTTTTTTAAATTTTCTTTTTCTTTTTTAATTACGCATACACACCTTAGGGTGTTAACTCTGCTATTGATATTGCAGCTAAAACAAGTGACAGAAGCAATTCGGGTAAGATGCTCGAAGATATTAAAGATATTAATGAAATGCTCTTATCATTCTTGTATTCTTGTAAAGATTCTGGAGGTGATCCATCCAATACAGAAGCTCACGAAAGAATTGACGCAGATTATGACGCTCTTAATAAATTAATGAAAGATTTTATTACCTCACTTGAAGGTTCATCTGCTGATGATGAAGATTACTCAAAGAATGTTAAGAAGATTGAAGATCAATTAGCAAACTTATCCAATCATGATACCGGTGAAATTAACGAACAATACCAAGTTTATGCCTCTAATGTTGATGAAAAAGGTAAAGAAATACTTCAAAAGATTGCAGAAATTTTACAAGGAAATGATACTAATAGTGATGAAACGAAAGCCTACGCTGCTGCTCTTGCTGATATATATGAAACCATTGTTGAAAATGGTAAGAATGCCATTTCTACAACAACCGAAGAAAATATTAAACAATCTATTGAAGATGATTTACGAGAACTTGGTGGTTCCATTATTAAAACTATTGAAGCAATGAAAATTAATAGAGCTAATAGTAATCAAAATACAAAGGTAAGATTAAATATTGCTTCAAAGGATGTCATTAACAACACTTCAAACTTAATCAAGGATGCTAAGGAAGGTTCAAGAGGTTTAACTGTTTGTCAAACTGCTATTGAAACCATTGGTGAAGTATGTACTGATTTAGAAGCTGCTATTATTTTTGCTAGTGCTGGTCAGTTAGATCCAATAGATACTAAGGATAACTTCTCATTACATCGTGAAGATTTATTAAAGGAAGCCAAGAACTTAACTGATATTACCAAAGCCTTTGTTATGGCTGCTGCTACATCCAATACCAATCAAGAA
The DNA here is from genome assembly GCA_002104945.1 of Piromyces finnis. NCBI lineage: Eukaryota > Fungi > Neocallimastigomycota > Neocallimastigomycetes > Neocallimastigales > Neocallimastigaceae > Piromyces > Piromyces finnis. The sequence continues at coordinate 1,375,688 of MCFH01000003.1, forward strand.
GCATTTGCTCAAAATGCATTGAATGCTTCAAAGACTTCTATTTCATTGAAGAATGAAGTTAAGAAAGGTGCTATTTCCATCACCTCTGGTGATAAGCATATGCAAGAACAATTATTAGAGGCTGATAAAAACGTTTCTGAAGCTCTTAGTAACTTAATTGCAGAAGCCATGAAGACCTTTGGAAAGAATTTAACTGGTGGTGATGCTTTAGCTTTAAAGAATGCAGCTGCTGAAGAAGTTAAGGCTTTAATTGAATTGATTCGTATTACTAAGATGGTCGGTAATGAAACTACCCGTGGTGTTAGAGCCCTTGATGGTGCTTGTGCTGATATTGATGGTGGTATTATTGTATTAGAATCCGATACTCCAGCCATTGGTACGGCTTTACCTGATGAAGTTGTTATGTTAGCAAAATGTGTAGCATCTGCTGCCGGTGCCTTATTTACAACATTTTCTTCTGGTAAGCAAGATGAATTAGTTGCTGCTGCCAATAAGATTAAAACATCTGTATGTGATATGTTAAGAGCTGGTAAAGCTGCTATTTCTAATGCACCAGAAGATAAGAAGGATCCAATGATTAAGGCTCTTAAAGAAAGTGCTAATGCTAGTAAAGATCTCTTAAGCTGTACAAAGGACAATTTAGAAAAAGAAAATGGTGACAATAAGGCTGCTATTATTGAATGTTCCAAATCTATTGCCGCTGCTGTTAATAATGTTGTAACTGCTGCTGGTGATTTAATTCCAGGTGGTTACGTTGATCCTAATGATCCAAACGTTATCGCTGAACGTGAATTACTTTCAGCTGCTAATGCTATTGAAGCTGCTGCTAAGAAATTGGCTACTCTTAAACCCGTTGAAAGACCTCAAGAAGCTAATGAAAATCTTAACTTTGAAGAACAAATCCTTGAAGCTGTTAAGGCTATTGCAGCTGCTACTTCTGCATTAGTTAGAGCTGCTACAAATACCCAAAGAGAAATTATTGCTATGGGAAAATTATTACCACAAGAAGATCAAGTTTATTTCTCAGATGGTACATGGAGTGAAGGTTTAGTTTCAGCTGCTAAACAAGTTTGTGCTTGGACCCATGAACTTTGTGAATCTGCTAATATGGCAATTAAGGGTAATGTTCAACCAGAAAGAGTTATTGCTGCATCAAGAAATGTTGCCGCTTCTACAACCCATCTTTTATCTGCTGCTACTGCAAAGGTTGATCAAAACTCTCAAACTCAAATTCGTCTTAGAGCAGCTGCAAGAGCTGTTACACAAGCCACTGAACAATTAGTAAAGTCTGCCCAAGAAAACATGGCTTTAGAAGATACCGATGCTTTCACCGAATCATTAAAGGACGGTGTAGCCAACTCTCGTGCTCAAGAATTAGAAGCTCAAATGAACATCTTAAAGATGGAAAAGGATTTGGAAAAAGCAAGAAACAAGTTATTATACATCAGAAAAGGTCGTTACCAAAAACAAAATGGTGGTGGTGGCGGTACTATTTCAAAGAGAGGTACTGGAATGCTATCTGGAAAATGAGTTTTTTTTTTTTTTTTTTTTTTTTCTCATAATAAAATAACAAAAAACTCATATTTACAAAAATATTATAATAAAAAAAATGATATTTTAAATAAATGTAAATAAATTATATATATAAAGTTTTGATATAAATTAAATTAATAATATAAAGGACAATCTATAGTTTTCATATAAAAAGATTATCTTTAAATTCCCTCTTTTTATTATTTTTTTTTTATTATATTATATTAAATAGATATAACTGTATTTACAAAAGTATAAAATTTAAAAAAAATTAAAAATAATAATAAAAAAAAATTAGTAATATAATATTTATGTCTTATAAGTTCCATTTCCCTATTTATAATTAAGTCATATGGATAAGGATATGTTTATAATTTATAAGTTATTCTATTTTCCAGTTCAATCCCAGTAGAATAAACAGTAAAATAATACTATGTCAGATTTGAGGTATCAATATGATAATTCTTGTCCTATAGTTATTTTCATTTGTTAGATTATTATAAGTAAATAAAAGCAATTTTTCGCTGTACTCTTTATATACATTTTATTTTTCTGCTTATTTTATAGGATAGGTGTAATTCCATTTTATTCAATTTATAGATTTTTTTTTTTTTTATATTTGCTACTTCTTTTTTTATTTTTTGTTTCTCTATTTTAATTCCTATTTTTACTATTTAAATTTTTGATAATTTTTCCCTTAAATTGTACCTATTTTAAATTTAAAAATTGGATTCTTTACCAATCATTTTTTTATATAGAAAAAAGAATATATCTTTTATTAAAAAAAATAATAATTAATAATTTTTAATTTAAATTTTTTTTATAATTATTTTTTTTTTTTTTAAAAAAAAAAAAAATATTTATGTTATAAATAATTAAACTATCTAATCGTATTTATTTTAATCCCATCTATTTGTATTTATATAACATAACTAAGTTTAATAGACTTTATATATATATTTAATTTTATTAGAATTTCATATATTATTATTTTGTATCAATTTATTTTGTAATAAAAAAAAAAAAAAAATGGAAGACCAAATTAGACAAGCATTTTCACAAGAAAAATTAACAGATGATATAGTAAGACAATTATCAAAATTATGTGAAATATATGAATTATCACCAGAAGAATTAAATGATAACTGGGAAACATATATTATTAAACAAGAAGCTACCGATATTAGTATAGAACAAATTGAAGATTTCAAAATTACTGTATTACAAAGATGGGTAGAAGAAGAAAGTAAAAATAAAAAAATAAATACACCTTTCAAGAAACAATCTAATACTATGGATATAGACTCTGAAAAAGTTTTCAATGAAAATAGTATTGATAATTTAGATTCTATTATTACAGGAATAACCAAATCAAATAAAGGAAAATTTCCTTTATTATCACCAAAACGTAATTCAATTAAATCCTCAATTTCAAATACACCTTTCAGCCCAACAAAATATGGAAATATAGAAAAAAAGAATGAAATTTCATCACTTACCAAAAAATTCCAAGAAAGAAAAAAAAGAGGAGAATTGGAAGCTGCATTAAATAAAGACATACCAGAACCAACAATTGATTTTGATATATCAAAAGAAGTTTCTTTAGAATTAATTAATAAGGATCAACAAATTGAATGTTATAGATATATGTTTTCAAAATTGAATGATATTGGAGAAATTATGAATAAAAGAATTGATGATATTAGTGAATTAATTTTGAAACATAACAACATTGAATATTTTACACCTCCACAAATAATAAGTTCAGATGAATTTGTTACTGCAGGAAGACTTTGTACAGATGATATAGATATTATGGATTCAATAAATACTAAAACAAACGATAGGTCTTATGTTTTAGAAACCAGTCAAAGTACTGGTTCCGGATATAGAATAAAACTAAACTTTTCACAATTAATAAATGAAGGAAAAGAATATACCATATTCCCAGGTCAAATTGTTGGAGTTAAAGGAACTAATTCCACTGGTAATTGTTTAGACGTTACCGAAATTATTGAACCTCCACCACTTCCTATACCAGCCACAAATATTAAAGAACTTTCTCAATACTACGGAAATGGTAAAGAACAACCTATTTCTGTTTTTGTAGCTTCTGGACCATATACCTGTGAAGATAGTTTAGAATATGAACCTCTGGATGAATTATTTAATAATTATATTTTGCCAGAGAAACCAAATGTTTTGATATTGATGGGACCATTTGTTGATGATCGTCATCCATTTATTATGAATGGTGAAACAAAACTTTTACCTGAAGAGATTTTCCAAAAGTATATATCCCCACAAATTCAACAATTCTATAAAAGCTCACCTCATTCCACCATTATTCTTATTCCAAGTTTAAATGATCTTCTTTCTGAGTCCATTTGTTTCCCACAACCACCATTAGATTCTGAAATTACACCTCGAAATGAACAATTTTCTGTTGACGATGAAGCAAGTTATCAACAAAAAATCATGGACAATATTCTTAAAAAGCGTAATGCTTTAGGTCTACCAAGTGATTTAGAAAGATTCCACTGTCTCCCAAATCCAGTACAATTTCAAATTAATGATGTCATTTTTGCTATCAGCAATAATGATATTATATCCCATATGTATAATGAAGAATTCTATCGTCCAGCTCGTTCCTCTGGATTAGGTTCACCATTTAAAGGTAGTGTGAAATCCAATCATCGTCCAATGGATAGAATTTCACGATTAACCAGGCATTTACTTCAACAACACAGTCTCTATCCACTCTTTCCATCAGCAATAGATGAAGCCAATATTAATTATGAACATGCTAAAGGTTTTTATCTTAATATAAAACCAGATATTTTAATTTTAAATAGTGCTGTTCGACTTTTTGCAAAGAATGTTGATGATGTTATTTGTGTTAATCCAGGTCAAGTTGTTCATAAAGTCACTGGTACTTTTTCAAAATTTTATATATACCCAAAGGATCTTACCAGTTATATGAAAGAAGTAAAAAAAGAAGAAGAATTAACTAACTTCAAAATGGAAGAAGATGAAGGATTAACCAAGGTAAAAATGGAAGAAGATGATGATCAACATAATATGGAAGTTGATCAAATAAATATTTTTAATGATGTTTCAAAGAGATGTCGTGTTGAAATTCGAAGAGTCTAAATTTTTATTTATTTTACTTTTCACCCATTAATAATTTATTTTTATAGTGTACTTTTTTTTTTTTTTTTACCTCTTTTTTTAATCACCCTCATATTTAATTATAATTAATTCTTTTTTCTTAAACTTTTTCAAATCAGATTAATATATATATATATATAATAAAAAAATAAAGATGTAAGTCAGTATATTAATTTATATCATTTATAATGACTTTTTATTGTAAAGCATAAATCCTACAATAATACTATTTACTAAATTTTATCTACATCGATCGTCAAATTAATAAAATAATATTTATTTTTAATAAATATATATACTATATTTCTTACTACTCTTTTAATTTTTTTAAAAAAAAAAAAAATCTGTTTGAATCTATTATATTTAATAATTTTTATTATTTTTCTTTTCTATCTAAAATTAAACTTTTTAATATAGTGTAATGAAGAATAGCATAAATGATGGAAAAAAATTCTTTTTTTTTTTTAGTAAAATTCATATTTTAAATTGTTTGTACTTGAGATATAGTTTTAAGTTCATTGATTTAAACTTAACCACCTTTAAATTTTTTATACCTCATTCTTCCTAACCTTTTTTTTTTAAAAAAAAAAAAGGTATTTCGTTTCAAAAATGACCTTTTTAAAGTATAATATTTTTGGTTATTTGTCATTTAGTAATATGTATGAATAAACTTTTTATCTATCTATTTATATCTATATATTGAATTGTTATGTCATAGTAATATATATAATTTTTACTAATACTATCGGAAAATGTTATAAAAAGTGTATAATTTATTCATGGTAAACTTTTTTAAAATATATATATATATGTTTTATTATTAATATTTGTTGTTATTTTTTTTTTTTTTTAAAAAGGATTAAATATTGATTCAGTAAAACAAGCATTTTAAAATTTTATACATTCAACTATTAGAGTTCTTTTTTTTTTTTTTTTTAACTTTTCTATTAATTGATAAATTCAATTTTTTGCTTTTTATAGCAATGAATTGTATCATCAATTGATAGCACTACTTATTTTTCTTATTAAAATTATTAAAAACCATATGCCATTCATAGAATAAAAAGTTTTTTTTTAACTCTTTTTTTTTTTTTATAATTACTTATTTTATTCTATCTTTTTTTTATAAAGAAAAAATTTAAAGAATCTAATCTTTTTTTAAAACTCCACCTTTAAAAGATTTAAATGACATTTTAATTATAATACATTATATTAATGTAATGTAATAAATAACAATGTAATTGTTAATACATTACAATTAAATTTTTGTATTATTACGAATTATAAGGATTATAAAAAAAAGATGATGATGATGAGGAGTGTAATACCATTTTTTGAATATAAATATTTATATGAATCTATTATACTAAAATAGAATTGATATTATATAGTATTAAGATGCTAATATTAATAATAATGATAGTATTTAAAATAATTAATGATTATTACTATTTCAACAAAATTATTATAACTAAGACTTTTTTAAAGTGTAACATTTTTAAGATTGTTATTTACATATATATTCGTTTATATTGTAATATATTTTAATTATTAATCATTTAATATAGTGTATGGATAATAAATCTATAATTTATTCAATTATAATCAATAATATATAAATATCCAATCATATTATAGTTGGATTAATTTTCAATATCAATTTTTGTATTCAAATCTTATTTAATATATTACTTCAATTTTTTTATTTATACAAAATAATAAATTAAAATATATTATAATTAATTAAAATAATATATTAATAATAATTATAAAAAATATCTAAATCAATCCAAGAAAAAAAAAAAAAAAAAGGGTGATACAACAACAAAAAAAAATTGTCGTTGAAATAACCGAAGATCAAGAATAAAAAGAAGAAAAAAAAAAAAGATTTTCAATAATAAAAAGGAAAAGAGTAAAAGTAAAAAGAAATTGAAAGTAGAAGAATAAGAGAGATTCTTTGTTAAAATGGTTTTTTGTTAAATAAAAAAATTATTTATTATAAATGAACACTTTTTTATCTGATTTTATTTTTGATGATTTAATTAAATAATAAAAAAAAAATTTTTTTTTTAAATCTATAAATTTTTTATATTAAATTGAATTTTCATATAAAAAGAAAAGAATTTCTTTCTTTTAATTGAAAAATTAACTTTTAAATTCTTTTAAACACTTTAGCTATTTTTTTAAAGAAAAAAAAAAAAAGTATTATTATAAGCAATTATAATAATATACCTAAAAACTAAACAAAAAAACAAAACAAACAAAAAACAAAAAACAAAAAAACTAAAAAGAAACTTTTTTTTTATTCATTCAAAGAAGAAGAAAAAAAAAGTAAAAAAAAAAGAAAAAATAAAATAAAATAAAAAATATACAATAAAACATACAAAATTATAAAACAAAAATACAATTTAAACAAAACAAACAAAAAAAAGAAACCCATATAATTAGTAATACGATTATAGAGTTTTATATTAATAATAAATTATAAAAAAATAAAATTATAAAAATCTCAATAAAAAACATTCGCAATGACTACTCAAGTTATGAACTGTAAATTTTAATAATATATTTAATAGAGATAATGCTATTTAAAATCAATACTAAAACACTTTTTTTTTTTTTATAATATATTTTGATATATATATGTATTTATAGCACAATACGATTTATTAAAGGTAGATAACTTTTTTTATTTTTTAAAAAAGAGTTTAACATTTTAGAAATTATAAAATAATAAAATTACTAAAATTATAATATTATCTATTTTATTAGGAAGAAGATATTTCCTACAATGCCTGGAATCAATTCACTCAATTAAAAGATTCTCAAACTAAAGTAAAACCAACTTACAGAGTTGTTCACAATGAAGTTGAAGAGGAATATGTATGCAATAACAATATACGTTTAATGTTTTAATCAAATGAATAATAAATGAATTATTTTTATATTAATAAATTACTTTTTTGTAATATTGATTTACTTTTGTTTTAAAGGATGAAGAAACTTTAGTTGGTAGTGCCTGGTGTAAATTCTGTGAAATTAAGGAACATGTTCAAAAGAAACCAGAATACAAGATAGTTTCTAAAGAAGAAGTAATTATTAATTAGAATGATATATTTAATAAACAACTTTGTTTTTATATTATAAATGAATTAAAATAATAATCGAATTAATATATATACCTTCATATCATTAAAAAGGAAATTCAAGAAGAAATTGATGGTGCTTGGAAAGCATTTATTGAAGATAAAGAAAAAAATGCTACTAAAAAAACCGAATATATTAAAGTTTCCGAAGAAAAGGATGATACAGAAGAAGAAACCGTTATTGATGGTGCTTGGAAAGAATTTATTGATATTAAAAGTGTTCCAACTAAAAAGACTGAATATATTAAAATCACCGAAGATGACTTTGATAATGAAGAAGAAACTAATCAAGAAGAATTTGAAGGTTCCGCTTGGAATAATTTCAAAACCATTGAATCTGAAGAAAAATCCATCAAAAAACAACAAAATGTAAATAAGATATATAATTTAAACTGACATAATTTTGAAACTTATTAAAATAATTACTTTTTTTTTTATTGCTAATATCAATATATGCATTTTATTATTATCATAAAATACAATTAAATTTAAAAAGGCTTATGAAAGTCCAAAGAAGGCTCAAAGAGTAAAGATTCATTTAGCTGATTGTGCTTGGAACGAATTTGTTACTTCAGATAGAGGTTTATTTGAAAAATATGAAAAGTATTTAGAAAGAGTAGAAGATGATATTATTGTCTTAGATGAAACCTTTGCTGAAGAAGAATCCGCTGATTCTGGTGCTTCTATTATTAATGAAGGTGAAACTATTGTTATTTCTGATTCCTTTATGAAAGAAATTGAAAACAAAAATGAAGTTGAAGAAGTTAAACCATCTAAAGAAGTTAAGGTTGATGAAGAAGTTAAGGAAGAAGTTAAACCAACAGAAGAAGTTAAGGCTGTTGAAGAAGCCAAGGAAGAAGTTAAACCAACAGAAGAAGTTAAGGTTGCTGAAGAAGCCAAGGAAGAAGTTAAGGTTGCTAAAGAAACCAAGGAAGAAGTTAAATCAGATGAAAAGCCATTAAAGAAGAAGGGAAAATTATCAAAATTCATGAAGAAGACTAAAAAGATATTAAAGAAAATCTTTTCTCATAAAAAAAAGGAAAACAAGAGCAAAAATTAAATAAATGTACATATAAAGTAGGGCAATTCAACGAAAGTTTATCAACAATAACTATATCAAAAAGATGAAGCATTTAGATATTCCAATTTATTATTAAAAATTATAAATTGTTATCAAATCGTTAATTTATATTTTATTCTTATACTTTTTTAACTTCAAATATTTTTTTTATATTTTTATTTACAAAAATTTTATATTTATTTAAATTAAATTATTAACTTTCGAATATATAATATATAATATTTTATTTATTTGAGAGCTTTTTTTTCTATTTTTTACCATTTTTTTAAATTATGAAAAAAGGTCACAAAAACATAATACTTTAAAAATATTATATAAAAATAATTTTATATAATAATAGTAAGGTATTTAGAAATGGATATTTATATATGAGATTATCTTTTATCAAACTATAATAATATATCAAATACCAAAAAAAAAAAAGCAAAGCAAAAAAATCACCATTATAGAAAAAAGATAAATATCATATATTAGATATTCATAAAACCATCCCATAGAAAAATTTATATAAAAAAAAAGAAAGAGTGAGTAAATGAAGTAAAAATATAACTATATAAATCAAGTTTAAATATAAACGAAGCTAAAGTCTGAAACTCTAGTGAATGAAAGTGAAGTTATTATTATTATTTTTTTAATGAAAAAATAATAATTATGGATTAAAAAATAACAAAAAGCAAAAAGAATAGTAACACAATGTTCAAACTTTTTAAAATAGAAGCTCAAGAATTTTGATAATTTTGTTATTTATAAGAAAGTAAGGAAAACAGCTCCACTATCGCTTTTATCTCAACTCTCTCTTTTTTTTATATAAAATATATCCAGTATTTTAAACTTTTATATATATATTTATTTTTGTTATAATGATAAATTTTGAACAACAACATAACAACAACGAAATTAAGTAACAATTTATAGTAATATATATTTTCAGGTAAAAAAAAATAGGAAAAAAACAAAAAAAAAAAAAAAAAAAAAAAGCTTTAAAAAAAAGTAAAAGCTAAAGTGTTAAAAAGATATTTTATTTATCCAAGAAAGCTTTAAAATAAATTGAAATCTAGCTATAGAAAGTTTTTATTTTATTTTAGGCTTAAATGGAATTTACCAATTTTTAGTATTTAATAAATATTAAAAACTAAAAAAAAAAAAAAAAAAAAAAAAAAAAAATATTTCTTTTGTTATCTATTTTAGTGTTTTTTTTTTTTTTTTATATTTTTTATCGAATATATTATTTTGAATTTTAATTTATAAAAAACGAGATTTTGAATTTAATATATATATATATATATTTTATATATACAGTTTAAAAAAAGTATATTCATAATATTATCTGTAATAGTTTCAAACTTTTTCATATAAATAAAGAGATGTATTTAATGATAATAATAGTAATAATAATAATAGTAAAAAAGTTAATTATTTCTATTTTATATTTTGGTAGGTATGAAATCAAATGAAAAAGAAAAAAGATACAGTTATCAAAATGCCAATTGGAGAAATGATTTTGATAACTCTATATCACCATAATTAAAATTATTGAAAATTATAAAGAAGAATAAAAAAAAAAAAAAAGAAATAATAAATAACAATTTAATATAGTACAAATACATTTTATTATTATTTTTATTTTTATTTTTAATTAATATTAATTTTATTTCATTAAACAAACAAAAAGAGTAAATACTTTTTAGAAAGTTTATCAATGTATTTAATTATTAAAGTTGGATTATCCACCATTGTATTAGTAATATAAAATTTGTATTAAATTTTTTTTAATTCCAATGTAGTGATAGTTGCGGTACAATCACAATTATATAATGTACATACAAAATAAAAATGTATGAAGATTTATATGAAATATCTTTTATAGAGAATAACTAATATGAAAAAAATAATAAACATCATCATAAAACCAGGTTCTAATCTACCAGATAATGGATTTATTCAATAATAAAAATTAAATATAAAATTAACTAAACAATCAATAATTAAAAATTGGGTATATCTATTATTATTTAGTGTATATAAAATCAATATTAATATCAAAAGTTCGTGTCATCCTAACATTTTTCATTCAAATGTTTTTATTCCCCCTAATTTTTTTGTATATGTTAAATAGAATAGGTGTCAGAGATAGAATTTCTAATGTAATAATGTTAGTATTATTAATGATGATAGTGTAATATCTTGATTTTTTTTTTTTTAACAACATCAAATATTTTTAAACTTTTATTATTAATTTAATTAAAATTATAATACATGTTATAAAAAATCAAAATTAAAAATCAAAATAAAAATAAAAGAAATAATATGTCTAAATAAACATAAATGAATAAAAATTGGGTATAATGTGTTTTAGTAATTTTAATGAAAGTAAGAAAGCCACTATTATACTAAAGTATAATACTTGTATTTGACTTCCAAATGGGATACCGAGCTAAAGATCAAAATTTTGTCATGGGACAAAATTATGATCTCCATTGGTTGCGCTGGCCCTCCTGGCCTGTCTTACTGTTTCTTCAGCATTGACGCTCTTGGATGTTGCTTCAAACTTTTTGAACATTGACCATTGCTGGCCAATAGTAAAAGGCATGATTTTGGTTAGAAGTTCCGCTGTTACCGTCAAGAATGGTGTTCCTTCGTAAGTGCCCCTGATTGAATCTGACACTTGCAAAGTTTTTTCCATTCCCTTGAATTGTAATTGATATTATTAAAACTTCTTCCCCCAAGGAGGAATTTAAATATTTTATTGCACACACTAGAATAATCATACACATTAATATTCACCGGATTATTAGAACTATTACAATTATTAACTAAATTACTATCTAAATAAGAATTATTATCATCACTATTAATATCATTACTAATATTATTATTACTATTGTTATTATTACTATTAATATTATTACTATTTCTATTGATATTAACATTTTCATTATTATTGATAGGACTGTTGAAATTACGTTGACTGAAAAAATTTAATAGCTGGACTATTTCCTAGACCTAGCTTTGTTGGATCCAAGTAATGGTGCAAAGTATGAAACTCTGCTGATCACTTAAGTGTAATATCTTGAAGTATCATTATCAACAAAAAATCCATTACAGTAACACGTACTAAACTAACTCTAAGATCTTTAACACTCTTTTTTTTTTTTTTTTTTAAATATATATGTTTAGAATTGAAAAATATATAATTATTCACTTTATCAAATATTATTCTATTTTCCTGGCTGTCACAAATAATTATTAATTTTAAGGGAATAAGAGTTTTAAATAATCTTTATTTTTTTTTATTTATTCATTTTTTATTGTTCTTTATAATTTTAAAAGAAATAGTTATAATAAATACAAGATTATTTTTTTAAATTTTCATAATAAAAGTAATGGTAGTAATAATACTATGTATAAAATATTATTTATAAATATATAAGTTATATATAGTGTTATTTATAAAAATTACATTTTTATTTTACAATTAATATAATAATAATAATAATAATAATAATAATATTAAAATGAATATTAAAACAGATACAACTTTTATTGATATGTAAAATATATATATATTGAAAGTTCAAAATTTAATAAACAATATTTTATAATATTTATAATATATATAATAATTTATAGTAATGATATATTTATAGTAATAAAATTTCTATTCCAAATGGAATTATCTTACTTTTTTTTCCTTTATATTTTAATTACTTTGCAAATCTAAATATACAGTTCCTCTTTTGCCTTGATTATCTATATTATTGAGTGGTGATTCTGGTATAGCTGTATTTGGTAAACTTAAATATATATTTTCATCAGATTCATCTTCTACATTATTATTATTATTAACGTCAACTACTAAATTTTCAGATTTTCCTTCTTTTAATTCCAGTGGTTTGGATGTTATGTCATTTGTTAGTGGTTTATCATCATCATCATCATCATCATCATCATCAATATTAATTACCCTGTTTTCATTATCTTTGTCTTTATCATTTTCTTGATTTTTATCGTTAATATCAATGACAGCAGATTCATTATTATTGTCTACTGCAATATTTTCTTCAGATCTTTCAATAAGAGATTCATCTAAACCATCTGGTATCCATGGGGTGTATAGTTTAGATGTCATATCTGGATGATCATATTCTGCTTCTAAATAGTATTCTGGAATTTGAGGTAATTCACTTTCAGCAAGACAACTATATTGTGGTGCTTTTCTATTTTTCTGAGCAGTAATATATATATATTCACTGGCACCATAATTATTTTCTGGGTTTCTTAGAATACTACTATTACTAAATTGAGTATCCTTTTTATGATTCAAGTAATCAAGTTCAGGCATTTTAACAGATTTTTGTGGTACTTGAAGGTAATTATTACTCTCGTTATCATTCTTGAATTTTTCTGAATTTACTAAACTATCTAATTGGCCTTTAAGATATTGAATCATATCCCTATCTCTAAGATTACTATCAATGGCTTCTTGCATACAATTCTTTAAATCTTCTTTCGAAAGACTAACTTGAGAAGAAGTACGACGAACGATACAATTATTTTTATCTTTTTCAAGATTTTCATAGGTTGAGGTTAATAAAGCAGATTTACAATTTGAAAAGTTTTGTCCATCTGTAAATTGATCGATAGGTGTATTTTTATGAATATCGGCAAAAGTATTCTGACAATATTTATAGAAAATAATGGTTATAATAACTAATGGTATAAGTGAAGTAGAAATATTTCCATTTTCTTTTATCCAGAACATACCAACTAAAGTTAATTGAGAAACTAATAAAGCAAATATAATTCTATTAAAGATAAGATTGTAATAAACTCCATTGTTTTCCCATTGCTTTTTTTTTTTTAAAAAAAAATAAATAAATAATATAAAATAAATTTATTACGATATAAAATTAGTAAAAATTTATATGTAAAAATTATAATTATTTTTTAAAAAAAAAAAGAATATATTATTTATAAAAATAAATATAAAAAAATTTTTTTTTTCATTTTTACCTTAACGTTAATATATAAGATATGATTCTTTTGATTGAGATAATTAAAGAAGAAGTAAAGTACACCCGGTATTAAAATGAAAGAAGAGATACATGAATATACAAGAATAATGGTAAAGATCAATAAAGGCATAGGATAAACTAAACCATAGTTAAGTGGAATAGTTGTATGTTCATAATCCCAAATTTGACGTTTTGTTTTAAATATGAATTTTCTTTTTAACCAACCAATAACAATTCCAGCAAGTGCAGCTAAATCATTAGCAGGGGATTGAATACGATAAATAATAAATAAAATGAAAAAGTTTGCACCTTTTGGTAATTGTTCACCTAAAAGGGTAATGATAGATTTTGGATCATTGATAGCATTTTCCAAAACACCCCAAAAAGTTTTCGATAAAGTACAAATGAATAAGACATTGAATAAAATGAAAAGATAATATTTTTTAAGGAAACTTTTTTCTCTCATTGAAATAGCTTCAAAGTATTCAAATTTTGTCAACAAATAAATAATGGTAGGTACTAAACTAAGTAAAACGTTAATCAATATAGTTGGAAGAAGACTTCTAAAGAAAACGTCAACAAGTTCATATTGAGTAATTTTTTGTATGAAGTCTCTGAGGAATTCGATTTCTTGTAATTTTTCCAATTCAGTAAAGGCTAAAATAAAGTGAACTGGTACCATATAAAAAATACACATGAAGAATAAAGCAACGGATATAGCAGTACTCATAGATTGTTTCTTTTCTATTCTATCATGAAGATTTTCCCATTGTAAATTAGTTGGATTTGGAGCAGCGATCTTGTATACATTTTTTATTTTTTATTGTATTAAATATAGATTATAATAAATATCAAAATGAAATTTATTTGAAAAAAAAAATAATGTTATCCCCATCCATGTAGTATCATAAATAAATTTTATGGTTATAAAAAAAATATTATTAATATCTTTATAATGGAAACAATATTGAAAAATACAAAATCAAAAAAAAAAAAAAAACTTTATAAAAAGAGTATTATTAATATTTTTAATACTTACACAATACATTGTATTTTTATTATCAGAAGTATATAAACTAAGTTGAGAGACGATATGTGCAGCTCTAGTATCTTTAAAAGTAACAAAAGCGGTGTAAGCCCTTTTTTTATCATCTTTATTATCTTCTTTTTCTTTTTCTTCATTTCTTAATTGTTTAATTTGTTTAGTATATTTTTCAATGTTTGCTTCATATGTTGAAATTGAATCTACAAATTTACCATTCAATGGGAAAAGTGTACCAGTAAAATGACTTGGACGTAATTTTCTTAATTCTTTTTTTCTTTGATATTCAGGATCACTTTCTTCTTCTTTTTGATTACCTCCTGGGTTAAAAAGATTATTAAGAGCATTAGGGAATTTTTTCAATACTTTTTTTTCAATAAATTTTCGAATAAAATTCTTTTCTTGAGCATTTTTATCAATATTTTTTTTATAGGCTAAGTAAGCCTTTTCCAAGTTATAAAGATTATTTCTTCTTTTATTGATAGCATTGGTAAGTTTAGCATTTGCTTCATAAATTATATGAATATCGTCAACTTTACCAACCTTTAAATTATTAAACCAATCAATTAAACTATATTTATCTTGAAGATTAGAAGGAATATTTCTAATCATAACTGTCTTTGATTGTAATACTTCAGTTTTAATTGCTCTCATTCTAATAAGACCTCCTTTACGAATAGTTTCCTTATAATATTGGGCATAAATTTTATAATTTCTCCAGAGGAAAAACATAACAACAAAACTAAAGAAATAACAGCATGCTGAGTGGGCAATAAAAACTAAAGAACCGTCTGGAACATTAGCAATAGAAAAAACTTGAATACTCATATTTAAACCAAGTGTGTATTCTTCAGTATAATTTCCTATAGCATCTAAACCATCTGTTGGTTCTTCATCTACATCTTCATTAGGAAATGCATCTTCTGTATCATTATTTCTTTTAAAATGATAAAATACATCATATTCTTCTTGTCTAACCATATTTATTTGATTCAGATTAATTTGATTATCATAATGAAAACTTCTATTAGATAAACTATTTGAATCATCCTGTGTTCCATTAACTACTCTCGTTAATGTATCTTTTGTATGTGAAAAATAGTCTAATGAAGCTAATATAGGACATATTGTTAATGAACCAATTAAGCATACATATATACCCATACGATAAAAATTCATTAACCTATATTATTTTAACACAGGTATTATATAGATATTAAAATCAGTTATAAATAAATTTTATTCATTTTACTATATAATAAATTTATTATTTTTATATTTATTTTCCCCCTTCCATTATAATTATTAATTATGTTAAAATAGTACTTACATTACTATATATGTTTTCATTTCATTATTATTTTATTTTTAAATATATAATTTTCATTACATTTTCATTATAATTGAAATAAATTATATAAATATATGTGGTTAATAAAACATGTTAGTAGTGATTACACATTATATTTTATATATATTATATAGAGTATATTCATTTTATGATGTTTGTATTCATATTATTCATATTCTACCTGCATCCAGACTAATATTATCCAAAATAAAAGAGTCATCATATTTAAATAACGATTTTAGCCAATCAATCGCTTTTTTTGAAAACGGCGGAGATTCTTCTCTTTATAAATATTAATGCATGTTTTTTTGATATTTTTTTTTTTTTTTATTTTTTAATGATATTTAAAAATATTTCATAAAGTATAAAACAGAATATAGATAATATAATAATAATATATATAATATATATATTCATAAATATTAGTAATAGGTAAAAACAATTTACTTAAAAAGAATGTATTATTATTATTTTATATATTATGTATGTCTTTTTTTTTTATAATATTAATAATAATTATATTTTCTTGATATTTACTGAATATTAATAATTCTTGGAGAATAAACTGGTTTTCCTAATGATGTATTTCTTAAAATAATAAATACAGTCACAAATGCACTAGTCATAACTGCTGAAAGAACCAGTTGCATTGCAACACCCTTAATGGAGGAATCTTTAACCTCCCAGTCTTCGACCGCTACGTCAGACATTCCGCTTTTTTATTAGTGATATATATATATAATATATATACTTTTTTTCTTATTTTTTTTTTATATATATATAATTAAAATATTTACAAGTAAAGAAAAATAAATAACAATAATAATTGTTATTAGTTATGCTTTTTTTTTTTAAAAAAAAAAAAAAAAAGTATTTCCAATTAAAATAAAATAAATATTTGTATGTATGTGAATATGTATATTACTTTAGATATTTTTAGTATACTGAACGTACTTTTTGACTTGAAATATTTTTAAGATAAAATGTATTAATAAAATCTTAATTTTATAAAAAGTATATTGTATAATAAATGTTAAAAACTATATATATTAATTAAACTTTGGAATAAGTATTATTTTATAAATGAAAATATTATATATATATATAATGGAATAATTAATTATAATAACTATATAATAAAAGAAAAATAATAAAACTTTAAATATAATTTTATAAGAAAATGAGAATATAAATAATATAAATTAGTAACTTTTATTTTTATATTTTTATTTTTAATTTTTTTTTATTAAAAATAATTTAATACTATAAAATATTAGAAATTTTAAAAAAATAATTATAATAAAGTTCATCAAATAAAACTATATGAAAAATGGAATGATTTAATGATTTTAATTATAGTTTTTCTAGTATAAAAAACCTTTTTTTTTTATTCTATTTTTTAATTATTATCATTATTAATTAATTAAATCTAAACTTAAAAAACCTTTAATTTATATGCAAAAAATAATTATTTATATCAGTATCTATAGAATATAATTAATTCTTTTATAATGAAAATTAATATATTAAATATACTTTACTGCTTTTTTTTTTTTTTTTTCATAAAAAAATTGGCATTTTCTTATTATAAATTAAAGGCAAAGACTTTTAACATCTTAGTAATATTATAATCCTTTTCAATATTTATATATTGAAATGGTAATATATTTTTTTTTAAATTTTTTATGCATTTTTTTCTTTTTAATATTAAAATCAATAATTTCATTATTGTAATTTACCTATTTCATAATAGCTGTACTTTTATATAAAAATAATTATCTTTTTGCCTTTAAAAAGTTTTATTATAATCTTTATTTTATTGTTATACTGAAAAAAGTAATTTTTAATTAAAAAACACTACCTATGATTTGATATGTTTTTTTAATGAACTATTTTTAATTAAAATTTTATATTAATTTTTTTTACTGAGTATAAATATTCATTACTTTTTGTAATATATCAACTTGTTGAATACTGATATTATTAGTATTTAGTTAATGGGAAAAAATAGATAATGAATAACTTTTTTTTTTTAATTGAAAAGTTACTTAATTGGAATTGTGGAGTGATTTTCTTTTTTACATTGATATGATCCAAAAATAAAAGTTATATCTATATAAAACATTTTATTTAAAATAGATATAAAGCTAATTTTGTTCAAATTTTTATTTGAGTTTGAAAAAATTAATTTCATTATTTAATAATAGTTACAAAGGTAAATTAAGGTTAATTACGTTAAAATCACTTATGAAAAGTTCATTTTTTTATGCAATAGATAATGAATATACTTATTGATTAAAGATAGTTTTTACCAAAAAATAAAATTTTTTCCTTTTTTTAATTTTTAAATATATTTATAAAGTCTCCGAAAAGGATTTTTATAAATAAAATATATATTAAAAAGAAAACTAAAAAGTTTTCCTTTTAATTTTCGTTATATATTTTAAAATTTTTATCTTTAATGGTCAAATAGTATATGTATTAAACATTTTTTTATTTCTTTTATGATAAAATATGAAAGAAAGAATTAAAAACTTTTATATTAATAGATTTTAATAATTGAAAAGTAAATTTATGTTAGAATAATAAACTTTATCAAGCATAAATTACAATTATTTTTATTTATATTATATATACAAAACTAGTAAAAATGTTTATTTTGTTATAATTAAATATAAATATAATATAATATTCTGATGAATCAAGCTTTCACAATAATGGATACTACAGTGTTTAACTATATTGCTTAATAATATTTAATTAAAGTTTTATCAAATGTCATATATTACTGTTATTATTTTTTATTTTATTTAATATCTATTATTATTAATAGATAATAAATAAAATAATAACAGTAATATATGACATTTGTTTGCATGTACAAGTATTTCAGAGTAAAAAAAATTCTTTTTTATATTTTATATGGTAAAAGGTGAAAATAATATAGAGCATGTGATAAAATTGTAAATCACATAAATTTATATGTAAAAATATTTTAGATTTATGTAAATTACATTTTATTTGTTTTTTAAATTTTCAATAATTTTTATTAATGTATTTTATAGTAATAGATTTAATTCATTATTATTCTTTTTTTTTATTATTCTTCAATTCATAACAAAAAGTTATTTTTACCGCTTTAAATTTTCTTATTATTATTAAGCCAAAGTAGTTGTAACTACTTAGTTTTATTTTACTTTATGAAACAATAAAAAATTATTATTATAGTTATATCGTATTGTATAAATATATATATTCTAATAAATATAAAAAATGATTCATACTAAATTGCTTTTTTTATTATGAAATTGTGGATAAAATTGTGGTGGCAATGAGCATTCAAAAAAATACTTTTATTAATGATTTATTAACATATATGAAGTATATCTAAGGGTTAAGGGAAGAAATTTGTTTTAGATTGGTATAATCACATGACATGCACTAAAACTTTATTATATAATGTGAAAATTAAAAATAATAAAATAAAAAGAAAGTGTTAAATGTATATTTTAACACCAACTTCAATGATTGCGATAAACTTCACAATTTACTATATTTTTATTCATCATGTTAATTATTATTTACTATGTTACTATATAATTTAAATATCCTATATTTAAGTACATTTATATAATATAGTTACATTATTTACTACATAAATTTTATAGTATCATAAGCCACATATAGTTATATAATGATTTTAATATGAACTTTATTTCTAACAGAAAAAGTACCAAAGTAAAATTATTAATAATCTGTCAATAAATTAAATTTTATTGGTTGATACTATTATTATAATCTATTTATAGATTAAAATATAATTTTATAGAAATTAAAGTTTAAATGAAGTATCCATTTTAATATTGAACAAACTTTCTATTATGGTAATATTTAATTTAATTAGTTCTTTTTTAATTCAATAGCTAAAGTATATAGAGAATAAGAATATTTATTATAATTAAAGTTTTTGATATTTAATTTAATTTAATTACACAGATAAAAAACAAAAAAGTACAAACTTTTAATTAAAAAAAAAAGAAATTTAATTATTGGACAATTATTTAATATATTATAGTAAACTCCAATATATATTATTTATTGTTTCATTTGGTAAAACAAATATATCAAAATAGCAAAATTATAATAAATAAAGTTTTCCTTTTCTTATAATTTTCACTTTTTATATAGTTTATATATTATAATCATTTGAATTAATATGTTTTTCTCATATATTCCAAATATTATAAAATAAAAAGTAATTTAATCATTGCCACTCTGAGAAAAAGTTTTCTTATTTTCAATGTTAAACTTTAAATAAAAAAAAGGAATTATTGTGAATATATAATTAAGTGATAGAGTAATAGAATATTTAATAAACAATAACATCAAGTAATATTAATAAAAAATTAAATGAATATTCATAATAATCTATGACGATGAGAAATAATTATTTAATTCCATTTTTATTATAGATACCTTTTTTTTAACATTTTTCAATGTTAAAATTTATGACAAATATTAAATAATACATGTCTTATAATCATTATATAATATATTAGAATTAATACTAATATATAGTCATTATAACATGATAGTATTGATAATATTGTATAACTAGTTTAAATCCAATAAATAATATTGAAACTAAATTATATATTAATTTAATATTTTATTTCAATTGGTTTTTTTTTTAATATATTATGTATATATATTAGATTAATGTTATTATGTATAAATTAATAATAAACTTTAAGTTTTAATTAATATATTATCCTTATATTGTAATATATTATTTTGTTTCTTTTTTAAATCTATTTTAAAAGTTTAAATAATATAAAATTAATTATTTGTTATAAATTTTAAACATTTTAATATTATTCTCCTTATAAATTAATTTTACCAATATAATGAGTAAAAAAAATTTTTTATTCTAATTATTTATTTATATAATTAATTATTTATTCATTTATTATTCTTTATTTATATAATAAAAGTCATTATTAAATAGTTATTTATTTAAACATTCATTTATTTAATCAATTCATTTTTATTTAAAAATTATTTTTTAAATTCCTTATTATTTTATTATTGTAACAAATACTTGAATTTTATTGGTTAAAATATAATTATGTTAATTAAATATATAAAATAAAAAATTTTGACATTTTTTAAAAAGAATCTTTTATTTTATTATAAAAAAAAAGATAGTGTAGATTAAGGAATTAAAAAAGACTAGAAAAAAAAAAAGATTAATTAAATTAATTATTAAAAATAATAATTAATTTTATTGTTACTATCATATTAT
Source organism: Piromyces finnis (assembly GCA_002104945.1). Classification (NCBI taxonomy): domain Eukaryota; kingdom Fungi; phylum Neocallimastigomycota; class Neocallimastigomycetes; order Neocallimastigales; family Neocallimastigaceae; genus Piromyces; species Piromyces finnis. The sequence continues at coordinate 1,397,332 of MCFH01000003.1, forward strand.
TTTGTAAATAAAAAGAAAATAATTAAATAATAACATAATAAAAGGTTGATCTTTTTTTTTTTTTTGCATTGTTCATAATAAACATAATAATTTATATATATTAAATACGCATATACATACAAAATATATATATATATATAAATTATAAACAAACGTTAAAAAGGAAAAAAAAAAAAATAAAAGACAATATTGAAATAATAACAATATTCAAAAAAAAATAATAATATTCTGTAAATATATAATTATAGTATTTAATTTAGTAATTTTATAGTGTATTATTATTCATTTTTTTCATAAACTATATATTTATTAGCGTTTTCCACATTAGAAGTATTAATATAAGTTCTTTTTTTTGTTAACAAGAAATAAAAAAAATAAAAGAAAAAAAAATAAAGACAATATAATAATAAATTTAAAAAATAAAATAAAAATTAATCAAATATTAATTATTTTTAAATATATGAATATTAATTAATAAAATAAATTGAATTCATACTGTTTAAAATAATCTAATATTATTAAATAATTTCATATAATATACAATAAATATTTAATAAAATAATATAAATAATATAATAAAAATGGCTGAGGATACAGAACAAGATGGAACTCTTAATTCCGTTTTATATCAACTTTTATTAGCATTTGCTATTGTTGGTGCATTTATGATTGGATATGAATTATTAAGACAATCAAAAATTGGTAAATATATTTATGCACCAAGGTTATTATTATTACCGGAAAATACACCAGAAGTTGCAAATGGGTGGTTTGCTTGGTTTAGCAAAAATAAAAAAGTTGATGAAGATTATATTTTAAATAATAATGGATTAGATGCTGTAATGGTTTTAAAGTTATATAGAATGGGTTATCAAATGTTTTTGATAATAGGATTAGTTGTATTAATTTTCACTCTACCTGTTAATATTTTTTTCAGAGACAGAGACAGAAAAATTGCAGATCAAAAAGAAGATTTATTATTTGATTATACTTCACCAGCTAATAACACAGAAAATAGAGAAGTACTTGTTACAAACACAACTGTTATCGATAGAGTTAATCCAAGTGTCAATATTTCAAAGATTGAAGAAACTAAAGCATTATTAGATACCTTTAAAAGAGATTTACAAGAAGATGTTTTCCAACTTGATATATCAATAGAAGAAGAAAGAAATAAATTCTTTGATGAAGAAATTAAAATATTAAATGAAATCAAAAATGGAAAGCATCAAACAGATAATAATAGTAATAATAATGAAAATAGTAATGAAAATGTAAATGCTAGTGATAATACTCCAAATGAAAATTCTAATAATAATAATGGTGAAAATAAAGATGAAAATGGAAATGCAAGTATTAATGATCAAAATAAGGAAGAAACAAAGGATAGAGAAATAAATGTTTTTGATGATTTAACAAAAAAAACAAATGATACATTAAATACAATTAAAGATGAACTTAATTTTGATATAAGAGAGTATATTTTCTTTGATACATTAAAAGAAGGAAAGGAATTATTTAGTCTTTTACATTTAGTTTGTGTATATTTTGTTGTTTGCTTTATTTGCTATAAACTTTTTAAGGTTTACCAGGAATATATTGGCTGCGTTGAAAAATATGTTAAAGATGGCGGTATTGTTCAAGAAAGACAATTATTTGGTGAAATTCTTCAACATAGTACTATTATGGTTAGAAATATTCCACCAGAACTTCAAGATGATGAAAGATTGATGAATTGGTTCTCAAAACTAGGTGTTGGTAAAATAGAAAGTGTTGTTATTGCTCGTAGTAGAAACAAAATAAGAAGACTTGTAGAAGCAAGAACAAAAGTATTAAATGCTTTAGAAGACGATTATGTTAACTGGCTTAATAATATTAAAGATAAAAAAACTGGTGAAGGTTTTTTAGGAAATGCCTTAAAAAATGTTGTTCGAAATGATGCAGATGATATTGGTGAAAAAGTTTTTGAAGATAATGATGCTTATAGACCAAAAGAAATTGTTTTTAAATATGGAATAATCCCAGTAAGATATGTTGATTCTATTCAATATCATGAAAGAATGTTAAGTGAATTGACTGAACAAATTAAGGAATTAAGATTAGAAGCTGGTCAATCAAAGAAATGGTCACAAACAGCCTTTATTACTTTTAATAATCATCAATCTGCAAAGATAGCAGCACAATTAATCCTTTATTCTGCAAAAAATCCAAATGTAATGCTTGCTAGTTCTGCTCCACATCCAAATGATCTTCTTTACAAAAATTTAAATATTAGAACAGAAAGAAAAACTTATCGTTTTATTTTATCATTAATTGCTTTATACTTTGTTTGTTTCTTATTAACAATTGTAGTTATGGCAACTAAATATGAAATGTTAAAAGATATTTTAACTAGTGAAAAATTAAAATATCTTCAAATGGAAAAAATATTTAATGCTATTGACAATGATCCAAAATTAATGGCTTTATTCAGTTCATTCTTCCAAGTTATCTTACTTAACGCTTATTTATCATGTGTTCCATATTTGATCAAGTTTATTACTAATTTCCAGGGATTTGAAACTAAATCTGATTATTACAACAGTGTTTTAAAGAAATACTATATATTCTTAGTTATCTTAATTATTTTCTCTTTATCTCTTTCAGCTTTAGTTTCAAAAATAGTTGATTCGACAAACTCTGAAAAAATGAATATGAATGAAGTAGGTGAAATGTCAACAAATATTATGGGTAGATTCATGGATGAGCTTACCTTTACTCATTTTGTAGATTCATTAACCAGTGAATTATCCAAGAATTCCATTATTTATTTCAATTATGGTATTCTTCGTCTTCAATCTTTTGGATTCGAAATCTTTAGAATTGGTGCTGTTGTTTCATTTTTCATTAGTAAAATATTAAAGAAAAGTAGTCCAAGAGCCCAACACCTTGCAAACCAAATGGCTACTCCACCAGATTATAGTATTATGCTTGCAGTTCCATTAATTTGTTTCACTCTTTTCGTTACTTTTTCAATCGTTAATCCTTTCATTCCATTTATTGGTGTCATTTTCTTCTTTATTGGTTATCATGTAATGAAGAATCAATTCATCTATGTATATATTAAGGAATTTGAAGCTCAAGGTTACTTCTTTGTTACTTGTTTCAATAGAATTATCTTTTCCCTTTATCTTTTTGAAATCTTCATGTTTGGTTACTTCTTGGCCGTATTTAATGGACCAGAAACAAAAGGAAAATATATACCATACTTAGTATTACCAACTATATTTATTACTATATATTTCCAGAGGTATTGTAGTAGATGCTTTAAACCAAGAATAAAGAATGTTCCAGTTGATTTATTAATTTCAAAAGAAAGAAAAGAAAAGTATTCTAATGAATATCAAAGAAGAACCATTTTTGGTAGAAGAGAAAGTTTCATTTCTGATTACTTTTCTGAAGATTCGTTTACTTCCTGTGCTACACATATTACAAGTTTGGATAGTAAACCAAATAAAGAAATATTAAAAATGGCAGAAACTCAAGCTCCATCTTTACCACCATATTACGAAGCTAATTCATACAATAATCCTGCTTTAACAGAACCATTATATGCACCATGGATTCCTGAAGAAGCCCAATCTATCTTTACTAAAGCATCTGTAAATCATATATCTAATATATGTAGAGATTGTTATAAATGTGATAAGGAATCAAAATTTGAATAGATCTTAAGAAATTGAGTATTAAAAAAAAAAAAAAGTAACTCAAAATATTAAAATTAAATACTGAATTAAACGTTTTTTTTTGTTTCCATAGAAAATTCGTTTATATACCAAGGTAAAAAAAAAAATCTTTTTCTTTTTCCTCAATTCTTTAATAAATTTAATTTTAAAATTTCAGTTTAATAGAACGAATTAAAAAAAAAAAAATCACAAATTATATTTTCTATTTAAAAAAAAAAAAGAAAAGAAACCTACAAAGAATTATATAGACGAGGTAAAGATATAAACAAAAAAAAAAATATAAAGACACCAATTAATTTATTTCATCTTTTATATCAACTGTTGATATAATCATTTTTTTTTTGTTTCAATATTTTTATTTTTAATAAAAAAAATAGTAATAATAAATAACGGCTTTAAATTATTTCTTTCATTTATTTTTCTAAAAAGAAGGCATGATAGATATAATTGAATAGGATTACATATATATATGTATTCTATAATACGAAAATATACAAAAAAAAAGACAAGAAAATGAAGGAAATAAAGAAATATTTTATTTCTAAAATAACTAATATATCTTACACATTACAAAAAAAGAAAAAGATAATAATAACATTACATATTTCATTATATACACATCTATTATTAATATAATATTTTATATAAAATATACCATTATTATTAAGTAATTTTTATACATATCAATTGAATAAAATAAAATAAGATGATAAAAAAGTTTAATAATAATGAAAAATAGATGCTTTTTAATATTAATATCTTTTTTTTTTTTTTTTTTTTTTTAGTTCATTTCGTTTATATAATTCAAATATACAATAAATAATAATTTTTTATATAAAATACCTTTTTTTTTTTATTATTGTTACAAAAATTAAATTATATTTTTATATTATTTATACAATCAATCTATTTATATATTATACTATATTATAATTATAGTTTATATTTTTAATATACTTTTTAATAATAATAATAATAATAATAATAAAAACTAAAATAAGATAAAACAAAACAAAACAGAAGCAAAACAAAGCAAAAAACAAACATGGAAAAAAAAAAAAATTAATCAAATAAAATAAACAAAATAAAAAGCAATTATAAAATAAAATATAATAATTATAGTAATAAGAATTCCAGATATTTACACTATAATTAATAATAATATAATGAAAAGTAAAAAAAAAAGTGAAAAATCAAAAAAAAATTATAATATTATCACATTTTAAAAAAAAGAAAAGTTATAATAATAGAACGTTATAAAAATTCAAATTATTAAATATCTCAATATTAAAAATAAATAAATATTAAAAAATTAATAAAAATAAAATAAATAAAAATGATTTTCTTTTTATTATTGTATCTGTATTGAAATAAAATTTCATTTTATAGATATTAGTAGAGTTAAAGTGCAATTTCTTTATTTTTTGTTGATATTTACAAAAAGTGCTGCTTTTATATTATTTAATTTTAATTGTATTTAAATTAGAATGAAAGAATAATTTTATCAGAAATAAAATTAGAATCATTATTAATCAATCAAGATGGTCCCTTTATTGATTTATTTCTTACTATTCCTATTTGTTGCTTCAGTCCTATTTAATAACAAAAAACATTATATGGTTTTATCATGACAATTGAATAGATATATATTTCATTACTCAAATATAAAAATATAATAATACAATAATCATTAATAAATAAACTATCTTGAAAAAAAAATAAATTATTTAAACATAAAAACACATTAATTGATTAAATTCTTTAAAATTAAATACATGGGAATAAAAACACATAAAGTTTTATTTTATATTTTTATTATTATTATAATTATAATTTATTATAATTTTATTTATTAATTATATTAATTATAATTTGTTCTACATAAGAACAAGAACATTGTAAAAATAAACTCTTTATACATTATAAATAATACTTTATAATTACTATTTGTAAATGATATAAATTATATAAATATAAATGATATAAATATTTTAAATATCAAATGCTTTTTTAATGTTAATGCTTTTAATATGCGTGTAAGAAGTTAAAACGATATAAATTCTTGAGAGAATTATAATTACTTGCTTTCTTTTTCTCTTTAATATTAATATTACTATATAATATGACATATATATTTTTATAAAACTACATATATATTTTTTCTTAATCTTTTTTCCTTTCATATTAAAATTTTTGAATTATTAAAATATTTGAATTATTAAAATGTGTTAATATTAAAACATGTTAAATATTGTTTATACATTGTTTAAATATTGTTAATCTACTTATAAGTGTTCAATTAACAACTATTCATTCAATTAATATTCATTCAATTAATACCAACGCCATGGGTTGTTGTTGTTGTTGTTACCCCATTGATTCCATTGGTTGTTATTGTCCCATTGGTTCCATTGGTTCCATTGGTTATTGTTGTTGTTGTTGTTACCCCATTGATTCCATTGATTGTTGTTGTTGTTTTGGTTCCATTGATTGTTGTTATCCCATTGATTCCATTGATTGTTGTTGTTGTTTTGGTTCCATTGGTTGTTATTGTTTTGGTTCCATTGGTTGTTATTGTTTTGGTTCCATTGGTTGTTATTGTTTTGGTTCCATTGGTTATTGTTGTCCCATTGGTTCCATTGATTGTTGTTGTTGTTGTTTTGGTTCCATTGGTTGTTATTGTCCCATTGGTTCCATTGATTGTTGTTGTTGTTGTTTTGGTTCCATTGGTTACCTTGGTCAAAGTTAGCACCTTGGTTATCATTAGATTGTGGTGGAGCTTGAGCAGCACCGCCATTACCTCCACCATTACCTTGACCAATGTAAACCTTAGCATATGGGAAATCGGCTGTACCACTAGTACCAGATCCATTACTACCGGCTTCTCCTAAAATCTTAGCTTCATGCATCTTACCCATGGTCATACCAAGCTTTTCCCATTGAGCAAAGTGGGCTGAAATATCAATGGTACCACATTCACGTGGTGTTTGACGGATACTGAAGTATTGCTTGAATTGTGTATCTCCATCAATAGATGGTCCAAAACGGTCGTTTTCAAAAACAGTGTATTGGGCTCCATCAATAGTGAAGTCTCCGTGCTTCTTGTTACCAACCCAATCACCTGGACGATATTGACTGAGCCAGTTATCAACAATGTAGAATTCTACAAGTGGATTTCTGGTCCAACCATAAATACCAACATATGAATAATCAACATTGGCTATGTTTTGCTTGACAAGCTTGAAGTCTGCAAACATATGTCCGATTTGAGAGTGGGATTGGGTACTGTCAAAGGAAAGACCTGTACGACATAAGTAATCCTTAGCATTGGAGAAGGAACATGAGAATGAACCATCGGAATAGAATGTAGCACTGTTGTTACCACTATCAGCCCACATTTCATATCCAACTCCGCCAATGGATCCAACCTTGTTTCCGGTTTCTTTTACACTTTGTCCAGAGTGTGAAGCTCCACTACAGAAACTTTGAGCTAAGGTTGAGGTAGCTAAAGATAAAACTGCTGGAATGAATTGTAAAAATTTCATTTTGATTATTACTAATTTTACAAATGATTTTACAAATTATATATAAACTAGAAAAAAAGATTAAGTGTTTAAAAAATATATATATAACTTTATCAAAAAGCAATTAATTAAATTGTAACTTGATATTATAAAAAATATTATCAAAATATTTTTTTAATAACAATTAAAAAATGAATAATAATTAAAAAAAAAAAAAGAAGAAAATAAAAAACTATTTATAATAAAATTAGAATATTAATGTTTTAATATGAATGTTTTAATATTATATGAATAGTTTAAGTTGAATATTTTTTTTTTCATTATATTAAAAACATGTTTTATTTTTAATATATTTCAAGACATTTTTGATGAAAATTTTATATTAAAATTAGAAAATTTAATATAATTTAATATTTCATATAGAACTTTAATTTATAATTTTCATAAGATTCTTTTTGGTTTTTAATTTAATTTATAAATTAAAAGTTTATTTAATTATTTTATAATATTAAATAGCCTATATTTTGGAGACACAAATTTTAATATAGAAAAATTAAAATGTTTTGTATTGATCTAAACTAATCGAATCATCACATACAAAAGACAAAATAAAAGATAAAAAGAAAAAGAAATAGAAAAAGAAAAAGAAAATGATTAATATTTAAAGTATGTATTAATAAAATAAATAAGAAATATTCTTCAAAACATAAATAAAATTAAATAAAATTACTATTTTCTATTTTGTTGACAGCATGTATTAAAAAATATTAAATATTAGAAAAGCTAAAACATTTCATCAATGAAATCTAAGCTAATACTAATTATTAAGATTGATTGTAACGTTACACTTTTACGGTAGATAAAATTATTAAAGATATCTTATATCTAAAAAAAAATTCATAAGTTTATTATTTTTTAAATCCACTCAATTCGAAACAAATACTTTTTTTTTATTCTTTATTAGTTATTCTTTATTAGTTATGATTATTTGTTACTATTTTTAAATCTATCCAATTTAAACTAAATATATAACCTAAATATTTGTTGTTATTTATAATATTAATATTTAAAATTAATAAAGAAAATAAATCAAAATGTGGGTTTTTTTTATATTTTTTGTTTTTAATATTATATAATATAATAATAAATAATAATAAATAATATAATTAATTAATTTTTATTTTATTTTTATTTATGAACTAAATAAATAAAAAATAAAATGAAACTTTTCTAATATAATAAATTAAATATTTTCTTTTTATATTCGTGCTTTTTTTTCAAATTTTAATTAAAAGTATTTCTATTTTTGGAATAATAAAATTTCATATTTTAAGTTTTTAATAATAATAATAAGAAATAATATATTAATAAAATAAATTAAAATTTCCAAATTTACTATTAAAAATATTAAAAATATATTGGGAAAAGTTAGTTAAAATTTAATATCCACACGTACAAACATATACTTTTAAATTAACAATTAAAAAGAAAAAAGGAAAGAAACATACTATTATTTCTATATTTATGATATAAATATGATATATTCAAATATATATATATATAAAAGAAACTAAAAGTAGTATTTATATAAATTATTAAATAAATTATTCATTATAATTACTATATATCACAGCAATGCTTAACAATATTTAAAATATATACTTTTGATTTTAAATGTGATTTTAAAAATATATATTTAATTATTTAAGTAATAATTAAATAATAATAAAGAAATGTTTTTATTGCCTACATCTATTGTATTAATGAAATTCAAATCAATTAATATTCTTCTTTATTTAATATTATGTAGCAAAAAGGTTATATATTTATAAAAAACAAAAACTAATATTATATATTAAAGTTTTTAACATATTTTCTTTTTAAATTAGAAAATAAATTTAAAATAGAAATTTCAAATACATATTTATTTTTATCATCTATTTACATTTATTATTCATTTATTATTTTATGTGGTATATTTTGTGGTTGTTAATCTTCTGAATATAATGAATATTGTGATTTTCTTCTATAATATAAAGTATTAAAAAATAATAACGGAAATAGAATTTTAATAACGGAAATAGAATTTTTGAAACTAGTTATATTTTATTTTTTTCTTTTCTTTTTTCTCTAATTCTAATTTTCTTTTTTGTTTTTATATATATATTAATACTACTGTTATAAAAAAAATTATAAAACATGCTTTCCCGAAATTATAATAATTATTAAAAAACTTATATATTTATACATCAAATAACCCTTTATAAGAAACTGAAAATAAGTTTTTTGTTTCTAATAAAGTAAATAGTTATTTGATGTATCAACATATAATTAATTAAATCGTATTAAAATTAATATTTATTTATATTATGTTTATATAGACTAGAAAAAAAGATTAATTACATATGCTTTATATTTAAATTCTTTATTTCCTTTGGAATTGAACGAATTAAGCTATTTTAAGATTAAGTTTCTTTTTTAGAAACAAAACAATTAAATAAAAAAAAATTAATTATTATTAAAGTGAGAAATAGATACAAATAATTTAAGTTAAATATGATTCTATACCACCTGAACTTGAAAAGTTATCAAAATTAAAACCTTTGTATTTCATTCATTTATAAAATATATATTATTCATAATTATGAAAATATTAATATCCAACTTAAAATAATTGTAATCATTAATTACAAAGAAATTAGCATAAGATATAATGCTATAATCATTGTCTATGTTTATTTAATTTTTAATAATATATAAAAGAAGATGTGTTATAAAATATTATATATTAGTAGAAATTTTCATTTTTATTAGTATTGTATAAAATCTATGTATTTGAAAATTTTCAAGTAATAATAATAAAAAAACAAAAACAATAAAAAATAGTAAATGGATATAAAGTATAAGATTTGTTTTTAATAAAAAACTCTTTATATATGGATATTTGACAACAGTTTTTACGACCTGTTCTTTAATATATTTATTTAAATATATTTCTTTACTATTGTTTTGTGCATAAAATATTTTTATTAAAATAATAATACTAATTAATAAACTAAATATATTCAAATCTTAATATATAAAAAAAAAATAAATAGAATAGTACATAATACTATTTTAATTTTTGCCAATATCATAAATTAATTATTTATAATAATTAAATACTTTTATTAATTTGCTTATGTTTATTTTAAAGATTTATAAAGGTATTGTTTTTTTTTTTTTTTTTTTTTTTTTTTTTTTTTTTTTTTTTTTTTACATATTTAAAAATAATAAAAAAATTAAAGTTTTATTATAATAAATATTTTACATATTATTTTCTACATTAGTTTAGTATAATTATTTAATTACTTGGTAATAACTTTTGATAAATTTAATTCCTTTTTATTTTATCATTATAACTATTTATTTATTATTTTTGTGTTATTTATTATATTATAAAAATCATGTTTATTTGTCACTATTTTCCATTTCAATGACAAGTTGCTGGAAGACATCAACATACTTGAAATCATTTGATTTAAGGTTATTGTAGAAGAGACTAAACTTATTACAGTTTGCTATTTAATTTAATTTTTTTATGGTTAGAAATAAATAATTTAAATAAATAAATATATAATAACTAAAAAAAAAGTTACCTGAATCTGTTAAATTATTAAGCTTAATAATGGTTTTAAGAGTACTACGAATTAATTCCATATGCTTATCCTTTTCTTGTTTAACATCGGATTTCTTTGTTTTCTTATCAAGAGTTTCTTTTAATGGGTCTACCATATCTTCTAAGTTTTGTGAAACAATGTTTGGTACAATAATACATAATTTTTGAATAATTAATTGTACAAGAACTCTAATTTCATTATTTGGATCTCTAAGACCAGCTAATACACGCTTAACGAAAATAAAGAAATCAAGGTAGTTAGGTCTGTTGTTTAATAAAGTATACATACAATCAAAAGCACTCTATTAAAAGTTTGATAATAATAAATGAAATAATATTTTATTAATATATATATATAAATTATAATATTATATTTTCCAAATATAAATTATTATTAATCGTTTTTATTTAGTTTACCTTTCTAATTTCTAAACCATCATCAACTTGATGTTTGAAAGGTCCCATTTCAACAGTACGGATTAATGAAGTATCAATATTAGTTTGGTCGTATAATAATGGAAGTAAGTCTGAAATACAGTCACAGATTAAATCTGGTTTATTATAGGCAGCGGAATTTAAAGCAGATAATGAAATTCTACGAAGTTCCTGTTGATTTAAAATAATTTATATATTTATATATTTATTATATAGGTAAATAATAATACATTTATAGAGCGAAAAAAAAGAGTAGGAATTAAATAATAATACTTACGAGATCTGTATCACCAATTAATTTTAAAAAGTCAAAGATCATAGTTTTCAATATTTCATCAAACTTTTGGTTCTTTTGTTCAGTAAAGGTGTATCTAATAGCAGTAATGACAGTTGAACGAATAGTATTGTTGGTAGAATTGATACGATTCTAATGACGAATAAAAATTTATAAAAGTATAAAAAAAAAAAAATCAATTTTTGGCAAACAATTATATAAAAATAAAATGAGTAATTAAATTTAGATACAAAAATATATATAATAATAAATATAGAATTATTTTTTTACTTGTAAATCAGGTAAAAGTAAAGATGGTGAGCTTAAACTGAATTTACCAATACATTCAGCAATAATGCTTTTGACACTGTTTTCTTTAGCACCTTCACATAAGTTAAATAATAAGTTCCATATTTCTTGAATATATGGGAATTCTTGTCCATTCTTTAAATCATCACTCTTAATATATTTATTAATGGTTTCTTTTAATGCTAATAAAACAAAGCGTTTGCTTTCATTTCCATTGTTGATACATTCAACTAAATATGGAACATAAACTTTAATATTACCTAAAGTAATATTACCTAATGCAAAAGCAGCAGCATGCTTTCTTTCATCATTACCAGATGAGAAAATATTGTAAATATTAATGTGAACATTATTGTAATAGGTATATAAATCAATTTTGCTACCAATTTCACCAAGACATAATAATGACAAGTAAATAACATTATCATTACTACTGTCATTGATATTCTTAACAAAGTTTTCTGTTAAATCTGGACAATCATTAATCATATTAATACAAATAACAGCAATGCATGTAGCTAAAACAGAATAGGATTGTTTAGTTAATTTATCATCATTAATTTTTTCAGTAGAAACACCCTTAATTAATTGTGAATAGAATTTTCTATTTTCCTCAGCACTATCAGCAGAAGATATGACTCTAACACAATTCAAAAGAGATTCTTGGCCATTACCACTATCGACAACATTACTATTTAATTTAATTATATTACATATAATTTCTTTTACACTTTCATTGTTTTCAATATATACTCTATTACAATTTTCAATTACAGAAGTTAAACAATTTAAGGAATCTGGAAGAATATGTAAATCAGTTTCAATATTGGCAAAAATATGAATAATTTCACTCATAATTAAGTGGTAAAGATCGTATGATAATTTTTCTTTGTATTTATTCATTACAGATTCTAAGTATCTTAAACTTACAACGCGATATTGACGTTGAGATTGGTGTAATAAGCTAGTTGATTCTGTAATAGTATCAGAAATAATAGAAGTTAAATTAATACCTTTAGCTTGTTCGTTGTCAATAATCAATAATGGTGAATTTATAATTTTATTTAATGTTTTTAAAGTAACAATTCTTGTTAATTCATTCTTTAAACGTTCAAGTATGATTGGTAATGCTGTAGTATTTAATTCGTCAGCAGGGATCTTATCACCAACATGATTTAATAAAACACCTAAACAAGAAATACAATTTTCTTTAACTTCTTTATCAGAATCTGATATACTTAAGTGATCCATAATAATTTTATAAATTGAGTTGAAATAATGTGAATAGGATTCATCAACATTTGAAATTACATAATTCTTTGTATCTTCATTATAAGTAATTGGTCTTAAGAAAGTGATTAATTTACTTAAAATAACAAAGGATTCACATGTAATTTTATAGAAACTATCATTAGCTGCCTTTTCCAAAATTCCAATAATAGTTTCATAGTACTTTGATAAATCATCGGTTGAATGACTGTTAAAAAGTTCTTTTATGAAAAGTAATGCTTCAAGCTTTAAGTTTGAAGAAATCAAATTTCTACTGTTTCCAATAAGTTGAGGTGTAACAAAAATTTGTTCAATTGAATTAATAAATGAATCAAGGTAATCACTTAAATTACATTTTGCTTTTAACATTTCATTTAATAATTCATATATAATTTGACGTGAAGTAATAGGCTTTGTAATAATTTGTCTTGATATAGTTTTACATATAGTATCAATTAAATTGTATAATTGTTCTTTTGGATTACTATAATAATAATATAAAATATAAAATATAGAATTTGTTAAATATTTTATGTTATTTCAACTTATACACTATAAACATTATATACTTATAAATTTGAAAATTATTGTAAAATATTAATAATGTTAAATTTACATACTTTTGACATTCCATTCCATTCTTAGATGCTTCAAAAGTATTATAAGTATTAGTTTTCTTTACTAAAATAATGATAGTGTTTAAAACTTCAACATAAACAGAATCTTCTCTTTCATTAAGACGACTAATAAGAATTGGTGCAATTTCATTATAATACATTGGCAAAGATTCTGGTTTTGTTTGAATTAATGTTGCAATTAATTTTGCGGAGGCACAACGAACTTTCCAACTTACATCATCATCATCAGAATATTCGAGTTCGCTCATACTAAAACAGAATAATTAAGTAATTTACAATTAATAATATAACTAAAAATATTTATTTACTACATTTTTTTTATTGTCATCACTATTTACTAAATTAACTTCTTACTCATCAAATTCGTCACCACTATCCATATCATCATAAAATTCATTATCTTCTTCTTCATTAGATTCTTCCATGTAATTACTACTATCAACATCATTTTCTTCGACATAATTCGGATCATATTTAATTAATTCGTTTGAAAGTCCGACAATTTCATTAAGTTTAGTTGTAATTGGGACTGAACAACGTAATGCAAGAGTTTCCATTGACTTTATTTTAAGAATAAAATAAAAATATAATAAATAATATTAAGTATGTTTTTATTTTGAAATTTTTAATATAGAAATTAATTTTAAAATAATACTTTAATACAGGTTTCACTTAATTCAGCATCATTATTCTTTGCATATTTTAATAAATATGGGAATATTGTGTCAATATGGAATTCAAAGAAGGAAGAGTTTGAACGACTATAGTATACATAAATTGAATAATGTCAATAATGTATATATAAATATATGGTCAACTATTTAAAATATTATAAACATAGTAAAAAGAAATTTATAATAATAATAATAATAATTATTACCATAATGTTCCAATACAAGAAATTAAAGTTTTTAAATAATCAATATCACTTGTATTATTTAATTCATTAATAATAAATGAAATTATTTCATTGTACATATTATTTGACATTACGGAAGCAAGACTTCCAAGAGCATTATTAGCTCTCTTACGAATTGCTAATCTTGAATTATTTAATAAATTTTTTAATGTATTTTGAATCTTTTCTAAATTTTCCGGTTTATTTAATAATACATAACTAAATTTATTTAATAATTCAGAAAGAATATCTAAAGTATCGAGTTGAATCATATGTCCATCCTTTTATAAATTTAATTTTATTTTTAAATTATTTTTTAAAATAATAATAGTAAAAAAAAAAGAAAAAGAAATTAAAAATTAATATAAATTAAAATTTAAAATATTATTTATTTTGAATAAAAATCAAAACAAAAAAAGATTATATATAATTTAAATATATATATATAAATACCTCATTATTAAGTTGTTGAAGTAACTTTGGAACAATTTGATCTATAATACTTGTTGATATTGGTGAATTAATTGGAAGTTCAGCAATAATCATTTTTAAACTAATTCCTGCAATATCTCTATGTTCTTCAGTGTCACTAATTAATAAAGAACATAAATGATTTGCAACGTTAACTTGTTGTTCAACAGATATATTTTTCATAACTTTTCCTAAGCTTTAATAAAATAAATGAGATTTATAGATGATATTAAAATAAAAATACTATATAATTTTATCAAATTATTAATTATCTACCATTTAGCTGTGATATTTTGAACTTCGCTATTTTTATCAGTTAAAGATTTTAATAAAGCTTTAACCATTTCTTTTTCAGTTGACCGTAAAAGATTAACTTTTGGATACTTATCTAACTCATTTAAAAGATCATTAATAGCCATAAATCTAATATCATTATCTTCATTGGTCATCTAAAGATATTACATGGACATATTATAAAATTCAACATTTTTTTTATAAAACATTAAATTTTATTATTATTGTTATTACAAAAAGAAGATATAAACATTAAATTTAATATTATACCTTGGTTAATAAACCAGAGACAGTGTTTGAGAATACATCTGACATAGACATTTTTAATCTTTATATATAGAATTAACATTCATTAATTTTAGTATAATAATGTATAATACATAGGATTTTCAATAAATGTAAAATTCATCAAAACAAATTACAAAGTAATAAGATATATATATATATAAATATATATATAAAGAAAGAAAGGAAAGAAAAACAAAATAGAAAATTTAATTTAAATTGATATAATTTTAAATAAAAATTTCATTATCATTGAAAATAATAATTAACTAAATTGTTATTAAATTTTTAACTTAAAAAAAAAAAAAGTTTATTTATTTATGTATTATACCTTTAATATTTATTATTTCAATTTATTTTCAATATTATATAAACTTATTTGTTGGTTTTCTTCTTCTTCCTCTTTTTTTTTTTTTATTATTATTTACAAAGTCCTCCTAAAAAAAAAAAAATACAAGTAGATAATTTACATATATATACTTCTTATATATATTTATATATTTATATTCTTTTTTGTGACTAAGCAGAAAAATAAAATATTTATAATAAAAATTTTTTAAAAACTAAATTTAAATAATTAAATATATTATTTATATTGTAATTAAATTAAGTTGGTAATTATTTTTTTACTTTACTTTTTGTAAAAAAAAAAAAAAAAAACATTTTCATAATTTTTTTAAAACTAATCATAAATTGGTATTTAGAAAAGATAATCGTTATTTATTATTAATATACATTTCATTCTATTATTATAATAGGTATTTAATACTTTATAAAAAACACTATAATTTGGTATTTAAAAAATATAAACGTCTATATGTTAATATATAACATTCGATAAAAATAATATATAGATGTATCATAAAAAAAAAACAATTTTATTTACATATGACTTTCTTTTTAATATTCATATATTTAGAATATTGTTTTAATGCATATTATTTTTCAATCATTCCATTTCATATTTCATATAGTTAAAAGAACTTTATAATAATTACCTCATCGAGAAAGTATCATTATTATTATATATCAAAATGTAATATAATGTATTTATAAATGTAATTTATTTTATAATTAATTGTAATTAAAAAAAATAGCTTTTAAAGTTTAAATTTATTATATATATTGAGTTTATTGTAATATATGGTAGTTAATTAAAATATATATAATAACATTGAAAAAAAAGTATTTTCTAATGAAATGAAATAAAAATGAAATAAAATATTATTTAAATATTTAATTAAATATATTAGATATTAATGGAAAAAATTGTAATATCAAACAAAATATAAATAAATAAAACTTTTCTATTTTTCTATAAATATTTTTTTTGGGTTAAATCAAGCCTTTTATTTTTTTTCATTATAAAAAAGAAAAATAAATAAAGAACATTAACAATTAAATTATTTAAAATTTAAATAAGGTATAATTAATATATTTTATAATTGACGTATGAAATAGTAATAAAGAAAAAAAAAAAAAGTCAAAGGGATGGAAATAACACTTAAATAATATATAATGGATAAATTCTGTACAGTTATAATTAAAAAAATTATTCAAATTATAAAGCAATAATTCAATTTCATTAAAAATTATTCAGTTTCATTCATTCTTTTATTCTATTATGAAGTATAAATAAATAAATAAACATTTTAAACATCTTTAATTTAAACATCTTTTGAAATTAATTATAAATAAAAAGTATAAAGTAGTAAAGTTACATTTTATTTCAAAATATGAAATTTAAAATCATAAATATTATTTATAATTGATGATAAATTATTATTAGAAGATAAAGAATATTATTAACATTTATTAAAAGAAGATTATCATAAATTATTGTTTTAATAATAATAATAATAATAACAAAACAAAAATTCAATTATATATATAATAAAAAATATACTCAGAAGATGGATAAGATTAACACTACTTTTGGCGACCTTGGTTCAAAATGGAATCCTTTTGCCCAAAAATTAAACAGAGGTTTCAACCAAGTTAAGCAATACGCCCAAGAAAAAATGGGTAATGTAGAAGACATCACAAAATTACCACAAGAATATCTTGACCTTGAAGAAGTATTTATCATTAATAAAAATTTAATCAATAAATAAAAAATTATATATATAAAATATATATATATTTATTTAATTTAATATTTATATCTCATAAATAATCATAAATAATAAAGAGTGTTGATAAAATTAGAGAACTTCACGAATTTTTCCTCAAGGTTACAAAATGTTACACTCGTGCCACACACGATTACGGTATGTAAATTAATAATAATAAAAACCAAACAATTTTTTTGTAATTATTATATTTTATTTCATATCATTTTTAATTAACCAAAGAAATGAATAAAAATTTATATATTGTTCTTGAATTTTAATTATTAAAAGATCAATCCCTCGGTGAATCTTTTTACGATACCGCTAATAAAGTCACTGAAAGAATGGTTAAAACTGAAGGTACACCAAAATCCCCAACTACTCCAATATCTCAAGGTCACGCTATTTCAAAGGTTTGTTTAGACACAGCAAATTCAATTTTAGCCTCCAAGGATGAAACTGATCCATTTGGTAAATTACATTTTATAAATAAAAAAAAAGTTTTAAAACTATTATATATACAAAAATATAATATATAATATATTATAAATAAAAATAATTAATTGGAAATTAATATTTAATATATTGTAATTTAAAAAATAAAGGTATTGCTTTAAAGAAAATTTCCAACTCTTATGATAGAATTGGTGAAGTTAAAATTGCTGAAGTAAATATTTCTTAAGATATAATAATTAGAGATATAAATTGAAAATGAAATTAATTATTTTAATATTTATAATAAAAAAGGATAATGCTATTGTTGAAAACTTCTGGAAACCATTTAACACAACTTTAAATAGCTCTATTGGTTTCGCTATGGTAAAAAGAATTATATGTTAATATTCATTTAAAATAAATAACATTTATAATTATTAATGCATTGCAAATTATCAAATTTAGAAAGCAAGAAAGAATGTTTCTTCTGCTAGATTAAATTATGATGCTTGTAAGCAAAAGTTAAAGAATGCTAAGATCGAAAATGTAGATGCTGTAAGTAATATATATAAATTATATTTTCTTCTAATTGTGATCTAAATTTTATTATTTTATTAATTATATAATTATTAAAATTAATAGGCTCGTAATGAAATGGAAGTTGCTGAAGTAATTTTTTTTTTTTTAATTTTGTTATTAATATTTTTAAATTTATAATAAATTATATATTAATAAAATAAATATTATAAAATATATCTAATTAATATAGGGTGAATTTGTTAAAGCTGTTGAAGATGCTATGGCCAAAATGAAAGTTGTTATTGAAAGTGTAAGTTCAATATGTAATACTTTCAATATATTATTAATAAAAATGAAATGATCATGATCATATTAATAATTATTAAATATTAAATATATTTTTGAATATATATATATAGTCTGAACCACTTAAAAACCTTAATTCATTCATCGAAGCACAACTTGAATATCATAAGAAATGTTATGAAATTTTATCCGAATTAAGTCCAGAAATTAATGAATTAGAATTAAATAATGAAGCTATGTTAAGAGAAAGAGCTTTAAGTAACCAATAAATAGGAAACCCTATTTAAAATGTCAAATAATACATTATTTTTTTTTCTGTGAATTATCTTCATATAATTTATAAATAAATAAATATATTTTATAATTTTTAAATATTATCAATCCTTTTAAATATCATATATATAAACAATATAAATAAAAATAAATAAGCAAATAAAAATAAAAATAACAAATAAAATAAAATACAACACTTTAAATAAATAATGAGTAGAAATAAAAAGTAGTTATTTATATTTATATATTATATATATAATAATTTATTAAATAATTAAATTAAAAGAACTGAATTATTTCTCATGATTTTTAAGAGAAAAAAAATATATATATTAAATAAACTAAAAAATTAAATAGTAAATTTATATCATAGAAATATATATATATATATTTTTCTTTGCTGGTATATAAGTTATATGATGAATTAAATAAATTAAGCATTTCCTAAATGTTGGTTTGATAAAAAATCAAATTTAGGATGATTTCGAATTGCTTTATAAATATGATATGGTACTAAATATTTTGTCTGATTTTTCTTCTTTTTATTTGATGGTGTGTATTGAAGTTTCGATTCATATTCATATGACTTAACACCTTGTTTTAAAAGTCTTCTCATAAAAACTTGTAATGCCTATGTTTATGATATTTAAATTAATAGATTAGTTAAATTAAAATTTAATTAATTATAAAATTATATTATATTATTATTATTATTTTGTTTAATGATATTTACTAAAGCAAATATGAATTGAACTTCTTTATTATCCTTAGAATTTGAGGGTAATTGAACATGAATATCTTTTGCAGTATTCTTTATAAAAGAATAAACCTCAAGAATATTATATGGAATAAAGTATCTAAAGTTATCCTTTGACTGAATTGCATGATCAGAAACACTACTGGAAGAGGAGGATGTTGAAGAAAAGGAGGAAAGGGAGGAAGAAGATGAAAAATAGGTATCTATAGTTGTATTATTTAGATTTAAGATGGAAGATAGTGTAGAATAGTCTTCCATTTCTGAATAATGAAATGTAGAAATAATATTTTTAAGTTCATTGTATCGGCGACTTCTAGGATTTCTTTGATCATAAAAATCTCTAATGCTTTCTTTATTTAATTTGGATAGTAATAATTGAATTGGAGTAATTGTACTATGAATAATAATATTATTATTGATACATTTAGGATATTTATGAATTTCTCCACAATATTTGCAATAAAGATTTTCTTTTTCTTCTTTTTTAACATTATCATCTTCTCCTACTACATCAATATTTTCACTTTCCACATACAACTTTTCTGATGGTTGCTTTGAGGCTCTATTGGATCGGTTTGCGAGTTTAGATTTTGATGTAAGTAAATCTGAAGGTTTAACATTAATACTACCGACATGCCTTAGAGATGTACTAGTAGTAGAAGACATATGACTGCGGTTCTTTGATAAATCAATACCTGACTTGGATAAGTTATTATTACTGTTGTTGCTGTTGTTGTTATTACTATTATTATTATTGCCGACGTTGTTAGTAGTAGTAGTAGTATTTATTTTTGGTATTTTTGTATTAGCAAATATTGAAGAATTTGATCTTATGCTTTTTGCATTTGTTAGTGGGGATGGAGTATTAACCTTTGGTTTATAATTATAAATTGTTGGAGTATAACCTTCTTGTCTACACCATTTTAGAATATTTTTTGTGGTTACATTACTTGGAAGACCCTGTTTTGAATATTTACGTAACTGCTGCAGTAAAATTTTTGCTCTCTGCCACTATATATTAAATTCAAATTATTTATAAATTTATATACAAATAATCAATATTTATAATGATATAGGATACATCATTTATAAATTTATTTATTTACCTCAACAGATCTTCTTTTCCCTATAGACCATTTCCAGAACATGCTTTCATCTTTTGCTATTGAATATGTAATATAATTGTGTCTCATATAAACATCTTTATAAAAAATAAATATATATAATGTTAATAAAAATTTAATAGCAATAATTATTTAATAATAATAATAATAATAATAATAATAATAATAATAATAATAATAATAATAATAATAATAAGGCTAATATTTAAAAATAATATAAGAAAAACTCACTTTCTATAATTGGATACTTATTAATAATATTCTTTAATGTCTTTTTCCATTTATCATCGAATAAATATTCCATTGGTTTATCTATTTTCGACTCTGGTATCATGGAATCATCATTTTCTATGTCAATAAATGTATCTTTCATTAATGTTGAATTACCACTTCTTTTTCTTGGCCTAGTGCCTAAGACTGGTGAATCTTGTCGAATATTTCTAGAGTTGATTTTTTCCTTAGCAGACTTAACTTTCTCAATAGGAGCAGACAGTACTTCATTAGGAGAATTATGATGAAGATTCATTTTACTCATATCTCGGGTTAAGGTTACACTATTATGTCTCTTAAAGTTTGGTAATTTTTCTTTCTTTGGTTCAACAAACTTTGTATTTCTATCGATTTCTATATCATAAGTTTTTTCATTTCCAAGAATTTGATTTCCTGTTTTATTTGTATCCAACTTATTTATTATAAATAATTAAAAATAAAATAAAATAAAATATTTATAAATATACATATTTTAATATTTAAACTTAAAAATCATTATATAGAATTAAACCCATTATATCTAATACTTACTTTTAATATATGAATGATATCTATAGGTTTATTTATAATGTCTTCAAAAAAAAGTTGAACTCTAATAGGAAATTCACCCCATCCATATCTAGTTAAATGAAATGGCGGATAAGTGACATCAATAATATTTGGTTTATAACTTGGATGAAGAAAGTATCTAACTTTTTTAATAAATGTAGAAATATTTGGTTCCTAATCAAATTTTATATTTTTTTATATATTAATAAATTTTAAATATGATTAATTTAACTTAGAAAATAATATTAATATATTTACTGGTGCAACACCACGGGTATATATCATCCATTTATACATATATTTTTCCATTGATTTATCACGTTTTTCTATAATATAAAAAAAGAATTAAATCATAAAAATCAGAGAAAATTATTAATAGACAGAAAATAGCATTTTCAATATAAACATCTATATTAAAAGTATTTATTTATAAAATTTGTTATAATAACCTGGTGGTATATATTTTGAAACATTCCCTATAACAATACGTTTTGTCATATAGAATCTCGATCCTTCGTTTAATGGTTGATGAGGGGTTGACAATATTTTTGGATTTGGATTAAGCGGTGAAACATCTTCCATTTCATTATTTTTAAGATATTTATTTTTCAATAATTTCAAATATGTATCATTATTATTTTTATTATTATTATCATTCTTTTTGTTTGAGGTTGAACTATTATTAGAATCATTATCTGATTCATTAACAATTGATTTAGAAAGTTGGGATGAATTATATCTAAGAGTTGATTTTTGTATTTTACTTCTTTGAGTAGGCATAGTACTACTAATTGTCGAGGATGCAACAGATGATGAATCACTATCCATATCAACATCTTCATCAAATTCTTTAATTTTTGGCTGTTAAATATTAAATTTCGGGAAAATATTAATAAAAACTTTAATTAAAAATGATTTCTTAATTTATTTATAAATATTAATTAATACTTACTCTTTCCTTATATTTTGATAATTGTGAATTCATATTTAAAAGTTTTGTTTTCCTAAAATACATTTCATTTAAAAACATTAATAAAATTTGTTGTATAAATAATAAAAATTAAATTTTAATTAATATTCACCTTGAAGTTTCTATGAATACATCTCTTAAAGATATAACAGAACGAGCATTCTTTTTTCTACATGGATGATTACTAGGAACTTCACTCTCATCCTAAAATAATTAAAGACAATATAAAATAATAGTTATTAATTAAATATCATAACAAATTTAATATTTTATTGTAATAATTTAATGCCTATATATAACTTTTTATATATTTTATAATAATATAATACGCACAACAAGAATTCCACAACGTCTAGTTGCTTCTTCATGACTTGGAAATTCCATTTTATGTGAAATTCTGCAGTGATTAAGAAATCCTTGTAAATTTGAAAAATTTGACCTGAAGCATTTTGGACATTGAATTCTTTTTTTTTTTTTTTTTAAAAAAAAAAATAATTTATTTGATAATATTAAAAATGTTAAATTTCAGTATATAGTATATTCGTTTATTCAAAAATTTCCTTTTTAAATAAAAGAAATTCTTTAGAATATTCATATGATATTTTGCTAACCTTACAAATTTTCCATCATCTCTTCTTCCATATAAAATATCAATTTCTGTCATTAAAGAAGAATCATTTGTTATAGGAGATCTAACAGTTTTAACTGGAGATTTCTTTGAAGTACCCTTTGAAGAAGTTTTTTCGTTTTCTATATCATCTTCATTTTTAACTTTAAAAGAGAAATAATTTAATATTTTTATATTAATACTATAAAAAAAATTTTCTTTCGAATTTTTTTTAAAAATAAATTGTATATAACAATTTAAAAATGTATTATATATACTTATAAAATTATTACCTCTCTTTTGGGTGAATTTTCCATTAAGGATTGCTTCTTTTAAATTTTGTAGTAAAACTTCACCTTTTTCAAGTTCATTTTCAATTGCCCAAATTTCATGTCTTTTCATATAAATCTCGACATCAAATTGGGTCTTTAATATATCTGAAACTTTATTAATAGTTTCTTCATCTATTGTAAATATTTCAATAAATTAAGTATATTAAAAATATTATATTAATACATATAATTCAAGGGATAAATGATATTTTATTTAAATTTAAAATATTTAAAAAATATATATATTAATATATATATACTTTTTTAAATATTACCTTTTTTAATTCTTGTTGGAGTATCCATTTTGTCTTTATCATTTTCTTTCATATTATTATGAAATGAACTCATTTTTTTGTTTCATCTTTCTTAAATTATATTTTTATTTCCTGTATTTTTTTATTAAATTAAAGTATTACTTCAAAATATTACAAAATTTGAATGGAATAATTTTTAATTTCCACTTCAAAATTATTACTAACTTATTGATTCCACTGAAATGTCTTTTGAATTTATAAAATTTGTATGTTTTTACTTTTTTTTTCTAGTTATATTTCTTTGAAATATTCAAGATTTGCTTTATTATTATTATTTAAATTCTAATACTTGTCTATTTATATATATATATCATTCATTAAATTAATTACAGAACAAAGATATTTTTTTTTTGATTTTGTTTAAATTATTTAAATTAAATATTAATATATTTTATATTTATACATTATATTATTTATTATTTATAAATCTTATAATAATTTCTTTATTTCTTAACACTGTTATAAAAGTATAAAGTTCTTTTTATTATTATTATTATTATTATTTATTATTATTATTATTATTAAAATAATAAATTAATTCGTAAACGAAGTCCTTTAAAAAAAAAAAGTAACTAAAAAAAAAAAAAAAAAAAAATATTATAATATTTAATTTATTAATAAAATAATATAAAATTTTGTATCAAAATATATATTACATTTTATATTAATAAAACATTAAAAAATTTTTTATCAAAAATTTAGAATAATTAATAGATTTGTAAGTTTTAAAAAAAGTTATTATTGTTGTTGTCATTTTAAAATATCATAGTATTTTAATATATAAATTTAAAATACAATTATTCTTATAATTAAATAACAACAAAAAAAAATAAAAAAAAAAATAAATTATGTATTAGATAATATTTGGAATGCTTAATGGTTCATTTAATAGATTATCATCGAAAGTCTAAAAAACAGAATTAAAAATTTAAAAATTAATATGTATATTATTAATAATATTTTTTTTATTTATTAATTAATAATTACCATAAAGTTATTTTTTGTATATGTAGAATAATCATTCTATAATTATAATATATAAATAAATTTATTAGTTAAATTTTAAAGTTTTTTAATGATATTTCTTTACTATAAAATATTTTTTTATAATATTTACTTTTGTAATGTAGTCTTTTCTTGTTGTTTTAAAAGAATTTGGATATAAATATGAATGATTATTATCCTGTTTTATTATATTCTCAATATTTAATTTATATGTAGTGACATTTTCTGAATTATTTGCTATAATTTCATTAATAATACTATCATCAAATAAAATTGTAGTATCATTTGAATCTGGCAAAGTAACATCGCATTTATTATTATCGCTGTTATTTATTGATATATTTTCACTTTCATTATTTTTAATCTCATTTAATTTCTTACTATTATCATACTATAATCAATAATATTTTATTTATATTTTATTTAATTAATAAAATAACATATTATTCTACATAAATTTATTGTAAATCTATTTTATATATTACCATAAAATTATTTAAATCTCTTTCTTCTTCCAATTTTCTTCTTTCTTTAGCTATTTGTAATCTTTCTGTATAAAAGTTCTTTTTCATTTTTTGCAAATATTGGAATTCATCAGCTAGCTAAAATTATAATAATATGTAATTTAATTGTGATTATAGAATTAAAGTAAATCAAAATAATAATAAAATATATAGAATATAGATATTTTACTTTATTTCTTTGCTCAATTATATGTGTTTTAATCTTTTCGGCATCATCATAATACTCTTTAGCTTCATTTCTATCAAATTCTATATATATATATATAATTAGTAATATAATAATATAAAGAAAAATATTTTTCAATATTCAGTTTTCCATACCTGCTTGTTCATATGCAATCATAGCATCATTTAATTGTTTTTCAAATGACGATTTTATATTTTCAAATATACATCGATCAGCAAGTAATTTTGCTTTATCTGAATCAAATTTTTGCTTTTCAATTGAAAAATCAGTTTTTTGTTTTAATAAAGCCATTTCTTCCATTTTTTGAGATTCTACTCTTTTTTCCATTGCATCTAACTCTATACATTTTATTATAAATAAATAATATATTAAATTGACATTATTTAATAATTATATATGAAAGTAAAAATAATTATTAAATAAGAAAATTAAAAGTTCATTCTATTATACCGGCTTTATATTTTGCATCAAACATAATTTTTTTATTTTCTAATTCAGATTCTCTTTCATTTATACTATGCTTTTGTGTTTCAATATTAATCTTTAGAATTTCAATTTTTTTCTTTTCCTATAAATGTTATATTAATAAATTTATTAAATAAAAAGATCTTATATAAAATATAGTATATATTATTTACTAAAATTATAAATAATTATCAATAATCCTGTATTCAAACCTCAAAAAGTTCATCAAAAATTTTTTTCTTTTCTAAGTTCCAATCTGCTTTCTTCTTTTCAAATTCAAGATTTTCATTTTGTCTTTTAATCATTTCAATTTCTCTTTCTTTCTTTAATTCTTTCTGTTATTATTTTTTTTGTTATTAATTTATAACTTAATTTAATAATTATTATTTTTTCATTGAGAACACATTTTATATTTAATATAAAATTTACCATTTGTTTATCATATATATCTTCTTCTGTTTTTATTCTTAATTTTTCTTGATCATGACGTAAATTTATCTCTTTAATTGAATTTTCTAATGAACTTAAAACTGTAGAAAGCTATATTATTGTTATAATTATTATTATTATTATTATTATTATTATTATTATTATTATTATTATTATTATTATTATTATTATTATTATATTATTATTATTATTATTATTATTATTATTATTATTATTATTATTATTATTATTATTATTATTATTATTATTATTATTATTTATTATTATTATTATTATTATTACATTTTCTCTATCATTTTCTAGTTCTGATTTATGTGTAGAAAGTTGTTTCTTTAACTATATAAAATATAATATAATAAAATATGTTACTATAATTTATAAATATAAATTTTATGTTTTATTCCTAATTTTTTTCTTTTTACTTCTTCAATTTCATCTATTTTTTCTTGATAAGGAGTATCCTTAAATTTTTGAATATTTTCATGTTCTTCAAGAATTTGTTTTTGTATTTCTTCAACTTTTTGACTTGATAAATCAACTTGCTTTACTAAATCCTCAATTCGTTTAGCACTTTCTGAAGTAGTCATTATTTTTTCCATCTAGAAAATATTTAAACAAAGTTTATAAATAAAAAGGTTAATATTAATTTAACTATTAATTTCAATATTTTATTATATAAATTAATTAAGAAATAAAATATAATATACTTCATTTATATGATTTCTTTTAATTTCTACAATTTCTTTCATTTTTTCAGAATCATATATTTTCTTTTCCTTTTCTAATGCAATATTCATCTATATAAAAAAAAATAATAATATTTTTAACATTATTAAATTTTTAATATTATATATCCATTTATAATTGATATTTACTTCTTCTTTATGTGCCTTTTTTAATTCTACTATCATGTTTTGATATTTACTCTCTACTTCTTCCATTATAATTAATTTAGCTTCTTGAAGTTCATTTCTATGTTTTTCTTCAAGCTGATTCATTTGTGCTTGGTAATCTCTTTCCATTAATGAAATCTTAAATGTATTTGCTTTTTCCAATTCGATTTTTTCATAATTAAACTATATATATTATAATTAGTAAATATATTGAATAATAATATTATATATATATAAAACTTTTTAAAATAAATAATAATTATATAAAAAATACGAACTTTCTTTTCCATTCCTTGAATTTTTATATCATAGGAATCTTTATATTTCTTTTCCATTTCAATAATCTAATAAATTGTTTAATTATTTATTAAAATTAAGATGATTATTATTATAAATAGTATTTCAACTAAAAAATAAATTACCTTTCTTTCAAGTTCATTTTTCAATGAATCAATTTCATTGATATATTTATCACTTATATTTTTAATTTCTTTTTCATAGTAATCTTTAATTGAAATAATTTCTTTTTTATGATCCTCATTAATTTGATTAATTTCCTATTGAATTGTATATATTTATAATCATATATTCAATTATTTATTATATATAACAATATATGTATTAAAAAAGAAGATATAAAATTTACCTCACTTGAATAGCCTTTTTTTTTATTTATAGATTATTTAATATTAATTAAAAAATAAAAAAAAAATTAATTTATATTCCTTTATTTATTTAAATTTTTAATAATATATTTAAATTTTATCATACTTATATCCCTTGAAATTAGCTTTTTTATATTTATTATAAAATAAACATATGATATTATTAGTATATATATCTTTTGAATTAATATTTATAAATAAATTCATACTCTTTCTTCTACAGGGTTTTCAACAAATGAAATACTTTTAGGGAAAACTGTGGTTTTATTGGTTTCTGCATTAATGTTATGTTGAATTTCATTTTTAGTTGTAGCTATTTTTTTAATTACTGGAATAGAAGTGACATTTATCTTTTGATTATCTTCTGAATACTCACTTTGAGTAATTGCACTATTTTGTGAATTATTTTGAATTTCAAAATTACTTTCGCAACCTATATTAATGAAGAAAGCACTATTAATATTTTTAATTCAACAAGACTAAAATATTTATAAATTATACCTAAACTAGAATCACCAATAGAAATTGATGAACCGTTCATTAAAGTACTTGCTGTATTTATTAAATAAAAATAGTAATATTTTACAAAAAGGTCTAAGTAACTAATTGATCTATCATATTTATAAAGAAAATTTATTATAATACTGATGATTAACTACTTACCATAAATATTATTATTAATATTATTATTTTTTATAATTGGTACAGACTTTGATTTTTGTTTAAGTTGAGTACTATTTTTATCATTATCATGTATTACCATATCCGATTTTTGTTTTGATATAATGGTATTTTCTGTCTTATTTAATTCATGAGAATCAGAAATTTCTGTAAGATTTTCTGATGGTAGTCTTGGGAAACTTATACTAGAATCATGATTTAATGTATTTACAGATATTTCTTTTTTTATTACTGTGGTTTGTTGTGAATGACTACTGTCATTGACATTATTTGAATGTGACAATTCTGAATTACTTTCTATATCTACTTTTGAATCCCTTATCGTTGAATTATTGTTTCTCTCATTATTATTTAAATGAATATTAATATTATTTGTGTTTGAATTATTGGAATTAATGATTGGTAGTGATTCCTCTTCTTTCTTATTAACCACTTCATTATTAACTTCTTTGGGAATGTTTGTATTAGATGTTGTTGTATTGTTAGATATAGTTGGAAATAATGTGTTTTCTTTGGATTTTGAAGTATCTGAAGTATTTTTATTATCGAATTTTGGTTCATCACTAAATAAAAATGATAGTTTACTTTCAACCTTTATTAATTAAATAAATATTTAATAAAATTATTATTATATGTTAATAAAAATTATTTATATTATTAATATAATATGAAAAAAATATAATTTAATAATATAAAATTTTTATTAGAATCTTACAGGCTTTTTTTGTTGAACATTATCATCATCATCTAATAAGAATGACGCTTTCTTTTTTTCCGGTTTAGTATTATTTATTGTATTAGTTGTTGGATTATCACTAAATAATGAATTAATAAAATTTTCTGTTGCATTATTATTAGTATTTCTTCTAGAATTAATTGATGTTCTTCTACGACGTCCTCCACCCGCTAAAAAGGAAGGGATAAATGAATCATTATCATCTTCATTATTTGCTAAATTTATATCTAAACCTGAATCTTTTGTATTTTTATCATTTTCCTTTTTAATATTAGTACTTAAATCAAAAAGTGGGGATGAATTTTCATTATTATTGTTGTTGTTGTTGTTGTTGTTATTATTATTATTATTATTTAATGAAGATGAAAATGGAAAATGATAATTATCATCATTAACTTTTCTATTATTATCATTAATATTTTCAAGACTATTTATATTACTATTCTCATAACTTTGCTCATAATTTTGTTCATAGTCTTGTTCATAGTTTTGTTCTTCTTCCCCATAATTATTACTATTGATAGTATTATTATTATTACTTAAGGATGAGAATGGATAATGATAATTAGTATTATTTTCAATAGTATTGTTTTTAGAAATTGTATCTGAATTATCTTTTAAAAATGATGGAATATCATTATTTTCTTTTCTTGATGATGCAAACGGAAATTTATATTCTATATCATTTTCTTGTTTAGAATCATTACTATTAATGTTATTTCTTGTTGATGAAAATGGAAAAGTATTACTTTCTTTTTCGTTTTTATTAAAGTTAAATAAAGATGTTTCATTTTTTTCTTCTGATAAAAATGGTAAAATTGGTTTTTTATTTCTATTATATTGATAGTTATTTTTTAATTAGAATTATAATAATAGATATAATAGATAGGAACAAATTTTAATTATACATCTACTATATTTTATGTATTTAAAATGAAAAACTTTCAAATAATATTTACTCTTGTTTATTATTATTTTTTTTTCCAAATCCCAAACCAGCTAATATATCATCGTCATCATTATCATTTAATATACTCATACCTGAAAACTAGATAAAAATTCAAAAATATTTTTTAATGAGCATATTAAAATTGCATAGGGTTATTAACCCTTATAACAATATTAAAATAATTATATAAATTTTAAATTTAATACTAACGGAATCATTATCTTTAATTGGTGAATTAAACCCTGTTGCTCTTCTTCCATCTAAACTATTGTTAATATCACTTTTTCTGGATGGTGAAGTAATATTAATATTGGTATTATTATCATTTTTTAAAAAAGAAAAAGGTTCTGAATTATTATTATTTATTGGTTCTGGAGATTTTGTTTCAGTTGTATGATTAAATATGAAATTTTTAAAATTATTCTCTTCTGTTTTTGGTTCTGGAGATTTTGTTTCACTTGTATGATTAAATATAAAATTTTTAAAATTACTTTCATCTGTTTTTGGTTCTTTATCTTTATTATCATCAAAACTCCATAATGGTTTTTCAGTATCCTTTAAAAAAAAATTTATTTTAAATTAATATTAATCCAATTCAAACAAACAAATGAATTATTTTTTTTTTCTTTCTATCATTTGATTATATTAAATATTAATATTTTATACATACTGTTACACCTTTTCAATTATTATTAATACATATAAATATTAATAATTTATCACAATGATATAATACAAAAAAAAATAAAACAACATTATTAAATAATTATTAGTAAAAATATCAGATAATTTAATAATTAAACATTATTATAAATAATAATAAAAGTGAAAAATAGCTTTTTGATAATAACTTGGTTTTGGTTCTGGTTTATTTTGAAAAGTATTTTCAAATTTAAAATCATCATCAAAATCATTTAATGAATCTAATATTTTATTAGGATCATAATCATTATTTCCAAATAAAGTATTTTCTTCCTTTTTACTTTCCTATTCAATTAAAAGCACAAAATTCAAAAGAAAATTTTACATTTAAATATTTTTAGCAATACATATAAATAATAAATATTAATCTCACTCAACTTACTTTATTGAATATGTTATAATCTTCTTTCTTTTCAGTTTCATTGTCAAATTTATCGATATCGGAACCTAATATATCATTAAAATCATCATCATCAAAACTATTTATTGACATTTTTTATTTAAATTTGATATTATGAAAATATTATATTGATATGGAAATAAAAATTGGAAATAATCTAAATGTTTATTTATAATTATTTTTTACTATTAATAATCTCTCTCTCTTTTTTTTTTTTTTTTTTCTTATTTTTTTTATAATAAAAGATTTTAAAATTATTTTAAATAAAATATTACAATTGTAATTAAATAATGTAAATTTAAAATATCAACAAACAATTTCACTATTTTTAATTAATAAATAGGATTGGAACTTTAATTATATCAATTAATAAATTAAATGCTGCGCCTAACTTTATTTAATATTTTTTTTATTCTCTCAAATAAAATCTCAAAAAATAATAAAGTCGTGGTATTATACACATTTTAACTTCAATTCTATTTATATCTTAATATTAATAATATATATAATATTTTGATTCAATTAATTATAAGTTATTATTGATACTATTGATGATGTTATATATAATTTTATTTATTTCTTTTTTATTTATTAAGAAATTGTTTTTCTTTTTCTTTTTTTTAATTAATATAAAAATGATAATAGCAATGAAATTTATAAAAAGGTAATTTATTATTATTTTATATTATATAAATGAGAAAGAATTTATTATTGATATTATTGTTATTGCTGTTATATAAAAATCAATACGTCATTCTTTTTGCATAAAGAGTATAAAGTTTTTGATATATTTAAAATATTAATTTTTAAGTTAATAATACTTTATTTTTTTTTTATATGTATTTAAAGATATATATTTCTTTTATTTAAAAGAAATATTATTATTATTTATTATATTTTGTATTATATATTATTTTTGCTTTATTTTATTCTATTCTATTCTTTTTTTTTTTTTTTTTTTTTTTGTTTCTATTGTAAAAATAAATGTAAAATTTATATAAAATTAAAATTATCTTTTATTAAAAATATTATATAATGATATTTGAATTATAAATAAGTTTTAATAAATAAATAAATTAAATAAATAATAAAGTAGTATTTGTAATTTCTTTTTTCTTTTTTTCTTTTAATTTTTTTCTTACAATTTCTGTTTAATCGTATTAAGATTTATTCAGGCTAACTTATATTACGAGAGGTTGAAAATTTTTCAAGCAATTATTATATAGGAAAATCAAAATTAATAGATTTACTAAAAAATTTTTCCTTCTGTTTTTCATAATTTCATCTACAATTTATATTAAGAGTATTTTCCTTTCTTAATAATAAAGTTTATTATAATTAATATAATTCTTATCCCCCTTTTTTTATGGATATAACTTTATACAGATTTAAAAAAGCATTTTTGGGAATTTAGAAATTAACAATTTAGCTTTCTTTGCAATAGCTTCTGGAACAAGACCAAAGTGTTCAAAAATCTTCTTAGCTGAAGCTGACATGCCAAATGAATCAATACCAACAGACATATGAGCATATTTAGCCCAACCAAAGGTTGAAGCAGCTTCAACACTAAGAATTGGAATTCCTTTTGGTAATACCTTATTACAATAACTCTTACCTTGAGAATCAAATAAAGATAAGCATGGTAATGATACAACACGAGCTGGAATATTATCTTTTTTTAATAACTCTGCAGCTTCAACACATAATGATACTTCAGAACCAGTACCAGCTAAAATAACCTTTGGATTTGGTTCGTCTTGTAAAATATAACCACCTTTTAAAGCATTTTCAATAGATGATCCTTTTAAATGTGGTACATTTTGACGAGTTAAACACAAAACAGATGGTGTTTCCTTACTAGTTAATGCTTGATAATAAGCAGCTGAAACTTCATTACCATCAGCTGGACGAATGACATTTAAATTTGGTTGAGCTCTTAAAGCTGCAAAAGTTTCAATAGGTTGATGAGTTGGACCATCTTCTCCAACTCCGATAGAATCATGAGTCATAATATAAACAACTTGATGCTTAGATAATGAACTTAAACGAACAGCACCAGAAGCATAACTTGATTAATATATTATTTTTGATATATATTAATTTTTTTATCAAGGTTTATAAAATAAATTTAAAATATAAAAGATAAATATATAATGTTATAAAATAGTACATATATATATATTTAATTTAAAATTACTTTATAAAGTTTAAAAATGTAGAACCAAATGGAATAAGACCACATCCATAAGCAGCCATGCCATTCATAACAGCAGCCATTCCATGTTCTCTAACACCATAATGGAAGTAACGACCAGAATAATCCCCAATACCAGAACCAGTCTATATTTTTTTAAAATGAAATATATAATTAAAAATGTATATTTAAATAATACAATTTTTAAATATATAAATTGCATTTTAATATTATATTTTTAAATATTTCAAAATTTTCAAAATATATAAAAATATAAAATAATAAAAAAAAAAAAAAAGAATTTACTGCTTGGAAATCCTTAGCATTAGTCCAACGAGTAAGATTTGAGCCAGTTAAATCAGCTGAACCACCAATAAACTCTGGTAAAGCATCACAAATATTATTAAGGACACATTCAGATAATTTTCTTTTAAAAATATATTTGAATTAATGTTAATTTTAATATTTTCGATAATAATAATTAAATATTTTTATAATAAATTATCAATTATTCATTTTAATTACCTAGTAGCCATTGGTTTATCAGCTGGTGTGTATCTTGGTAATAATTTTTCCCAACCCTTAACTAAGTCACCTCTTAAACGTCTTCTAATTTCTTTAGCCTTTTTAATATTAGAATATATATAATATTTTAATAAAAAAGGAAAACTAATAAATATTTTATCACTATTTCATAGTTTATTTTTTATTATTCAATAAGCAACTATTAAAAAAGTCTTTTCTATTGATAATCACTTCTTCTGGATATTGTATTGAATATTTGTCAAAAAGACTATTCCATTCCTTTTCATAGTTAACTCCTTTACGTGTAAGCTTATCATAAAAAGCACGAACCTAAAAAATTATATATTCATTATTGTATTTTGTAAATCACCATCTGAAAAAGATAACTTTATATTTGAAATAAAAATAATTACATCCTTTGGAATATCAAATGTTTTAGTTGGATCTAAATTGAAAAGCTGCTTAACATTGGCAATTTCTTCGGTCTTAAGTGGGTTTCCATGAGCTTTTGGAGTACCTTGATTTTTTGAACCATAACCGATTGTAGTACTTTTAATTAAAAAAAAATAATTAATATGTGACATATTTTTTTAAATGCTATATTTATTGAATTATTAATTTATATTTTGGAATATATATATATATATATACCGAACATAGATAAGAGTTGGTTTGCTTAATTCTTTTTTAGCTTCTTCAATGGCATTGGCAATAGCATCTAAATCACTATCACCATCGTCAACTTTAAGAACTTGCCAACCGTAAGCCTTAAAACGAGCACATACATCTTCTGTGAATTGTACACGAATTTCACCTATTATCATAATTAAATTCAATGTAATGTATCATTTTTTTTTAAAAAATTTATAATTAATAATATATATTATTAATATTTCAATTATTTTAATTATCATGAATATTTTTTTAGTAAAAGAGAAAAAAAAATTACCATCAATTTGAATGTTGTTGGCATCATAAAGAGCGATTAACTTACCCAACTTGAAGTGACTATTAAATTATAATAATAATAATAATTTTTGAAAAATTCATCAGTACACGGCAATGCTATTATTAAAACGACTACAAATATAAATAATTACCCAGCCATTGAAGCAGCTTCAGAAGAAACACCTTCTTGTAAACAACCATCGCCAACAATGGTATAAGTATAATTATTAAATAATTCAATTCCTGGACGATTGTAAATTGATGCTAAATGAGCTTCAGCAATAGCTAAACCAACAGCATTACTAAAGCCTTGACCTAATGGACCAGTGGTAACTTCAATACCATCAGTAACACCACGTTCTGGATGTCCTGGGGTACTTTTATATAAAAATTAAGAAAATTTAATATTTTGTTTAATAAAAATGAAGAAAAGAAAAAATAGAAACTAACATGCTTAAATATTGTCTGAAATTTTTTAAATCATTTAAAGTTATTTTGTAACCTAATAAATGGTTTATTACATATTGAAGAGTACAACCATGACCATTGGATAAAACAAATCTATCACGATTAATCTATTAATTAAATTTTAAAAAATTTTCGTAATATTCAATATGTTTTTTTTTTTTTTTTTTTTAAAATAAAAAAAATAAATATTGATTTTAATGAATATTTTTGAAATCATCATAATTTAATTATTATTATTATTATTATAAAGGATTATTATCATTTTTTTTCATTTTTGTTTTTGCTTTAAAAAGATAAAATACCCATTTTGAATTAGTTGGGTTGCATTTAAAGAATCTAGAGAATAAGACGTGAGCCATTGGTGCACACCCCATTGGTGCACCCGGATGTCCCGAGTTAGCTGAATCAATCATATCGCAAGCAACAACACGAATAGTGTTAATTGCACGTTTATCTATTTCACTGAATGGATCAAACATTTTATAATATATATTGTATAGCTTCTATATAAAACTTTTAATGTTTAATAACTTAATTATATAAATATATTAACATATTTTTAAATGAATTTAAATGCTTTTTTACGATTTTACAATTATTTTTAAAAGAAAAGGTTACAAAAATTATAATTGAATTAATATATTTTTAATGAATTTTCTAGAATTATTAAATAAACAGCTTTTATTATTACTTCTTTTATTTTGTTTTTGTTATATTTTATATTTATCAAAATGTTTATATTATTATAAAAACATTGCTTTTTTACATGTAATTCTGTAATTCAAATTCTTGTAATTAATAAGTGATTTATAAAAAACGTTAAAGTTGATGTTATTTTCTATTTTTTCTTTTTATATCTATTTTCATTAATGATATATTGTTTTTAATATAAATGTTTAAATATAATGTTTGATGTTTGTGGCATCTTTTATAATAATATAAAAATTACTTTTATTGTTATTGTTGTTGTTAATCATATATCAGTAGTTTATTTCTATTTTCAAAATATAAAAAATATTTATTTTTTCAATAAATGTTCATCTTGTTTTTTGATAGTCTTGTTTTTACTTTCTCATTGATATGACTATATAATTTTTTTTTTTCCTCTCTTTTCAACATTGTACTTTTTTTTTTTTTTAAATATTTATTCCTTTTTTTCAATCAATCGAAAATTTAATATTTAAAATAAAAAATAAAAAAAAAAAGAATACTAATAATACTAATACTAAATTTACATTTTACATACTTTTTTTTATTAAATATAATACATTCGATAGAGTTCACTATTCCTTGAAATAATGAACAAGAAAAAAAATAATTTTTTTTTTTTTACATATAAAGATTTTCTTTATTCCTTTTTTTTTTTTTTTTTAGAGTTTTTTGTGTAAGATACAAATTAAAAAATAAATAAAAATAAATTAATTATTAATGAATGGATAAGATATAAGATATATTATAAGTTTATTATTATATGTTATAGTAATATATTGATTTATGAATTGAAAGTTTTCATTTATTCCATATTTTATTATATTCCTATTGGATAAAGTTCTTTTATTTTATTTACTATTTTTTATTTCAAAAAGTCAATTCATAATATATATATTTGTATATAATTATATAAACTAGAACTTTTTTTTTTTTAAAATGTTTCATTCTTTTTATTAATACCTGCAAATTAATTTTAATATTTAAAATTAAAAATAAATATCCATTAATTAAAAAATGTTTTTTTTTCCGGTGGTATAATAATATATATATTGTTAAATTATTTATAATTACTTCTAAATAATCATTTCATTTAATGTAAACGTAGTATATTATTAATATGAAATATATAATGAAAGAAAATAATAAAAACAATAAAATAAAAGCAAAAGGTAGGTTTATCTTAAAATAAATAAAGGCAAAGGTGGAGAAAAAATTATTTTTTCCAGAGTTCAGAGACGGTTATTATGCTATTGGTATAAATATATATTTTTATATTAAAAAAAAATTTTTTTTCCCTTTTTTTAATATAATATAAGGAAAATAATATATTTTTAAAAAAGTAATTTCTAATTACAAAGAATGAATATTAGTAAAAATAAGGACGCATATTATCATCATTTAATTATTTAATATAACACTATCTATTTTTCCAACATTATTTTATAAAATGAAGTTTTATTTAATATCACTAATTTATTGATCTTGACCTCTTTCTATTACATTAATTTATTAGTATTTCATATTATTGTTTAGATACAATTTTTGTATAATAAAACTAATTTCCCATTGTAAGATAAGATAGTGTAAGGAATACATTGCAATCGTTCAAAATTAAATTTACTTTTTTCTTTTTGAATTAAACTTACATAGAATATTTTTATGTATTATAGATGTGCTTAAAGCTTGACTTTTAAGTTTTTTATTATATCTACACAATAAAAAGTATAAAAAGTTGAATAATGAAATATTTTTATTTAAAAAAATGAATAAACTAAATTCAATTTAATATTAAAATTATTTGTTTTCATCAAAGTACTCGATAATTTTTCCTTTATCTCTTCAAAATTGTTTATTTATATTTTTATTATGATATGCTAATAAAAAAAAAAATACTATATATTTATAAAATATAAATATAAAAACTTATTTTATAATCGGAAATTAGAGTATCTATATAATTTTAAATATATTTATTAATAGTGAATAAACAAAAGCATATTTAAATAAATATTTGAATGTTCATTATCAATAAATTTCTAAGTGTTATGTACTATTTTATATCATTAAATAAAAAGAAAAAAATATTTGTAAATTTCATTCATAATAGATTTTTAAATTTATTTTTTATATTATAAAATATTATTACTTTTTAGAAGATATTATATTGATTTTAAAAACAAAATGATAATTTATATCATTAAATAATTAAATTGAATTATTGATTAATTTTTCTTTTATCAATTTCAATAAAAATATGTTGATTCTTTTTTTCATTATCATATGGAATAGAAGTTAATTTAGTATTTATATATCTAGTAGCGAGCTGAAGTGAATATGACATATAATACGGCTTTTTTTCTGAGCCATCATTATATACAGTATCATCACCTTTATAAATTACATAAACATAAAATTAATATTTTTAAATGAATAAATAAATTAATATTTAAATAGTAATATTTACAAAAACAAAAAAATATTGAATTGTTTATAGAATAAAAAGGATCTATTAATTGTTGTGCTAATCCAAATAACATATAATAACCAATCTTTTTTTTTTAGAATAAAAATATTATTTTTATAAAGATTTTTAAAATTAGTATAAAAAAATTAATAGGCAAAAATAATAAATTTTATATAATATATTGATTATTATTTTCTATTACCATAAATGGTGTAATTGTTGTTAGAACATCTTCAAACTTATTTCCATCAATAAAAAAGAATCCAATAATAAGTCCCAATGCAACAACAATTAATTTGATTAGCATTACTAATACAGTTGCTGTAGTATCTACAATAATTAGTCTTTTTAATGATTTAATTTATATTAATAATTAGTTCCTATAATTCGTATTAAAGGTAATAAACTATATATTAAATTTATAAGGAACCTTTGTGAATTTTCCATTAAAAGTAAAAATGCTTTTTGTGCACCTTTCCAAAATGATCCACCATATATAGAAACCTATAATTTATTATATTCATTTCATTTTAATATATTAATGTTCTTTATTCCATAATATTTTTAAAAAAAATCTAAATAAAATTATTAATAGTAATAGCAGTTGTATTTCGACTTATTTACCTCAACATATGAATTATTTGTAATTGAATAAATAAATCTTATGAGAAAGAATAGTATTACTTTTAAAATATATAGCCAAAAAGTTAAAAAACTATCTTGTTGCTTATTAATTGAAAAAAGAGTGATGGTAACAAGTTTTGATATTGTTTTAAAAATACTAAGATATAAGGAACCTTTTGATAAAGTTCCAATAGCTTTAGATACTACTTTTTTTAAAACTTTACTTAAAATTTTGGTTCTTTGAATTATCTATTCATTTTTTTTTTTTTGAAATATATAATTAATATTTATATCGTATATAATTTTATTTAAAAATATTGAAAGAATTATTTTTTTTTAAATTCTCACTGTTTTATTAGTATCCCAATACCAAATTGCTGCACAAACTGATACTGTTACTTTACATATTCCAATTAAAAGATTCATAATCCAAAAGAAAAAAAATATAGTAAAAATTTCTATTACTGTAATAATACTTTTTTTTATATTTAAGAATGTAATAATTATTATTTTTTTTTTTTTTTTTAGTTTTTTTTTTTTTTATTATTGTTGTTGTTGTCGTATATAGTAATAATTATTATTATTTTTAATATTTAAATAAATAAATTAAACATACTAAGGATTTCCTGATCCAACATCTCTGTTATATCGATTTGGTATTCCATCAATATTTGAATATAATAATCTATATTTTTTTTTAAGAAGAAAAAAATAATTTATAAACTATATTAGTAAAGCTGTATAAGTAGTAATTCTTTAAAAATATTCATACATCATAATATCAAAAAATATGATAGCTGCAGTACTAATAATAATAAATTGTATTATTGGAAAACAGAAAAAATATAAAATATATCTAAAACATCTAAAAAATTAGAATTAAAAAAAAAATTAGTCACTGAATATTAATATAGAAGAAAATAATATGATTGTTTTTTTTATCGATTTTTACTTGCTGGTTTCATATAATATTTTTAAACTTATATTTATCTTTACTCTTAAGCATACAATAATAAAAACTATTAATACTAGTATCATTGTTACACAAACACCTTTTTTTTATAATTATATATATAAAATAAATATATAAATATTTTTCATTTTAATTATCTACATTAATATATATTTATCTTTTTTCATATAATTAATGATTATCTTACAGAGCATTAATAAAACAGAAGGGTATCGTAATGATTTATTTATCCATGTAATATTAGAATTTAGATGAATACCATTGATTGATTCTTCAGCTGTAATATAAATATACCATAAACTAATATCTAGCCCGCACAGAGATAAAAGTACACCTGAAAATATGGAATATATTGCAATTTTTGGAGTATACACTAAAGCTAATAAAAACATATAAGTAATTATAATACATAGTGTTGCACATCTATTGTTTTTTCATTAGTATATTTCATAATTATATATTTGTTTATAATTAATAAAAAAATGTTATTGTTAATAAATTATGCATTTTTTCAATAATATAATAGGTATATTAAAAAAAAAAATAGTTATTTATTCTTTCATTAATCATTACTTTAAATAAGTAAACCTATA
This sequence comes from Piromyces finnis, assembly GCA_002104945.1. NCBI lineage: Eukaryota > Fungi > Neocallimastigomycota > Neocallimastigomycetes > Neocallimastigales > Neocallimastigaceae > Piromyces > Piromyces finnis. Next base: position 1,438,836 of record MCFH01000003.1, read on the forward strand.
ATTTAAGGTATAAAAGCACACTTGTTCTAAAAAGCTGGATATATCAAATATTTTCTTAAGTTCTTTTTGATTCAATATTATTTTTCCATTAAAATAAGGTTTCAAACTTTCAATATTATCTTCATTAACAGTCGGAAAACATCGATTAAATCCTATTTTTATAATAAAGTTGTTTTTTTTTTGGATTTTTAAAATTTATATTATGGTATAATTTTATTTCAAAGAATTTTTTTTTAATTATTTAAAATGTAAGTACATATTACTAAATCATACTTTCTTTGGAAGGTAATCTTAAAAAACATTTTCCTGATTCAATACAACTGGAATAATGAGATAAATCTTGATAATCTATAGGTATCCCTTCAATATATTTTTTATTGTTATAAATGATAATCTTAGAGTTACACTGTTCAAAACAAACAAAATTCATTGAATTTGGTGTTATTACTAAATTTAATGCAGTTTTATCAATTTTAGCTCCATATCCACATATATTACCATCAGAATCGGTTGAATATAAAATTCTATATATTTTAACATAATATTACATACCATTTTTTTTGTTTGTTTTTTATAATTTTTATTATTAATATTTTTAATTTTATAAACAAGTATATGTTAATGCAAAGATGTATTTTTTTGATTTTTTTTTTTTTTTTTGTATTTCATTAGGAAATATATATATATATATTATTTATTTATTTTAATTTTAAAAATTATATGGAATTAAATAAACATTAGTATTATATTGAAACTTTTAAAATACCTATATATATTTCCATATAAAAGGGAATAAGATGATATGATCAAGGTCAGTATTGTTGAAAATAATAATAGTAAAAAATAATTTCCATCTGAAAAAAATCTTTTTAAACGGAGAATATTTGGGGGAAACTCGTTAGTATTATTAAGATAAGCCATTTTCTCTTCGTCAATAATCACCTCACTATACACTCGACTTTTGATTCTTGTAATAGATTTTTTAACTTTAGTTAAAATTTTACCACTGAACGATTTATATGACTTTGAATCAGAATCTTTTCTTTCTATCTTCTTAAATAATACAGATTCATTTTTATTAATTTCTGTATTTTTTATTTCATCCTTTTTTTCAAGTATTTTATTATTGGTGAATTCGGTAGATTTATTCTCATCACAATTATTACCATTCCTTAAAAGTTTTGACTTATTCTTGTCTTTATAAATTGGAATATCTATTGAATCTTTATTTTTATCCTCATCTTTTGTTGTAATTGATAAGTTTTCTTTATTTATGTAATTATTTTGAGAAGATAATTGAGATAACTGTGATGAATTATCATCTATATTTTTACTTTTTAATATTGATTTCGTGCTATTTATTTTCTTAAAGGTCGACAATGAAAAAGATTCATCATCAACACTATTTTTCTTCATTTTATTAATTATGTTGTTATCTTCATCTTCCTTTTTATGTATCATTTTTTCCAATTAAATAATTTGAAGATATTTATATTTTCATTACTTTATTATTACTTGGTTAAATTATTTTTAGTATTTCAATTTATTATCTATTATTATAATAATACATGTTCCAATGGTTTTATAAAAATCATAGTGAAGCACAGTACTGATTTTTTTAAAAAAAAAAAAATTAAAAATTATTTATAAAAGTAACTCTTAGTTAACTTATAATTTAATAATCAATATAAAATAATTATAATTATTACAGTTTTCAAGATTTTGGCGTTGATTAAAAAAAAACTACATATATTTATTTTGTTTGATAAATTACTTTTTAAAAGTTTATTTTATATTTTCATTTCAAACATTTCAAAAAAAATTAATATATAATAAAATTTATTAAGTTTGTAATAATTCAATTTTTAATATAAAAGAAAATAAAAATAAAACTAGCCCATAAAAAATTAAAATAAAAAAAAGTATATAAAATACTACAGTTTTTAAAAAAAGTTCTAGAAAATATAAAATAATAGGAAGACTATAATAAAATATCTTATTACTTTTATTTATTAATTTATTCATTTATTTACTTATTTATTTCAATGAAATATATAAATTATTTTATACACCTAACTAACCCCATAAGAGTTTATATATATTATTATAATAAATGTAATTAAATTACATTTATTAATAGATAAGTATTTTAACTATATAAATAATTTTAATATTTATTTTTTTTCTTGGTAATTAAATTAACGTGATTTAAGGTTCTTTAAGAAATTGGTAATACTACTGCTATGTCCACGATTATTGTTTTTAACAAAAGCTTTAGAATCAGTTAAAATAGCTTCATAATCATTTTTATCTAAACTATATTCAAAATCATTATTATCATCTTTATGATTTTTATGTAATTTATTATATATCATATTATTATTATTATTATTATTAACGTTTGTGGTTGCACTATTACTTATGGAACTTTTACTTTTTTGATGATGGATTTTTGAACTATTTTTATTATAATTCTTAAGTTCTTTTTCTTCATCTTTTTCTAATTGAGATAATACATCAAGTAATTGTTCTTTATATAATTTAATTTTTTGGTATCTGTCTGAAACATGAGGATTATTATTGACATTAGTATTACTTGGACTCTTTTTATAGGTTTTCATTATAGGAGTATTGATATTACTATTATAATTACTATTACTGTTAGTTCGTTGTACTGGTGCTTTATGTTCAACTCTATCATTACATTTATTAATTACTGGAGAATTTGGCATAGCAATTGGTTTTCTTTGATATATTGGTGAATCAGTAGTTGAAGATATTGGTACCACTTTTTTTATTATTGGATTATTATTGTTAATTGCTTGAGAAACAAAATTTTGTGGTGTATCTTCAATTAATTTAGTCTTAGTTAGTGGTGGTTCGATTTCTTGAACGTAATCTTTTGGTTTTCTGTTCTTTTTTATAATTTTTCATTAAAATATAAATAAAATATATATATAGTTAGTCGAACTTTAAATTATAGAATCTTATAGATTCAATTAAGATTTAAATAATACTATATAATTAATAATTTAATAACGTTAATACCTTTATATCGTTGCTGAAAATTCTTTCTTGAATTAAAACCCATAATTTCTGACTGACTTCAATTAACTTATTCTTTAATAAATATAAAACAGTTTCATATCCAGAATCAATTTGTTTTTCATACTTGTTAAGAAAGTTTGATATAAACTTATCAAAAATAAGTTGATATCCCTATAAATTTATTTATATTATAATAAATTTCATTTATTAGTTCATTATTTACTTTTTATTTCCATCTTATTAATGATAAATTACATTTGTTTGAGGTAAAGCTAACCATAATACAAATACTGCTTTCATTTCATTATAAAATGGAAACCTTTTTTTTTTATTCATTATAATTATGTAAATAATAATAATAATTCGTATTAACATTAATAATAAATATTAATTAATTTAAATTAATTTAATATATTATTTATGATTATAAGAAAAATAAATAACTATCCATACCAAAATAATATTTTATCGGTAATAATTTGACACATTGTATAAGTACCTATAACAATCCTATTTTGAAATAAATTTTCGATACATAATAATTATAATGATAATTAATTAATATTATTCATTAAAATTTCTAGTATTTATACCTACCAATATACCAAAATTTTCGATGATTCACTTGGATTGTACATAAATATTTTATATGATTTATATACTGGATATAAATATCCAGCTGTCGTACTTTTTAAAATGATACAATCATAATAAAGTAAAAAAAAAAAAAAAAAAAAAAAAAAAAGGTTAATAATGATATTGATCGATGTTATTCTTTTTATTAATTGATATTATTGTAATACTTATTATTACCAGACTAGGGTTGAGATAATAGCCATAATAAAATAATGTTATATTGATGATGATAAATCTATAAAATCTTATTTAAAAGTAAGTGTTGTAATGTATTATAATGTTGGTTATCTTTGTTGATTAAAAAATAAAAAAAAATTTATAAAGATTTTATTGAATTTGAATTTCAAAAATTATATATAAATTTCATAGTTTTGAACAATTTAACTTTTTGAATATTACCAACCATTTAATCATTAAAGTCTTTTAATTTTTTATTTATAATAAGTTAATTAAAGAATTAAAATTATTTAATAAAATTAAAGAAATTTTTCATTAATTTTTTGGATAATAAAATAATAACTCAATAATTTAATGAATATTAATATATATTATTTTTTCTTTTTAAGATATTCATATTATTATATGAATATAAACGAATAATGATAACTTTATAATAAAAGAAAAAGTTTAATGGTAAGTAATTATAAATTTTCTTAATATAAAAGATCTTTTAATTAATTTATAATATATTAGAAAGATAAATATATTAATTTCATTAATAGTAATTAAATTTTGGATTTAATTATACTAAAATATTGTATAATATTTATAGTAAGATCATATTATATTCAAAAGTAAAATAATAATAAAAGTTTAATAAACCATTAGTTTTAATTATAATTTTTCATTAATATTGCATACCATTGGTAATTATTTATATTATAATATTTTAATTATTATGGTAGATACAAAACTATAATTATTACAATTTTTGTTAAGATTAATACTTTAACCAATATTTATTATAGAAATCATGCATTTTTTTTTTTAGTTGAATCAAAAAAAAAAAAAACATTTCATCCAAATTTATTATATAATTTCTTTTTAATAATATCATAATATCATATTATATATAATATATTTATACCATAATGTTTCCTATATATATTTTCTAGGATACTTTTTTTTTTTACAATAGTAGAATAACAATATTAACCTTTTAAAAAAAAATATTTTTTTTATTAATTAAAATTTTATTATTAAATAAAATTCAAAATAAAAAAAAAGCAATTTTATTTATAATATTTCTTGAGATAAAAATATAAGTTTTGTGAATTTAAACTATATTTTATATGATATTAAATCTAATTTCTAGGATTTATCATTATAAAAAAGCGCGTTAAAAAAAAAAATCTCATATTAAAATAAATGAATAAAAAACTATATATTTAAATAAATAATGTATAGATTAGTTAATAAATGTAATTATATATATTAAATAAATATAAATGAATGAATATATTATATGTAAATAAATTAATTTTCTTTTATCCAGAATCATTCGTAACTTGATGAAAAAGTAAATAATAGAAAATAATAATAATAATAAGAAGAAGAAGAAGAAGAAGAAGATGATGATGATGATGATGATGAAGAAGAAGAATATTATTGCTATTATATAAAATAAATATAATGAATAAAAATGAAAAAAAAAAAAAAAAAAAAAAACAATTACTCTAATCGCTATTTAAAATAAACTTTAATCATGTAGTAAGAAAGGATAAATTTTTTGAATTTGAATTGTAATTACACAAAATAATACAGAAAACATTAATAAGAATGTTTATTATATGCATTAATTCTATATTCTATAATTAGGTAAAAATTAAACAACTAAAAGCTTAATAATAAAATTTGAAAAAAAGTCCTTTTCCTCCTATGGAATATCCTCCAAATAAAAAAAAAAATTTTTTTTCTAATTTGATTCAATTAAAATTGAAAATTTTAACATATATTATTTAATATATTATTTAATAAAAATATTTTAGATTCAAATTTATTATTTTAATATATTTAAATATATTTAAATCGAGCATCGAGTATTTTTTTTTTTTTATTTTTTTAAATTTCTTATTTTATTTATTATTACCAAAAATAAGAAAGGGCAATTATTTATTATATCAATTAAAGGATATCCTTTATATTTTTTTTTTATTATAAAAAGAAATAACAGAAATATAGAGATATAATATCCTTTTTTAATTAATGAATATTTTGTCAATTAAAATATCAATATAAATATATATTATTTAAGTGGTTTTCTTAAATAACCTTTTTTTTTTCTTTTTGTTATTAATAAGAACATAACAATTTAATAATTAAATACATGAAAGGGAATACATTTTGATATACAAATAATAAGTCAAAAAAAAATAGCCAACTTATTCGCAAACAAATAAAACAAAATAATTAAAAACAAAAAGATATAGAAAATAATTAAATTATTTTTTTTATTATAGAGTTTTATTATTTTTATAAATAATAAGTAGTGCCTTTTTTTTTTTTTTTTTTTTTTTTTTATGAAGTTTTATTTATTATATAGAGTAATTTTTTTTATTATCTATTCTAATATTTAAATATTTCAACAAAACATAATTTAAAATAATAAATTAAAATAAATTAACCAATATAAAACGTAAAATATATACATTTAATAATAAAAATAATAGTATTATTTATTTAAATTATCCAAAAAGAAAAAAGAATAAACTTTTTTTTTATAATTTTTAAACAAATAAATAATTAATACTACCTATATATTTATTAAAAAAAGAATAAAAACAATAAAATAGAAATAAATGTAAAACAATAAAATAAAGCAAAGTAATTCAAATAAAGTTATTATTTCAAACATATAAATAGTTTTTACTAATAATACAATTTTTCAAAACAATTATAAAAGGTATATGAAACTAATTTCATATAATATATATATTTATTTTTCAAATTTAAAAAAAAGTTTTGAAAGAAAAACTAATATTTATTTAAAATCATTAAAAGTATAAATATCATTTCAAAAATTCAAAATATAATATTTTTCATATTAACAATTTAAATTTGGATATAACATTTTTTTATTCAATAATTTAAATATTTATAAAAACTAGTTATATATTAATTAATAATCTTTGATAAACATACAAGTAAGCATTTAATTTATATTTTGTCTTTTTTTTTTTTCTTCTTTTTTTATAATATTTGCTAAATCAATATAACATTTTAAAATGATTTCTCGACACTAATTATGAAATATTATATATACATTTATTTTCATATATCAATTTAATACAATATAATATTTATATCATGGAAAAACAAAATATCATATTCTATAATTTTTAAAATTTTTATTATACAATATGACTATATTTGGTATTTTTTTATTATTATTTTAATTATCAAAAAAAAAAAAAAAAAAAAAAAAAAAAGTGTCAAGTTCAAGTTTGGCTGCCGAAGATGGGAATATACGTTCTTTAGTACCATATTTCCATACTTATTCAGAAAAACTTTATGTTTCTGGATATTTATATAAAAAGAATGAATTCCAACCCGATGGAAAACCATTTGTATACAGTAATCCAAATAAGAAATGGACAAAATGGTGGGTAGAATTATGGGGTCCTGTATTAAAATTTTGGCAAGCACCATTAACAAATCCACCACCATCATCAACCGAAGAAATTATTCAAAAAGAATTAGCACCATCACCAAAATTTATAGATGAATTAAAAGCAAATCAACAAGTTCCAAATTATATTAATATATCTGATTCAATTACAGAATTATCTTCAGAATACTTAAATGAATCGGAAGAAAATCCTCCATATCCATATCGTTATACCTTTTCATTATCAACAACAAGATTAAATTTATTTGTTTTAGCTTCACCAACATTAGATTCAGCAAAAAGTTGGGTTGCTGCCATTCGTCTTTCCTGTTTTGAACAATCTAGATTGAATGAACTTTATTCCTATAAATTATTAAAAGGTCCTAATTTCACACAATGTTGGTACGATTTTCATTATGATGCTAAAAATCCAACTACTCCAAAAAAGCCAATTTACTATGATGGTTATGTACAAGCCAGATTGAATTATGCTAAAGAATGGAAACGTTTCTATGTTGTCATTACTTCAGACAATAAAAAGAAAAAGAAAAATTTATTCCAAAAAAAATCAACAGTAATAAACTCATTAAGTGATTTAACTGCAGGTGAATCTGGTCATATTTGTTTCTATAATGAAAAAGAAGATGCTAAAAAAAAACAACCAATAATTGAAATTGATGATGTTTCACAAGTATATGCTGTATGGCCAGAAAAACCAGAAATTGTTGAATCTGGTGCTGGAGGTGTTGTAAAGGTTGAAGGTAATATTCTTTTTGCTAAAGATCTCCCTCTTCCAGTAAGAGATTTCAGTAATCATCCAAATACAACCTATAAACAACGTCCAGAATCAGCATTTGCATTATTTATGCTTCCAAATATAACTGATTTAGCAAAATGTATTATTTCTGTGATGGGATCATTTTCATTATCTCCATATGGTTCTATTGGTAAGCAAGACCCAACATTAGGTGACGGATCAAGCGATATTGGTTTATTAACTGATAACCTTCCAGAAAGTGTTGATCCAACCGAAGTTGATATTAGAACTTGGGGTTTATTATTTTTATCTACTCCAGAAGTTCAAAGTACAATTAAAGCAAATGAAACATCACTTATTGATACAAAGAATGAATTTGCTAATATTTTAAAAGAAAAACGTACCTGCAGAATTAATAAGGATCTTGAAAGTTTTAGAAATAAAGTTAATAAGAGTATTCATGAAAGATGTTCTAGAGAACGTGTTGCATTTGAAAATCATTGGAATGGTATTGATGATAATGTAATAAACATTAATAACATGCAATTAAATGAAAAAGAAAATGAAGAAAGTGTTGAGGAAGAAAATGAAAGTATTGAAGAAAAAGCTATTAATGAAGAAGAAAATGAAGAAGAAGAAGAAGATGATGATGATGACGATGATGACGACGATGACGAAGATGATAATGATGATGACGACGATGATGATGATGACGATGACGACGATGAAGAGGATGAACAACAAGTTCAACTTAATAATATGAATATGATGAATCCAATGATTATGAATAATATGCAAATGGGTCAAATGGGTCAAATGGTAACTGCTAATGGACAACAATATGCTTTAGTAGCACAACCTGTTATGTCAGAAGATGGTACTCAAATTATTAATTGGACTTATAATTATCAATTAGTTGATCCAGCTCAATACCAGGTAAAAATTACTAAAATAAAAATAATTATAAAAACAATAATAATGTAATTCAGTATATGGAGGTTGTTTAATATTTAGAAAACATTTTATTTATTTTATTTATTATAATATATATTTATATACTTAATTATTTTTAATATATATATTGCATTTCATATAAACTATATAATAATTAAATATTTTTATATAATATTTATTTTTATAGTTACAAATGCAACAGATGCAAATGATGCAAATGCAACAAATGCAACAAATGCAAATGGCTGCTATGCCGAAACCAGTATATCCAATGAGTAAAGTTGATGAAGATGAAAGCGATTCTGATGATTCTGATGATTCCGATGACGATTCTGATGATTCTGAAGAAGAAGAAGAAGAAGAAGAAGAAGAAGAAAATAAAGGAGAAGAAAAAGAGGAAAAAACAGAAAAAGATAGTGAACAAAAAGAATCTGAAGATAAAAATGAAGATTCTGAAAACAAAGAAAAAGAAATACCAACAATCAATAAAAATGCAGAAACTACACCATCTCCAACTGAAAAACAAAAATCACCAATTAAGGATAACTCAGGTGAAAATGATGATAATCAAGCTAAAGATATTCAAGAAACTGCAGAAGACACCAATGAAACCAATGATAATGGAAATGCTCCAGCAAATGAAGAATTAAAAACTGAAGAAAAACCAAAGGATATTAATAATGTTGAATCAAAGGATGTCAAAGAAGAAAAAGACAAGGAAGAAGTTAAGGAAGAAGGTGAAGAAAATGAAGGAGAAAATGCAAACGAAAATGATGAAGGTAATGATGATAAAGAAGAAGATAATGATGAAGATGATGAAGACGATGACGATGATGATGATGATGATGATGATGATGATGATGATGATAATGATGATGATGATGACGACGATGATGATGACGATGATGATGACGATGATGATGACGATGATGATGACGACGAAGATGATGATGACGATGATGATGAAGAAGAAGAAGAAAATGAAAATGTTGCTAATCCAATGTTATATAATCCAATGATGCAACAGCAATTAATGATGCCGGTTATGCCGCAAATTGCCAGTATACCTGCCTATCAAAGTAAGTAAATAAATAATTAAATAAATATTAAATTTTAGTTTGATAAATAAAAAATATATGAATATTTATATAATATCAAATAAAATCTAACTATAATTAATAATGTTTAAAATCAAAATCATAATTATTTTCTTTTTTTATTGTATTATTTTTTAAAAAAAAAATATTATAGATAGAATGTCAATGATGGTATTAGATCCAAATCAAATGGCTGCTCAACAAGCCATGTTACAAAATCAAATGATGACAGCTAGTAGTACTACTCCAAAACCTGATTCAAAGGATACTGCTCAAGGACCACAACCAGTTCCACAATATGTTCAAAATACTTATTTACAAATGATGAAAGGTGGATCTCTTGATGTATTTCAAGATATGGATCCAACAAGTAGTGAATTTATGAATATGCTTCAAGCTCAACGTGCTTCTGTGTTAGGTTTACCTCAACCTCAAACTCCTGTTTTACCTTCTCAAAAAAGTGAAGACGACGATGACGATGACGATGACGATGATGATGATGATAGTGACAACTCTCAAAATATTGAAGCTGAAGGTGAAAAGCCTTCTAATTACCCATTATTTGCACCAAATTCATTGATGGCCCAAAGAGAAAGAGCAAACGCCCAAAAGAAGTTATTAGAAGAACAACAACAAAAGCTTAGAGAAGAATATGGTGTTGCTCAAACTGGTCCTCTCCTTGGTACTGTTAAGAAGGATGGTGGTAAGCCAAAACTTGAAGGTGGTTTAGTTGGTGAAGTTGATCGTAGAGCTCGTGAAAAGGAAATGTTAAAGAAAATGGGTATTTATAAGCCTCCACCACCACAAGAAAGACTTCCATCCTATGTTCAAAAGCCAACTGGTAGTCCAATGTTAGGTGGTATGAGACCAATGAGCATGATGAGTGGTGCAGGCATGAGACCAATGTCTGTCATGGGTGGTAATTCATTACACCCAGGAGCACCAATGCCACATCCAAGTGGTTCAGTATATGGTAATGATTATGAAGTTGAAGATCAAAATACCCTTCGTAACCGTGATATGCTTGCTAGAACTTGGTTAGAAAAGGAACGTGAAAAGGAACGTCAAAGACAATTTGAACGTAATATGGAAATGATGTCAAATAATATGCTTCATCCTCCAAATTCGGGTCACTTAGGACCATATCCAATGCCTCCAAATGATCGAAGAAGTTTTATGCCACCACCACCACAATCACCATTCAATCCAATGCATATGGGTAGTGGTGTAAATGGAATGTTAACTGCTAAAAAGTATTCAATTACCAATATTCCAGATGATGATGATGATAGTACTGATGAAGATAAGCCATTAGGTATCATTGCTAGAAAAAACAATAATGATGATGATGATGATGATGATGATAAGCCATTAGTTGGTATGCTTAAAAATAAAAATAAAGCCAATGCCAAGAAAAAGAATTCTTTAAAAAAGAAACGCGGAAGCAACGATGATGATGACGATGATGAAGAAGAAGAGAATTCCAGTAGTGGAACAGAAACAGGAACATCTTCTGAAGATAGTGATGAAGATATTGAAGAAGAAGAAGAAGAAGAAGAAGAAGAAGTTTCTAGTAAAAAAAGAAGAAATAAAAGACGTGGTATTGAAACTAATGAAGAAGAAGATTCTAGTAGTAGAAGAAGAAGAAATAGAAGACGTAATAAAGATGAAAGTGAAGATGAAAGTGAAGAAAGTAGTGAAGAAAGTAGTAGTGAAGATAGTGAGGATAATTACAGAAGAAGAAGAGGAAAGGATAAATATTCACGTTCTAAATATAAGAAAAGTAGTAAAACAAAATCAAAACCTAAATCTAAATCTAAATCCAAATCCAAATCCAAGTCTAAATCTAAATCAAAGTCAAGACATCATGGACGTTACAGAGATGAATCTGAATCTGAAAGTGAATCAGAAAAGAGTAGTGAAGAATCATCTGAAGAAGAATCCTCTTATGATGAAGCTCCAAGAAAATCTAGAAGAGGTAAAAAGTACGAAAGAAAATCAAGTAAATCTTCCAAATCAAAGAAATATAAGAGTAAAAGTAGTAGAAATAATAGTGAAAGTGAAGAGTCATTAGATGAAATTCCACCTCCACAAGAACAATCCTCTAGTCAAGAATTAGAAGAAAATAGTTTTGAAGAAATAAGCGAAGAAATACTTGAAAGTAAAAAGAATAAGAGTAGACGTGGTTCTCAAAAAAGCCAAAAATCAAGACGTAGAAAGCATGAAGAAACAACAGATGAATCCGAATCTGAATCTGAATCCGAATCATCTGAATCTGAATCTGAGTCTGAATCCGAATCCGAATCTGATTCTAATCACAGACGTTCAAAAAAGAAGGGTAGAAAAGGTACCAGTAAAAAGGATAAGAAGAAGGGTAAATCATCTAAATCTAAAGTCAAATCTTCTAAATCAAAAAATCGTCGTCATGATGATAGTGATGATGATAGTGATATAAGTGACAAAGAAATGTCACCTTCTCAAAGAAGAAAGAGCAAAGATAAACAAATTAAATCTCCAAGTAAGCAAAGCAGTAAACATTCTCCATTATCCTCACCACGCAGAGGTAAAAATTCTTTAAAATCGCCAAATCTTTTAAATACACAAATGGTGAAATCACCAAAGGTAGTTAGTGCCCATTCTGGACGTTCCTCTAGAGCCTCATCTAGACACAATTCACCAAGAATATCACCAAGAAATTCACCTAGAGCAATTTCTCCAAGAAATGAATCCTCCTTACGTTCTCCTAATAGATTACGTTCACCACATCCATCTGCTGTACCAATTTCTGCCATTTATAATGACAGTGAGAGTGAAACCGAAACCGAAACCGAAACCGAATCTGAATCTGAATCTGAATCTGAAAAGGAAATTGTTCCACCACAAGAACAACAACCAGAACCAGAACCAGAACCAGAACAACCTTCTCATCGTCTTTCCTATCAACAACAATATCAGTCATCACCAAGAAATAGTCCATTCATGCCAATTAAAACCTCATCTTCCAATTCTAATCAATTCTTAGACACTAGTCGTGTAGCACCAAGATCACCAATGAAATCACCATTAAGATCTCCAACACGTTCACCTATTCGATCTGATTTCCAATCACAACCTACTCCTTCTCCAAAATTAGCCTCACCTGTAGCAAAACCAGCCAAACCTATCTATCCTATTAATGTAATTTATGATCAAGTGGATGCTAAATTTGATAGTTTTGTTAAACAATACATTAAAATACGTTCACTTTCAACATTATCACGTAACACCTTATATGATCGTTTCTTGAGATGGTGGAGTACCGTTAGAAGTGAAAATGAAGAACCAAATCCACCAATAGAAGTCTTGGAAGAAATTATGATAGATAATGGTTTTATGTTAAAGAGATCAGTAAACCCCATTACCGGTATTACCGATAAGGTTTGGAATAATCTTCAATTACTTTAAAAACTAATAAAATAAAAACAAAAAAATAAAAAATAAAAAATAAATCAATAATAGATATAAAAAAATATATATATAAATTTATAAATTTTAAACAAAAAATAGAACAACAAGAAATAATTACATAATAATTTTTAATATCAATAACTAATAATAATAGATAAAATAATAAAATAAATTATAAAAAAAAAAAAAACAAATTCAAAAAAAAAAAATAATAATAATAAAAAAATAAAAATAAAAATAAAAATTTTATAAAAAAAAGAGTAATATACTAAATAAAAAGAATATTAATTATTAATAATATTATAAGTGTTTGCCTCTATTTATCTTTTTATATTTTTTTTCTTTTCTATTTAGTTTTATTTTACATATTTTAACAAAAGAATATTTTTTTTTTAAAAAAAAAAAGGATTTATTAAAAATGAATGATCAAAGTGTACTTTTTTAAAAAAAATTCCAATATTTCATCATTTTCTTTCATATTAAAATATTAATATATAAATTATATCTATTTAGTCAATATACCATTAATAAAAAAAAAAATAGTATTTTTATACCATTTTAATGAACCATTAAAAAAAGAAATAGTGGTGAGTATGTTCAAGCGTTAAAATATTTAAGTGATTTTGGACACTATTTTAAATGTAAAATTTAACATAAAAAAAAATAAATTTAATATATTTATATTAAATTAATAATTATAAAAAAAAATAATATTGTTATATATTAATTTTTTTAATTTAAAATTATTATAGAAAAAAAACTTTAATTATTATTAATTTTTATTAAAAAATATTTGGGTTAGCTCTTCATTTCATTGGTTAAACAAATTAATAAATATATAATTTAATAAAAAAAAAAAAATTTTTTTATCATTTTTTTATTAAAAAACTATTTTTTGTTTAAAAAAAAAAAAATAAAAAACAATGAAAGTATCATACTTACTTCATGTTTTTATAATATTTTTCATTTCCGTTTTTACTCATAATGTTAAAGGAAAAGATAGTATAATTGAATCTAACTTAGTTAAAATGTAAAAAAAAAAAAAAAGAAATATATATTTTTTTTTATTATAATATTAAAATTTTAAAAATTTATTATCATTTTATATAGAACATTAAAATATACCGAGGAAAGTGAACTTGATATTTATTACGACAATGAAAAAATAGACATAAAAAGACCTGTAATTATTCATGTACATGGTGGAGGTTGGGCCGAGGGTAAATTAATAATAAAGAGTTATTAATTATTATATAGAATATTCTTTATAAAATACAAAATAAAATTAAAAAAAAAAAAATGTAAATAAATTGGACACTAATTTATATTTAGGAAGCAAAGATAAAGAAGCTTATATGGGTGAATTTTTCCAAAAGAAGGATTTTGTTTCTGTTCTTATTAATTATAGACTATATTCAGAAATTAATGAATTAGATGATATGGTTGAAGATGTCTATAAAGCTATTCAATGGGTTGTTAATAATATAAATCAATATGGTGGTGATTCAGAACAAATAACTTTAATTGGACATTCTGCAGGAGCAAATTTAAATACTTTAACTATGGTGAAAGCAGCACTTAATATGATGGTCAATGGAGTTCAACTTCAACCATTCCATCTTAAACATATTATTTCATTAAATGGTCATTATGAAATTGAAAATGATAGTGAACTTTCAGTAAAAATCAATGTTCTCAAAGTCGCTGGTGTAATTCCAGGTCTTGGATTTCTTAAAGATTATGGAAAAGCAAGAGAAAAACTTTTAGTTGGAAAGGAAAATGATAGTAATGATCAATGTAAAATTTTAAAAGGAATGAATGATAAATCAATAATATTCCTTGGTGCTGATAAATATACCTTTGTTGAATGTAATTTTGATGTTGTCGTTCCATATGGTACAGCAAAACCAATGATAGAGCAACTTGAACGTACAGTCGAACAAATAATTATTGATCATAAAGTATATCCTGGAGGTCACAACTATATTCTTGATGGAATTAAGAATAAAAATTCAAAAATAGAAAATGAACTTTTATCTATTGTTGAATCTGTATACTAGTTTTTTTCTCTTTTTACCCATTAATATTGATAATATAGTTTATCATGATTAATTTAAAATTATACCATATTGCTATATTGTTATATATAATAATAACGTCAATAAAATGTAAATTATATATATGTTTTTAATTAGCATTTATTCAAGAGTTAATAATAAGAATAATAAAAAAGACATTGTTTTAATTAATATTTATTCAAGAGTTAATAATAAAAAAGGATATCATAAGATATCTGTCAATTTAATATTAATGAAAATTAATTATTAAAATATATAAAAAAGGGAAAAAAATAAAGGAAAAAAAATGACCATTTATATGAATAATATTCAGATTTTTATTAATATATGTATGGGATACAAAAAGTAAATTAAAATTATTAATAATCTTAATTGAATATACCGCCGATTTTGCCTTTTTAATTTAACTAACCATATTAAAAATACAAAAAAGTTTTATAAAATTTAGAACGACTTTTTTTTTTTTTTTTTAATTATATTAATATAATAATAAAAGAAAAAGTATATTTTTCGTACTATATATCAAGATATGAAAAAAAAAGCATATATATATATTAAAATTTACTAAATAATAGTAAATGAATATTTCCATAAAGAAAAATTTTGAGATGCTTATTCCATTTAGCTTTTTTTTTTTTAAAAAAAAAAGAGTAATTTACTCTTTTCCTATATATTTAATTTTCTAATATATTGGCGTATTAATTTTAATTTTTTTAAAATCAATATTATTGTTTTTTTCTTCATCTAATTTTCTCTTTCTTTGATAGAAATTTGCTAAAGCGTTTAATGTACCGTGAAAGACTTGTTCTTGTTTATTAAAACTTGAATTAATGTTGCTTTTTAAATTCTCATTATTATTATTATTTTTAAAATCTCCTTTTGAAATGTTATTACATAAAATATTATTTAAATATCCATTACGGGGATCAATTAAACTTAATTTATGTGGAATTGAAGATAAATGATGATGATGATGATTTAGTTTGTTATTGTTTTTACTCAAGTATTTAATAACTTCTTTTTCTATTTCAGACAAATTAATATTTTTAGTTTCTCTTTTATTATTACCATCTAATAATCTATAAAAATTAATTCTGAAATTAAAATAATCCTTTAATTTTTGAATTTTACTCTTATCATTAAATTCTTCAAATAATAAATTCATATAATACTCTAAATCATTGTTTTTTTCCATAATAAAATCTAAGAATTTATATTTTATTATTGAATTCTTTCTTTTATAGAATTGTTTTTTATTGATAAAAGAAAAAAAATCGGAAATTTCAGTTACTTCTTTTTCTTTGTTGATAATGACAAAACAATATAATGTATCTTTCTCTTTAGCTTCTTCATTATGGAAATTTTTTCTCTCTTCCTTTAATCTAAAGTCCTTTTCATAATTTTCGAAACTCTCATTTTTAAAAATAATATTTTTATATTCCATTATATTATAAATCTTAAAGTTAGGTTTAACTTTTAAAATTTCATTTTTCAAATCACTTATTTTCTCAGATTTGGTAGAAAAGCCGGTAATGGATACACTAAGTAAGCATTCATTATTTGATAAACCATGAATAAAAATTTTTGAGTTTCCACCATTTTCTAAATTTTCTGAGTAAAGAAAATGTTTTATATAACCCTTTTCATTATTTATAGTATTAATACTTTTATTTTCAAAAGAAGATGACAGCTTATTAAAAAGATAAAATATATTTTGTAAATCTTTAATGTACTTATAGTTAAATTTTTTCATTTCATTTTTAACAAAATAGTTTCTTATGGTGTAGAAACTGCTTTGTAGGTAATTACGTTCATAACATTGATAATTATGAATATAATTAATAATAGATTCTTTAATTTTTAATTCTAAATATTTATCAACAATCATTTTATTAGATCAAAAATACAAATAAAAATTATAATTGAGAGAAGGTAAAAAAAAAAAAAAAATCATTTTTATATCAATTTCATTCAAATAAAAAAGTATTGTGTCCATTTTATATATATTATTTTTTTTATTATAAAACTTTTTATTGAACACTTTGACGCCCATAATATTCAAGATCATTCTAAATTATTCCTTTTTTTTTAATATGTTATAAATATATTAAAAAAAAATAGACATTTAAAAATTTTTTTATTTTTAGATGATTATTCTATTTTTTAAAAAAAAAAAAGAAAAAGAAGCCTAAAAAAAAAAAAGTATTACATTATTAATAAACGATTTAATTATTATTCATCATCCTATTTTATAATAATAATATAAATAATAATATGAAATACATATTAATAAAAAAAAAAAAAAAAAAAAAGGCACTATATTATAATTATTAACTATTAAATAAAAAATATAAAACTACAACTATTTTTTTATTTAATGGGTAAACTCTGAAATATTTTATAATAAAATGATAAAAAAAAAAATATTTTTTTTTGTTTTATTTTTTTTATTTTATTTATTATTAATATTTACGATTTTATTTACGATTTTATTTATTTGCTTATTTGTTTCATATTTTCATTATTAAAAAATACTTAACAAAATCAAAAATTAAAAATATATATTTATATCAATTATAATTAGTATATTATTTCTACTTTAAACAATTTTTAAGAGTATAAATATATAATACTACTTTATTTATTAATAGATCTTTGAGCATTTTGAATTAATTTCTTGACATTTAGAAGCTAAACTTTCAGTGTATGGTTGTGACCAACAGTCATTTAATTCTTCGTAACATAATTTTGCCATCTTATTCTTACAGTCATAATCGTTTGAATCACAACTGTAATAATCAATTTCTGGTGATGAGGTTGGAGCTATAACTGTTGTTGTTGTCTTGGTAATAGTTTTAGTTCTTGTTGTAGTTGGAATGGATTTGGTACTTGTAGTGGTTGGAACGGATTTAGTACTTCTTGTAGTAGTTGGAATGGATTTGGTAGTAGTAGTGGTTGGAATAACCTTGACAGAGGTGGTAGTAGTAGTTGGAATAACCTTGACAGAGGTGGTAGTAGTGGTTGGAATAACCTTGACAGTGGTGGTAGTAGTGGTTGGAATAACCTTGACAGAGGTGGTAGTGGTTGGAATAACCTTGACTGAGGTGGTAGTAGTAGTTGGAATAACCTTGACTGAGGTGGTAGTAGTAGTTGGAATAACCTTAACAGAAGTGGTAGTAGTTGAAATAACCTTGACTGAAGAAGTGGTGGTAGTAAATGGAATATTAGTTAATGGACTTTTAGTAGTAATTACTGGTGGTGGATTCTTAGAAGTAGTAGTTGAAGTATATGGAACTTTAGAAGTGATGTAAGTAGTTGGTGGAACCTTAGTAGTAGTGGTGGTTGGTGGTGGGGATTTAGTAGAGGAAGTTGAGGCAGAGGAAATAACAGTGGTGGTAGTAGATTCACTTGAACTTGAAGATTCGACTTCAATGTTTACACTGGAATCAGCTGTCCATCCGTAAAGAGTTTCAATCTCTTCAATAAGTTCATAAGCAGCTTCAACATGAGATTGGTGAGCTGGATGCCAGTCAACAGCCTTACCATTCTTTGCAATATTTTGAACATTAAATTTGAAGGCATTAACCTTTTCATCACCAGTTTCTGCTTTGTAATTATTAACAGCTTCTTCAACTTGTGGATAAAGTTCTTGACCCATAATACCAAGAGTACAGAGAATTTCTGAATCTGGATAAGTGGATCTGATTTTACCTATAAATTCTTGGTATTCAGCAACAAAGGCAGCAACTTCTGACTTCTTCTTTTCTGAACTCTTAATTCCTTGCATGTATGAATTATCATTAGTACCAAGATTAATAACAATAAGATCTGGAATAAAGTCTTCAGAGTTCCATGAAACAGTCTTAATTTGAGTAATATCACTTCCAAATTGGTTCCAGTAGGAGAAACCAAGTTTGTCGTAATATTGTGGAAGAGCTGAAATAGTGTTTCTTTCACCATCAACAGTATAACCAGAAATTATACCGAAACCACTGTAGGAAACCATACTATAATCAGCATTAAACTTCTTAGCAACCTTGTAAGCAAAAGACTTAGTACCATCTTCATTCTTAGTTGAGAATGTATCTTTATCGGTACCATCAACACCATAAGCACAAGTAATAGAATCTCCAATAAATTCAATCTTCTTACTATTAGCTGAAGTTGGTTCAATCTTATCAGAATCAGATTTAATACCATAAATTCTAACTGTACTTTGAGCACATTCAGAAATCTTAATAAGACTAACAACATGTTCAGAAGCTTCATCAAAAACAATATCTACTTCTTCCTTCTTTGAAAGAAGAGTTACAGAATAAAGTTCTCCATCAGTAAAGATCTTAAAACGAGCTGGATCACCATCAACTTCAAGATCAATTGTTGTTTGTTTACCTGTAAATTTATATTCAATTCCACTGTCAGTAAGACCAAACCAAAGGAATCCCTTTTCTTCGTCATAATTAGCTCTACCAATGATTTTTACATTGTCCTTAGTTGGTTTGAATATGCCATTACTTGAGGCACTTGAAGTTGGCATAGTTTTAGTGGAAGTAGTAGTAGTTGGAATAACCTTAACGGAAGTAGTGGTAGTTGGAATAACCTTGACGGAGGTAGTGGTGGTTGGAATAACCTTGACGGAGGTAGTGGTAGTTGGAATAACCTTAACGGAAGTAGTGGTAGTTGGAATAACCTTGACGGAGGTAGTGGTAGTTGGAATAACTTTGACGGAGGTAGTGGTGGTTGGAATAACCTTGACGGAGGTTGTAGTAGTTGGAATAACTTTGACTGAAGTAGTGGTGGTTGGAATAACTTTAACTGAAGTTGTGGTAGTTTTGGCTGTAGTAGTTATTACATTTTGTTGTGGACTACCAGTGTAAGACCAAATTTCATTACATATGCTATTTAATTCATTACATTTAGAATAATCAGTTTCAGTTTTCCAGCATTCATTTGCTTTTTCAAAACAAAGAGTGCTTTGTTTTTGCTTACAAGAATAGTCTGAAGCTTCACAAACAAGATATGGATTGTTTGCTCTTTTTTCTATAATTGGAATTGCAGATACTGCACTTAATAAAGTAAATAGTGCAAAATTTAATTTCATCTGTTATATTGATATTGATGATTTTTTTAACATATTATGTGTGTAATAGTTTAATCATTATATTTATTGTTTTTGTACAATTATTATTTATAATTTGAGAATTCAGAATTTTATTTGTTTTTATGTTTAATAAAAAAAAAAAAGAAAAAAAGAAATGATAATAATACAATAATTAATATAATTTTTATCAATTTTTATTTTTATCTTTTTATACAATATATATATATATTGTTTTTATTACCTTGATATTATATATATTTTTTTTATTGCTATTATTATTGATAACTGTTTTTTTTTTTTTTTTTAAATATATAAGTTTTGTTTTTTTTTTTAAAAAGAAATGAAATAAAAAAAAAAAGTAAATTGATATTTCAACTTTTTTATTATAAATTGAGTATCTAATTAATAATTGGAAAAATAACCTTTATTATTAATTTAAAGGTGCTTCTTAATATACTTTTTATTCTTCCAGAGAGTAAAGTTATTTAGAAGTTAATTATCTAACAAAAAATATTATTAATATAATTATTAATCAATAATATTATATCAATATTACTTCAATATTTAAATGTTAAATATTTTTATTCTAAAAAAAAATGAGAAATAAAAAATTATATATCACTTTTTTTTTTTATGTTTCAGATTATTAATTTATATATCATGGTAGTACAAAAATTAATATTATTATATACAAAATTTCACAATAAATAATTATTTAACTTTTCTATTAATATAATTCTATACATTGGTCACAGTGCATATATTTAATATATGATAAATTATATTTGGTATATATTATAGAACCATTCATTTTTACCG
Organism: Piromyces finnis; assembly: GCA_002104945.1. Classification (NCBI taxonomy): domain Eukaryota; kingdom Fungi; phylum Neocallimastigomycota; class Neocallimastigomycetes; order Neocallimastigales; family Neocallimastigaceae; genus Piromyces; species Piromyces finnis. Next base: position 1,460,380 of record MCFH01000003.1, read on the forward strand.
CATGAATTAAATGTTTATAATAATATCTAAAAATAAATTAAAACTATCCTTTTAATTTTTTAAATAATGAAATTGTTTAATAACAAAATTTATATTTAATAAAGTTTAAATGGATGGAAAATTATTTATTAATTAAAACTCTTGATTTCAATATTATAATAAACACGGAAAATTTCAACTTTAATAAATATTATTTCAATTATAATATTAATTCTATTTGTGAATTATACTAAAAAAAATGATAATAATATATATGTCCTCCGTAATTTTTATTAAATACTTACCAACCATCTCTTTTTTGTTATAATTGTTTTTTTATATATATTGAAAAAGTAAATGAAATAAATAATGATTTGAAATAAAAAAAAGGTTTTATGCTATAGGATAATAGAATTCATTGTTATATGTAACATAAAATTTAAAAAATGCATATATTTATAGTTATTTATGTAATAAATATAATATTTTTTATTTAAAACATTATATACATAATAATTTGTTGACATTTTATGATATTATTTACTATTGTTGAAATATTTTTATCATAATTAATATTAGTAATAATATCTTTTTTTATATCTTTAAAATATATTTAAAAAAAAAATAAGAATTTTAGAACCATTTATATATTTATATACATACATATATATTTTTTTATTATTATTATTATTATTATTATTATTATTATTATTATTATTATTATTATTATTATTATTCTCTTTTGTTTTATCATTGTTGATCATTTAATATTTGAAAACCTAATTTTATTTATTTAATAATAAATAAGGTTTATTATTAAATTTATACATTTTATTTGAAAATTAAAAAATAAATTAAAAAATCTTATTTATAATAATTTATTCATTTTATTATTACCACATGATTTGAATTTACAAAACATAAAAAATATGGTTAGGTTAAGAATTATAAAAGTATCTGTTCTGTATATTTATTCTTTTATTTTTTAATTATTTTTAAATTATGTATAGGGATTAATAAAATATAAATTACTAGTTTACCAAGGATGACTTCAATAAGTATACCTCTGGTAGTAAATAATAATAAATAATAATATATATTATAAATATTGGTTTTTAAAATATAATTTTTAATCCTCTTAAAAAAAATTATCCACTTTCTATAGATGACATATTATACTAAAAAGGAAAAAAGATCGTTTTAAGAAACTTTAATTATTATATAATTATATATTTATTTTTTTAATTAATTAGAATTATAAATTATATTTAATAATAATAAAATGTATTTTTTAAAAAAAAAAAAAAAAGACATTTTATTAATGAATTATTTAATCCTTTTAATAATGTAAATTGAGCCTGTTCATCATTTGAAAATTATTTTACCACGGCTAAAACAGTTTCATTATTGTTATTCAATATATATATGTTAAATATATTTATTTTTTTAAAAATATATTTAACGAGATTTTTTATATATAAAACATAAAATCTCTTGTATCAGTTTCTTGTTGGAATTACGTTGACTAAAAAAAATAAATAATTGGACTATGGAATCGTAATATTTAATACGGATATCTTTAAATGTTGAACAATCTAATAACCAATGCTTAATACTTAGATCTCCATTTTTGCAACATGGACAGTAGTTAGGACAAACTGGATCAACAAATTTAGCAGCTTTTGCAACTCTAGCATCCAACTTGTATCCGCCTAATTTGACATTAGCCTTAAATATTAAATATAAATTTTTGATAAATTGTAAACTCTTACCTCGGATTCCTAAACAATCTAATTTATGGAGAATATTACCGATTGGGACTGAATCGAATGCTTTCCTAAGATCTAAAAAGGCCAAATATGTCTCTTTATTATCTAATTGACATATTATCTATGACATATTTCTTGGATTGAAATGAAAAGACTGATACTTTCTTCCTTTTTTCGAAAGTCAAATTGTTCTGATCTAATGAAATTATTCTTGAAAGCATAAAAAATAATGGTTTGAAAGTAGCTGTGAGATAACTAATACTATCTCTCTTTTTGTGATTCCACCCATTGGTGTTCCAACTAAGACAAAAAGAAATGTTATCAGGCTTGTTGGATGAGGAAGAATCGTTGCTATTATTATTATTATTATTATTATTATTATTATTATTATTATTATTATTATTATTATTAAAGGCATCATTATTAATGGATGATGAGTCAGAGGAATTAGTTGTATTATTATTAGATGGTTGTGAAACTGAAGAACTATCTACTATTGAACTGTTATCAGAGTTGATAGAACTATTAGAATTAATTGTTGAATGTTGAGGTTGAAATTGTGATTGTTGTAGATCTGGAATATTGTCATGTTGGAAATCTTGTTGAAGATCTTGTTGAAGATCAGATTGTTGATGAGATTGTTGAACTGGCTGTTAGATTGATTGTTGATGTTTATTAGAAACTAAAATTTTACGTTTGAGTAAGGAAAAAAAGTATTTGTGATTCCTTCTACTACAAGCTGAAAAGGAAATTGAAGCAACGGAAGGTTTCTTCTTTAACATGTGTAAGATTTTAATATAACCTTTCGTTGAACCATGAACCTTGACTAAGAAATAGTGATCATTGAAAATCTGAAAATATTTAACATTAATAACTGAATTAAATTTATCCTTCAGAATAACCTCGAGTTTTTCCCATAGCATACTAACTGACCATGATCGAATACCACGGATAAAGAAGGAGCTAATATTATCTAAGGGGATACTACAAGAGCGGGTACCACGACTGATATAATTCTTATCTTTAATATAAAAGATTTTCATGATAATTAATTCTAATTAAAAATATTGAATATTAAATAAATACTAATAAAAATTATAAATATAATATATATGGGGGAAAAAACTGTATCTTTCTTCTTAAAAAGTACTGGATAGTACAAAAAATTGTTTCAATGTTTTGATTATAATTTCTTTTGAAATTCAATTTGTAAATTTTCTTTGTAAATTCTAGTTTTGGTTTGTTGTTTGTTGTTAGTAAATTCAATTCGCTTTTTTGACTCTAAAATTATTTGACTTTACTTTTCATTAAATATTTAAATTGGAAAAAAACTCTGAATCAAGAATGTCGACAACAGAAAGCTTATGAATAGTATTTTTACATGATGTAGAGTGAATCAGTCTCTTACAAGAAACAATACAACAATAGCTACATGAATATAAAGATACAATGCAAATGCTAAAGTTACCTACATTGGATTCTTACAAGAGAAGAGTAATACTACATGAATACATAAATAAAAATTGGGTATAATGTATTCTGGTAATTTTAATTAAAGTAAGAAAACCACTATTATACTAAAGTATAATAATTGTATTTGACTTCCAATGGGACACCGAGCCAAAGATCAAAATTTTGTCATGGTAAAACAATTATTTAATTTACATAAAAGTTTAATTTAGACTTGGAAAAGAATACACTTCTAGTATATATTTATTTAATTTGAAATATTACACTATATTAGGTGATAATACATATTGATATAATAATTAATAAAAATAATAAAATATATATATAAAAATATAAAAATAAAATAATTATTAAAGTTGCATAAATGTTCAATGAACTCTGCAATTTGTACTATGTGGGATTGATCCCTACCTAATAAATTAAATGAAATAAAAAAGAGAAGTAACAGGTATAATGGTGTGGTGTCCACTAAACTCTCCCATGAGTTCATAATGTTTTCATTCGAAGAAATACTAACATTGAACCCTGTGTACAGAACACTGAGAATGTTCCTTTGCCATATCGGTACGACGTCGTCGCTCTTGATTACGTTAGGTGTCTTACTAAACCTATCAAAAAGTAGCCTCATAGAGCTACTAATGATAGGGACTGTTTTAGTAAGAGAAGCCGCGAGACCCTCTACATATGAAACATGAGACCCCGATGAACTGTAAAGCTGTTCATTCAAATGTCTTTGTTCAGCCTTATTGAGACCCTCTACATATGGAACATGAGACCCCGATGAACTGTAAAGCTGTTCATTCAAATGTCTTTGTTCAGCCTTATTGATTCGTAGCTCATCATAAGCTAAAGTTCCACCAAGAAGGAACGTAAAAATATAGTTATAAATTGTTTTTCTTACTTCCATTTCAGGGAGTAAGTATGTGATGAATTGATTCTTATATTTATTGTAAAAAAGGGTAAAAAAAATCGTCAAGAAAGCTAAGTGAAGAAGTTCTGTATTCAGAGAATGCATGACATTCTAAAATCCAATGATAAAAAGATTGTTCATCATATCCACAACATGGACAGACACGAGGGCAGTCAGGAGTAACTCTATTACTGGCAATAGTAATTCGGGTAGTATTTTCATAACCGCATCGAATACGAATAATCCAGGTAATTCCTAAATTTAAGTGAGGTTTGTTGAGACCGATATGCATTAGGCGATTTGAATTAAGGAATTTGTTGTTAGTATATCTGAGGGCTTTACTTCCATTATTTAGGCTACTATTATTCCAATAATATTCTCTAATATCTTTAGTACTTTTAATATTTATTTTCATAAGCTTCTTATGTAGTGAACAAGATTCTTTGGCCCAAAAGTAATGAGACATGGGAGGAATAGATCGGACGAGATCTTTAATTATACAATTTGATTTTCTCCATTTAACAAAGCATTTCACTTGTTGCGCAGCACAAATACCTGAAAGGGTAGGGATCTTCATATCTCTTGTAAGAGCATACAGACTAATAAATGAATTTCGTTCAAAAACAAAATCTTTGTTATTAAAACTTTTATTGTGAAAGCTATTGACACTCCATAAAACAGCAGTATTGATAAGAGATTGGACTCTTCTAGTTCTATTTTTGTTGGAACCAAGTAAAGGAGCATAATAAGAGACTTTGCTTAAAATATAAGAATGAATTACTATGTTTTTTAAGCCAATAGGAACACAATTGTTGGTGAGGAAGTTCTTAAAAGAGAATAAAGATTTCTGAACTTTTATGTACATATTAGACAGAATAGGAGTCAAAGAAAGATCTTCGTCGAATGGGATTCCAAGATAAGTATAGCAAGAAACCTTTGGAATCGAGTGCATACCGATGTAAAATGTTGGGTCGACATAACTAGGGGATCTATTAAAGTTGATAGGTTTAACAACAATAGTTGCACATTTATTTATTCCAAAAGACATTTCATTTAAATTAGCCCAATCAAGGACTAGATTGAGAATCTTTTGAAGGTTCTTCTTACTAGGAGCAATCAAAACAATGTCATCAGCGAAAAGGCCACCACAACAACGTTTATTACCTAAGCTAACTCCAAGCCTTTCACATTTATTTAAAATATCATTGATAAAGAGGTTAAACAGTATAGGAGAAAGAGGACATCCTTGTCTTACACCACGGTTTATAGGGAATTCATTGGAAAGCATATCCAAGAAACGTGCACGAGCTTTAGAGGTTGAGTAGAGATTATTGAGAAAATCAAAACATTTACCATTTTTTTTTTTTTTTTTTTTTTTTTTTTTTTTTTTTAACGGCATCAAATATTTTAAGCTTTATTATTAATTTAATTAAAATTATAATACATGTAATAAAAAAATTAAAATTAAAATAAAAATAAAAAAAAATATGTTTAAATAAACACAAATGAATAAAAATTGGGTATAATGTATTCTAGTAATTTTAATTAAAGTAAGAAAGCCACTATCATACTAAAGTATAATAATTGTATTTGACTTCCAATGGGACACCGAGCCAAAGATCAAAATTTTGTCATGGAACAAAATTATGATCTCCATTGGTTGCGCTGGCCCTCGTGGCCTGTCTTACTGTTTCTTCAGCATTGACGCTCTTGGATGTTGCTTCAAACCTTTTGAACATTGACCATTGCTGGCCAATAGCAAAAGGCATGATTTTGGTTAGAAGTTCCGCTGTTACCGTCAAGAATGGTGTTCCTTCATTAGTACCAGATTGAATCTGATGCTTACAAAGTTCTTTCCATTCCCTTGAATTGTAATTGATATTGTTAAAACTTCTTCCCCCAAGAAGGAATTTAAATATTTTACTGCACACACTAGAATAATCATACACATTAATATTCACCGGATTATTAGAACTATTACTATCATTAACTAAATTACTATCTAAATTAGAATTATTATCTTCACTATTGCTATCATTACTAATATTGTTATTTCTATTATTGCTATTATTACTATTGTTACTATTACTATTGTTACTATTACTATTGTTATTACTACTATTGTTACTATTACTATTGTTATTACTACTATTGTTACTATTACTATTAATGTTATTACTATCTCTACTGATATTATCAATTTCATTATTATTGATAGGACTATTGGAATTACGTTGACTGAAAAAATTTAATAGCTGGACTATGGAATCATAATGTTTAATACGGATATCTCTAAATGTTGGACAATCTAATAACCAATGTTTAATACTTTGATCTCCACACTTGCAACATGGACAGTAGTTAGGACAAACTGGATCAACAAATTTAGCAGCTTTGGCAACTCTAGCATCCAACTTGTATCCGCTTCTTGCTTTCAATAGCCAGTAGAAGCCATAGGCAAACTCTGGGTACTCATAACATAATTTAATAAAATCTTTAGTTTCAATAAATTTATTATCATCATAATATTGCGCTTTGATTGAATTCCCTTTGAGATCTTTCCAATAAAAGTTTTTAACTGCTTTAACATCTCCATGTTTCTTTAATTTTTTATCAAGTGTCCTACTTGATTTGCACCACGTGTATTTTCTAAATTTAGGAATGTAATTGACAAGGTGTGAGATAATACAATTTGAGTTTTTCCATTTGTTAAAACATCTAACCTGAGCTAACGCACATTTGGCTGACAATGGAGGAATATTCAAATCTTTTGAAAGAGTATAAAGATATAAACGATACAGCTTTATGAACTCCGGCAACCCATCGTATTCCTTTGTTAACATGCTTCTGAGCAATCCTAGACCTAGCTTTGTTGGATCCAAGTAATGGTGCAAAGTATGAAACTCTGCTAATCACTTGTGAGTTAAGTACTAGTTTTTTGAAAGGAATAGGAATATTAGGATTTCTTAAGAATTTACTGACTGAGAAAAGCCCTTTCAAAACCTTGTTATTAAGAGCTTTAATTACTGGTTTAAGGGACAGATTCTTATCAAATGGAACACCAAGATAAGTATAACAATCAGTAGTTGGAATGGGTTGTCCTGCTAAGTAAAATGTTGGATCTCTCTTGATCTGATTTTCTATTGATTCAGAAAACATTTACCACGTATACCTAATTTATGTAACTTTGTAAGGATATTAAAAATAGGAACTGAGTCGTATGCTTTTTTAAGGTCTAGAAAGGCGACATAAGTGGCTTTTCCTTTAAATTTTCTTCTTTGACAGATTTCTCTAGAGTAATGAGACATGGGAGGAATAGATCGGACGAGATCTTTAATAATACAATTTGATTTTCTCCATAAAAGTTTAATGAACTCTTCAATTTGTACTATAGCTAATAATAGATCTCTTCAATGACTAACCAAATATCCATTCCCAATTCTTGGATACCCTTAAAAACAAACATTTTTTTATAATATTTATAATTATTTTTAAACCTTATTAATATAAATCAAATTTAAATAAAATGAAATAAAAAATTTTTATTATTTATATTATTAATAATTTATACTTTATTTGATGATAGTTTAGTAGTAAAATTTAAATGTTAAAAATTATTAAAATGAAATAAAATAGAACCATTTTTAAAAAAAAATATTTTTTTAATATTAAAAATATTTAACTTTTATTATTAAATAAAAAAAATAATTATATATATATATTTATATATATACATTTTCTTATAAAATATTATTTATATACTATAATATATTTTAATTAATTATACAATTGATAATGTTTTATAATATTTCTTCCTTAAAAATACAATATTAAAATAATACTTTATATTAAAGATTAAATGTTTAATATGATAAATAAATTCTTTACATTAAATCCATTTAAGCGTAGATTTTAGAACATTGAGCATTAATAGCATTACATTCAGAAGCTAAACTATCAGAATATGGCTTCTTCCAGCATTCTTGAAGATCGGCATAGCATTTTTGAGACATTTTGTTCTTACAATCATAGTCATTAGCACCACAGCTAGTGTAGTCAGTTGAAGTTGAAGTTGATGGAACATTTGGTTGAGAGGTAGCAATTTGTTTAGTAGCAGAAGTAACAATTTGTTTAGTAGCAGAAGTTGTTGGGAGTTGCTTAGAGGCAGCAGAAGTTGTTGGGAGTTGCTTAGAGGCAGCAGAGGTGGTTGGGAGTTGCTTAGAGGCAGCAGAGGTGGTTGGAAGTTGCTTAGAAGCAGCAGAGGTGGTTGGGAGTTGCTTAGAAGCAGCAGAGGTGGTTGGGAGTTGCTTAGAAGCAGCAGAGGTGGTTGGGAGTTGCTTAGAAGCAGCAGAGGTGGTTGGGAGTTGCTTAGAAGCAGCAGAGGTGGTTGGGAGTTGCTTAGAAGCAGCAGAGGTAGTTGGGAGTTGCTTAGAGGCAGCAGAGGTAGTTGGGAGTTGCTTAGAGGCAGCAGAGGTAGTTGGGAGTTGCTTAGAGGCAGCATTGTTAGTGGTTGGGAGTTGCTTAGAAGCAGCAGAGGTAGTTGGGAGTTGCTTAGAGGCAGCATTGTTAGTGGTTGGGAGTTGCTTAGAAGCAGCAGAGGTAGTTGGGAGTTGCTTAGAGGCAGCAGAGGTGGTTGGGAGTTGCTTAGAGGCAGCAGAGGTGGTTGGGAGTTGCTTAGAGGCAGCAGAGGTGGTTGGGAGTTGTTTAGAGGCAGCAGAGGTGGTTGGGAGTTGCTTAGAGGCAGCAGAAGTGGTTGGGAGTTGCTTAGAGGCAGCAGAAGTGGTTGGGAGTTGCTTAGAGGCAGCAGAAGTGGTTGGGAGTTGCTTAGAGGCAGCAGAAGTGGTTGGGAGTTGCTTAGAGGCAGCAGAAGTGGTTGGGAGTTGCTTAGAGGCAGCAGAAGTGGTTGGGAGTTGCTTAGAAGCAGCAGAAGTGGTTGGGAGTTGCTTAGAGGCAGCAGAGGTGGTTGGGAGTTGCTTAGAGGCAGCAGAGGTGGTTGGGAGTTGCTTAGAGGCAGCAGAGGTGGTTGGGAGTTGCTTAGAGGCAGCAGAGGTGGTTGGGAGTTGCTTAGAGGCAGCAGAGGTGGTTGGAAGTTGCTTAGAGGCAGCAGAGGTGGTTGGAAGTTGCTTAGAGGCAGCAGAGGTGGTTGGAAGTTGCTTAGAGGCAGCAGAGGTGGTTGGAAGTTGCTTAGAGGCAGCAGAGGTGGTTGGAAGTTGCTTAGAAGCAGCAGAGGTGGTTGGAAGTTGCTTAGAAGCAGCAGAGGTGGTTGGGAGTTGCTTAGAGGCAGCAGAAGTAGTTGGAAGTTGCTTAGAGGCAGCAGAGGTGGTTGGGAGTTGCTTAGAGGCAGCAGAGGTAGTTGGGAGTTGCTTAGAGGCAGCAGAGGTGGTTGGGAGTTGCTTAGAGGCAGCAGAGGTGGTTGGGAGTTGCTTAGAGGCAGCATTGTTAGTGGTTGGGAGTTGCTTAGAAGCAGCAGAAGTGGTTGGGAGTTGCTTAGAGGCAGCAGAAGTGGTTGGGAGTTGCTTAGAGGCAGCAGAAGTGGTTGGGAGTTGCTTAGAGGCAGCAGAGGTGGTTGGGAGTTGCTTAGAGGCAGCAGAGGTGGTTGGAAGTTGCTTAGAGGCAGCAGAGGTGGTTGGAAGTTGCTTAGAGGCAGCAGAGGTGGTTGGGAGTTGTTTAGAGGCAGCAGAGGTAGTTGGGAGTTGCTTAGAGGCAGCAGAGGTGGTTGGAAGTTGCTTAGAGGCAGCAGAAGTAGTTGGAAGTTGCTTAGAGGCAGCAGAGGTGGTTGGGAGTTGCTTAGAGGCAGCAGAAGTAGTTGGGAGTTGCTTAGAGGCAGCAGAGGTAGTTGGGAGTTGCTTAGAGGCAGCAGAGGTAGTTGGGAGTTGCTTAGAGGCAGCAGAGGTAGTTGGGAGTTGCTTAGAGGCAGCAGAGGTGGTTGGAAGTTGCTTAGAGGCAGCAGAGGTGGTTGGAAGTTGCTTAGAGGCAGCAGAAGTGGTTGGGAGTTGCTTAGAGGCAGCAGAAGTGGTTGGGAGTTGCTTAGAGGCAGCAGAGGTAGTTGGGAGTTGCTTAGAGGCAGCATTGTTAGTGGTTGGGAGTTGCTTGGAAGCAGCAGAGGTGGTTGGGAGTTGCTTAGAAGCAGCAGAGGTGGTTGGGAGTTGCTTAGAAGCAGCAGAGGTGGTTGGAAGTTGCTTAGAAGCAGCAGAGGTGGTTGGAAGTTGCTTAGAAGCAGCAGAGGTGGTTGGAAGTTGCTTAGAGGCAGCAGAGGTGGTTGGAAGTTGCTTAGAGGCAGCAGAAGTGGTTGGGAGTTGCTTAGAGGCAGCAGAAGTGGTTGGAAGTTGCTTAGAAGCAGCAGTAGTAACAATTTGCTTAGAAGCAGAAGTAATTTGTGGTTGAGATGGTTGAACTGGTTGTGGATTTCCAGTGTAAGACCAGATTTCATTACATAAGTTGTTTAATTCAGAACATTTTTGGTAATCACCAGAACTCCAACATTCATTGGCCTTTTGTTGGCAAAGACTAGCTTGTTCTTGCTTACAACTGTAATCTTCAGTTCCACAAATAAGGTATGGGTTGCTAGCTCTCTTTTCCATAATTGGAAGAGCAGAAACACAACTGGCAACAGCTAATAAAACTAAACTGAATTTCATCTAAATTATTATAAAAACATATATTATTAATATTCATTATACCTTATATTTTTATAATTTTTATACTTTCTCTAAAAAAAAATATTTATTATTTACTTTTAGAATTTTTTGTAAATAATGAAAAATAATAGATTTTTTAAATAGAGTTTATTGGTTAATTAAGGTTTAAAATATTCCTGCTTTTAAACTGTAATTATTTTTAATATTATTGTATAATATTTCTAAGGAAGTCTTTTTCTAATAAATTCTTAAAAAACTTTAAATTCTTCCAGAGAATATAAGCTTATTAAGAAAAAATAAAAAATTAATATTTATTAATATTATATTAATAAAACGGATGAATAAATAAAAAATGTAATCTTTTTTTTTTCTTTTTATACTCTTATTCAAATATATTTAATTAAAAAATTAAAAAGTTTATTTAATAATATTTTTTAAATATTATCATTTTAATTATTAATTTAATATAAACGGATAATTGAAAAAAATTATTTTGTTACACAAATTTAATATTGATTTTCATAAAAATTTAATTTATTCATATATTAAAGTATCCAATAATATTGACTAATACCTATTTATAATTAATTATATATTAATATTTTATTTTTATCATATATATTATTAAATTGATAATTAATTAATTAAATTAAATAAACTGGTACACCTCTTTTTTTTTTTTTTATTAATGATGATAAATATATCATAATCTAAAAAAACTCTAAAATATAAAATAAATACTTCATTTTAAAAATATATCAAAATAAAAAGATTTAACAAAAAAGTTTTATATTTCACTTTTTTATAACCCATAACACAGTTCAATATCTATTCTACCTTTTTATTATTATTATTATTATTATTATTATTATTTAATATTTTAGTTAATTTTTAGTCAACCTAAAAAGGAAAAATCGTTAACCTTTAATTAGTGTTAATATAAAACAATTTAATATATGTTTTAAAAAATTAAATTATAAATTAGATTGATATGATTTTCATAAATGTTATTGGTGATGATTAAATGTAAATAAAGTTTAAATCCTAAAATTAGTTTTAACCGCAAAAATACCACCAAAATAATTTGAATATTTATTGAATCAATAGTGGTTGTTGTTGTGTTGCTTTAAATTATTAAACCTCTACTAATTATATAATATTTTGGGTTTACCAAATATAAACATCAATTATGAAAGATAAATTAAGCGGGAATATCACTTTTTATTAAAATTCAATAATATAAATTTTATAAATTAAATTTTATAATTTTATAACACTTTTTTGGAAAAAAAAGTTTTAAAATGCCTTAAAATTTAGTTTCATTTGATGTTTATTCATTTATGCATACTAAATATTAAAACCACACTTTTTAAAACTTTAATTCTTATTTTTTTCCTATTAGAATTGAAAAAAAAAAAAAAGAAAAACCTAATATTATAAAAAAAAAAACTTTAAAAAACAGAAATTTCAAGATAAAGTTAAGGCATATATTGAATTTAATATTTTTAATATTTTATTTATTAGAAATAACCATTTGACCTAGAATTGGTTAAAAAAATTGTTTCATTTTTATATATAGTATGATTTTAAATATACTAATAAAAAAAAATTAATAGATTGAAATGCAATAGCATTTTTATTAATGTTTTAAACCACGGTTTCATTGAAATTATTTTTTGTTTAGAAATCAATATTTTCTACTATTTTCTATCATTATTTACTTTATTAACAACTTTGTTTTTCTAGTTCGTAAAAAATATATTCTTTTTACCTTTCTATATTTTTAATAGAAAAATACTTATAAAAACTTTAATTTATATTATTTAATTAATTAATTATTAATTTAAACTTTATTTAATAATAATTTTATTTTTTTATTTGTCAAAAAAAATTCATAAAATCTATATTTATATATATTATATTAAACTGTAATATATGTGTAATTAAATGAATATATTACATTTCATATAATAAAATAATCAATTATAAAAAGAAAAATTAATTTTTTTTTCCTTGTAGTGAAAAAAAAAAAACTAAATTCAAATGGGCAACAATTCAAATTAATATCTTTAGTTTGTTGTTGTTGTTGTTGTTGTTTTTTTATAGTTTTCTCGCTATTTACAATATTTTGTTTACTTTTCATTAAAATTAATTTAATAATGTCTTTTTAGTTTTTTTTATTAAATATTTCTAATTTTTATTAGTATAAATGAACAGTTACAACTGATGATGTGTAGTTTTTATTTATTTATTTATTTTATTTATTTATTTATTTATTTATTTTATTTTATTTTATTTTATTTTATTTTATTTTATTTTATTTTATTTTATTTTATTTTATTTTATTTTATTTTATTTTATTTTATTTTATTTTATTTTATTTTATTTTATTTTATTTTATTTTATTTTATTTTATTTTATTTTATTTTATTTTATTTTATTTTATTTTATTTTATTTTATTTTATTTTATTTTATTTTATTTTATTTTTATTTTATTTTATTTTATTTTATTTTATTTTATTTTATTTTATTTTATTTTGTTAAAAAAAATTATATTCAATAGAAATGAAATGAATTACTTTTTATAAAATAAATAATTGTAGTAATACTATGGTTGATTTATCAAAAGTATTTCTTTTATGTCTTTAAAATTTTTTATAAAACTATTACTATGGAATTGATAGCTTAGCTTTTTAAAAATTTAAATGGGATACTTTTTTAAAATTAAAAAAATAATAATAAATAAACTTTTTAATCTATTTCATATAAATTTTATTATAAATTTTAAAATTTACTTTAAAAAAAAATATTTTTTAATTAATGCCCTATACACAAATAATTATGTGATATTATAAGATTGTATTACAATATCATGAATGGTATCAGTGTGTATTTGTAAGTTGTTGATGAATTTTCTCTGTATAATAAAAATTTAGATTTTTATAAAAATATAGTATCATAATAATAAGAAATATATATACAAATGATATTAACTATGATACAATAATTCTTAATGATACCTTTTTTTTTTAATCTGTCCATCATTACAATAATAATGTGAAGGTGATGATGCACTATGGTGCCCCATACCTTTTATTATTATTCGTTTCAAATGGTTTATATATAAAATATATAAAATTTTAATTTCATAAAAAAATGTTCAAAATTTAATATATTTTTAATTTGAATTTAGTATCCAATAATTTTGACATTTTTATTGGTGTGTAAAATGCTTTTTTAGGAAAAAAAAAATTTTTTTTAAATTAATTTTCCAAATTAGTAATGAATGTTTGAGAATAAATATAAAACAAAATTTTGACTTTTTTAAATAATAATATTTAACCTAATCAAATATATAAATACACTATCTATATTATCCGAGTTTGTTTTTTTTTTTTTTAATAGCAATTTTATTAATAATTTTATTATTTATTTATTATTTATTTTACTTCATATTAAAACTAGGTGAAGAGAGAAAATAGGGAGGATAAAAGGATAAAAATAAAAGAAATTATTCTATTCATAATTTATTTGATTTACCTAAAAGTTAATCAAGAATTTATTAAAATTAACCACCACTATCACCACTAATTTTATCCAAAAAATTGAAAAATTTATATTCATTTATTTTAAAACATTAAAAAAAAAAGATTTTCATAAAATAATTGCGGTTAATGATAAGTAATTTAAACCAGAGGAATGTTCCTATTTAACCTATCAACTATTAACGATTAAGGGGAAATAATAGGATTAAATAATAATTTTTAGTTAATTGAAATTTTGGTTAAACACAAAATAATTATAAAATAATTGTATATCCCATCTCAACAAAAAAATAATAAGAAATAAATATCAATTAAAATAATATATATACACATAATATCATAATCGTATTCAAAGTATTCATACCTATTGACATTTCTTAGTTGAAATTTATTAAAAAAAAATACCATAAAAATGAAAATTTTAAAAAAAAAAAAATTCAATTTATGACTCGTTTACTTATATATTTATATAATATAAAATAGTATATTAATTCAATATATTATTTATTAGTTTTAATATTAAAATTTTAAAATAAAAAAAGACGGTGAAAATTAAAAAAAAAATTTTTAATTATTAATAAAGTAAGAACGTTTTTAATTTATATAAATTAAATTTAATAACTTTATTTATTATTAAAATGAATAAACTTTTTTTAAAAAATGAACTATATAATATGAAATATTAATTGCAATAAAGGAATTTGAAACAACCTAAAAAACTAAATAAAAAATAATTTAAAGTTTAATATAACCAATAATGGTGAATTAAAAATAAATTCATTGGAACTATATTCCTTATAAAATGATGTATACCACAATTATTGGTAATAAAATTGTTTTAAATTATTATTGTGTAATATTACTTTTGGTAATTATTTTATGAAATTATTATGGACAAAATTAGTAAAATTAGGATAAAATATGGTTGTTTTTTTATAAAAAAGGATGCAATGATTTTGAAAAATATATAGATGTATATATATAGATGTATATACTTATAAAAAAAGTTTATGAATGATATCCATTATAATTATTTTAAAATAAAGAATAATTAATATTTCATAGACCTTTGAGAATCTAGAAAATCAGGTTCTATAGATTTGTTTTCATTTGTTTGTTTGTTTTAAACTTTTTTATATAATAAAGAAAATTTTTGTCAATTTTATATTTTTGTCAATTCTTTTTTTAATTTTACTACGATAGAAAAAGAAAATTTAATAAAGTATAAATACTATGAAAGAATTTAGGTTAATTATATGGTATTATTAAATATAATCTTTTTTTTTTTTAATTTAAAATACTTTTTTGTTAGAAATATATGTTTAAATTAATGATACAAATTAATTTAATATATTTCTAATACTTCTGGTTTTATTTATTTATTTATTTATTTATTTATTTATTTATTTATTTATTTATTTATTTATTTATTTATTTATTTATTAAAACCGACGCCAAAGTAGATTAATTGATATAATAATTGTATTGTTTTTTTAAGATAATACTAAAAAAAAAAAAAAAAAAAAAAAAAAAACTTGACAAGTCTATTTTAATGGACTTACTGTCAAAGTTCAATAACTTTATTATTTCTACTCGTTATGATAATCCCAAAAAAAAAAAAATAGTTTAAATTACCTTTTACATGTTTTTAAAATTAAAAAAAATCTGCTTTTATTTATTTTCCTAACTACTGAAATAAAAAAAAAAAAGAATTATCTATTCTATTTTAAAATTGAAATTATCTTTTTTTAAAAGGTACACTACTATAACAAAAAATGGAATATTCTACTCATAAAATGAAATAGAAATTAAACAATATTAGTCTATAGAGACATTATCACCTATTTATTAGTTATAGAAATTTCTTTTATTATAAAAAAATTTATTCTTTTCAGAGTTGAATCAATATGAATAATGTATACATTTATATTCATAGATGTATTCATGATGTGTGTTACTTCATTAATATTAACAAAAATAAATGAAAAGGATGAAAAAAAAAAAAAAAGTGATATGGTATTTACAAAAAAGATATGAATAGTATTGTATTATCAAACTTTTTTTTTTTTCTTTAAAAAAAATAATTCATGAAATATAAAAGATATAATAAAAAAAATTAACTAAAAAAAAACTACTAATTTGATATGCATTTCACCCCACAAGTATACATTAAAAAACTTTTTAATTTAATATACGTTCTCTTGTTCTTTTTTTTTAAAAAAAAAAAAAAAGAAAAAAAAACCTATTCCTTTGCATCACCAATACCATCAGCATTAATTGCAAATACGGCTTCAGATTCTGGTAAACATGGTGAATCATAAATTTTACATATACGAGTTTCACCTCTACCTTTTCTTAGATATAATCTATCCAAAAAAAAAAAAAAACATACAAAATTAAAAATTTAATACACCTAAAAAAAATGGTATAGAAAATAAATTTATTAATTCAACACAAATTTATTTATTATACCTGGTTGTAGAGGCATGGGCCATAATATTACCACCAATAGGCTTTTTAGGATCAGCAGCAAACATAGCAGCACCATCAACTTGAGCAACAACTTGATTTGTGATAACAACAGCAACACCAAACTATAGGAATAATATATAATAAATTTATTAAGATTATTGTATCAACTCTAATCATCTATTATTTTAAAAAGTGTGTTGTTTCTACTGTAATTTTTATATATTTTAAATACATACAACATCTGCAAGACGTAATAAGGTTCTTAAAAATCTAGCTAAATGCATTTGTCTAGCAGATAATTCACCACGACCAGAAAAATCTGTTCTATATAGTGCAGTAGCACTATCTACGATTAATAATGAGTATCTATAGTTTTTTATATAAAGTAAATATTACAAAAATCAAATTAATATTTGAATTGGTGTCATTACCAATAAAACATTAAATGTAAATTTAAGAATGAACATTATTGAATTTTTATAATTTAATTTTTAATTCAATTAATTCTAAAATTCAAATCATTTCATAGTTTTTGTTGTTGTAGTTTTTGCGTTGTTTTTTATCATTATCATTATTATTATGGTTGTGATCCTTATTATTATTGATTTTTTACTCTTTAATTTGAACAATATTTATTGAACTTTATTAATAAAATGAAATTATTTATTTGTTTTTCTTACCTTTGTTCGGCCATCATAGCAGAAGCTTGAATTAATAATGTAGATTGATGGTCTGAATTGTATGCTCTTGCATAGGCAACATTATCTAAAACTTCTTCGCCATTTAAACCATATCTAAAAAAAAAAAAAAATATTGGATATTAAGAATTCATTCTTTATGAATTAAATTTAATTATTTAAATTACCTTTCAGCAACGGCTAATAATCTTTCTGGTCTAAAGGTACCTTCTGTATCAATATATAAACATTTACCTTCACCACCACCCATATCTAATGGTAACTAATAAATATATAAATATATTTATATATAATTTAGAAATTAATCTAATTCTCATTACATTTCATTTGTTTTATAATATGAGGGGGAGGAAAAAATATCTACTTGACAAGTAACAGCTAAAGTATGACATAATTGAGTTTTACCAGTTCTAAATTCACCAAAAATTTCAGTAATAGATCCAGTTTCTAAACCACCTAAAATACACATTTAAAAACACATTATTAATTTCTTTCATAATAATATTAAAAATTATAAATTATTATATACCTCCTAAAAGAGTATCTAACTCCTTAGAACCAGTGGTGATAGAAATCATATCAGCTCTTCTTTGATGAAATTCAGTAGCTGTAGTAAAGCCCATTGGTACCAATTTTGTTGCTGATTATTAAAATAAAATAAAATTTCATGTAAATTTGTGAATTAAACATGATTTAAAATTAAATATTAATTTAAACAATAGTTATTTGCCGTACCTTCCATTAAAATTTTATCAGCCTTAGCTTCTGAAATACCTTTAATTACTAAAAGTTGTTTTTTAGGGGTATAAGCAATTGATTCTACTGTATGATATCCTTCAGCAACAAGCTTTTTAATATCATTGGCACTAATTCCACATTCCTTTATAAAGCATAAATTATTATTATTTAATTAAACTTTTTTATTAAGAATTCTATCGTTTTTTATTATTATTTGTTCGTTTATTTATAATATTTGTAATACTTATATAATATTTGTCGCAAATTTGTAATTTACCTCTAATTTGCTAACTGGAATTGGACCAGCTTCAGCTTCAGCATATTCGTCTTCAATTTCAACTTCATTTAATTCTTCTTGTTCCATTTTATTATTATATTATTATTATATTAATATTATTATTTATTTGTTATTCCTTTTTTTATTATTATTTGTTTAAATTAAAAAAAAATTGCAATGATTTAACAAAATGTATTTTATAAAAATATATTTTATATTCAACAAATTTTAATCTAAATTTCTTAACAAATATAACTTTCTTTTAAAATTAAGAAAAAAAATAAAACTTTAATTTTTTTTTTCAATCTATTTTTTTTAATACTATAAATTTAAATTTTTTAAAGTGTACAATGAAATAAGTAAAATTTATTTGTTAAAAATGTTTGTATACATTATACATTACATTAATATAATATAAAATGAAAAATAAATCCATGAATACTTTGCCACCAGTATCTAATGGAAAAAATTTTTGAAAAAATAGTTATTATATTTTCTGTATGTTAATTATTTTTTTTAAATAGTATTAACATAATGAATTGATGTTGTTATACAATAGGACTTATTAATAATAAAAACTGGTATTATTATTATCAAAAGGTATAAATAAGGAATATACAAAATAGGCATAATTTTTTAATAAATGATAATTTATTTATAAAAGTCAACAAAAATATGAATCATATTATGGGTTAGATTATAATTAAAAATTTTTAAATAATTATTGTTGGTTAAAATTCCTCAATTTGAAGCTTTTGAAGTTATTAACCATTCTAACATAGTTTGGTTTGATATATCTTTTTTTTTTTTTTTTTTTTTTTTTTGAAAAAGTTAAGATTATATAGGAGCTTTTTAGCCTTTTAAATTTTCACATAGTAGTGATAAGAAAACAACTTTTAAATATCGTCACATTTTTAAGTATACTGCTTTATTAATATAATTTTAAATTACTTCAAAATGTTACTAGATTAATAAAATTAATAAAATAATATCGTTTATTTATTTATTGTTGTTGTTGTTGTTGCTGCTGTTGTTGTTGTTGTTTGTTTTGTTTTTATAAATCTTTATTATTCAATAATAGCTTATATAATAGTATATTTGACAAAATCTTGGAATACTTCAGTAGTAAATATAAATAATATTAAAGAACTATATATAAAAATTATTAAATGAAATTTATAATATATGTATAAAACTATATTAATTTTCTTTTTTTAAATTAATTATAAATAAAAATTTAATAGTATAATAAAATAATTTATAAAAAAAAGTCAAATTTATTATATAGTCATGGATAATAAAACTGTACTTCAATTTCAGTCATTATCAAGTCTTGTGGATCCAACATTTTGGTATTCATTAACAAAGGAAAAAATAGATAATATTAAATTAAGTGATGTACCTTTAGATATATATGGATATTACTCATATAATAGTTTGCAATCTAGTAAAAGCAATGATAATATCAAAGTACCTTCTTTCCTTCAACTCAATTCAAATTCTTTGACTAATGAAATGTAAAAAAAAAAAAAAATGTTTTATTTCCTAAATACCATTTTAAAATTTTTTAATAATTTCTCTAATTTTAAAAGCTAATTGTATTTCAATTCAAATTATACTTTTTAATCATTTCATTAAATGTAATTAAAATAAAAAGCATTCCATCTTTCTCATTTCCTATGAAAGGTTTATTAAAAAATACAAATACCATTGAAGATTTTCAAAAATTAGATAAAAAGGGGTTATTTGAAAAAGTTTCGAAAAAAGTAATTTTTTTAAATGGAATATATAATGAATATAATTCAATAACATTGTTAATTTTCTAAAAATAAATGTTTTTGTTAATTTTGTTTATTTAAAAGATTTGGGATAGCATTTTAAATGGAGAAGCCATCAAATGTCCATCATTATTAAACCAATTTCTTTTAATTTCATTTTCAGATTTAAAAAAATATAAATATTATTATTGGTTTGCATTTCCAGCTTTACTTTTAGAAAATCCAATTTATCTTACAAACACTCAACTATTAAGTGACTATTTAAATAAAAATGAGGTTCATAAAACTTTTATTATTAGATAATAGTATTTCATTTCATATATATTATTATTTAAATTAATAAATATATATTAACAAGAGTAAAATAAATAATATATATATAAAATTATATAATATATATTGTATCCTATAAAATTATATTAAAAATGATTAGCTACAATCACTTCATGAGAATTATCAAAAGTTACTTGAAATACCTGATAATATAAAAAAAGGTATTCCAGGTTATTTCCTTCTTAAAAAAGATGATAATAATCATGTAAAGGTGGGAACATTATCTGAATGGGAAATGTTCAAGTCAGATGATAAAGTATTTATTTTTTTTTTTTTTTAAAAAAATAATATAAAAATTTCTAAACTAAATGAAACAATAACAATAAATTTACATATCTCATTCATTTAAGAATAAAACTATTGTAGGATTTGCTGATCCTTGTGTTTTACCAAATAATCCTGGGTGGTTAATAAGAAATTTAATAGTTTTACTTAAGAAGAAATGGAATGTATCTAAAGTTACTATATTATGCTATAGAGAAATTGCTGGTGAATATGCGGATTTATCTCAATGTAAATTAATGGATATTGAAATTTCAGGAGAAGAGTTATCAGGTATATATATAAAAAAAAATATTGTCATTTGATAATTGAAATCTAATAAAATTAAATTTTTATATATAAAAATTTAGATAATTTACCAAAGTCTGTTGGATGGGAAAAAAATATTAAAGGTCAATTTGGTCCAAGATTAGCAAACTTAGGACCAACTATGGATCCAAACAAGTAATGTATAAAATAATCATAATATATTATATCTTGTTATAAGAATTGTTTATATATTAATTCCTATCAATCGTTTTGTAAATATATTATATATAATTTAAAAGATTAATTGAATCTGCTGTTGATTTAAATTTAAAATTAATGCGTTGGAGAATTATGCCATCCTTAGATTTAGAAAAAATTTCATCTACAAAATGCTTACTTTTAGGTGCTGGAACTTTAGGTTCATATGTAGCAAGAAGTTTAATGGTAATTAATTAATTTTAATAATGATATACAAAAGATTATAAAAAATTTTGATTATTTAAACAACATTGAAATTGATATATATATATTTTTCGGTATTGTAATAAAACTAATATTAAGGCATGGGGTATAAGACATATTACATTTGTTGATAATGGTACAATTTCATATTCAAATCCAGTAAGGCAACCACTTTATGAATTTCAAGATTGTTTAAATGGTGGTAAGCCAAAAGCAGAAACAGCAGCTGAAAGTTTAAAAAGAATATTTCCAGGAATTGTAAATATATTAAAAAAAAAAAAAAAAAAAGAAAAAAAGAAAATTATATAAATAATACTTCTTTTTTAAATATATATTTGATAATATAATAGCATTCTAAAGGCTATAAATTTACCATTCCAATGCCAGGTCATAGTGAAGATAAAAATGTAATAAAAACTAATGTTGAATTATTAGAAAAATTAATTGAGGAACATGATGCTATATTTTTATTAATGGATAGTAGAGAAAGTAGATGGCTACCAACTGTCATAGGTGCCTCCAAGGGAAAGGTATTGACAATGAAATTTATATTGTAATAAATATATATAAATAAAAAATTATGAATTAATTTTATGATTTTGAATATATACATATATTTCTTTTCAAATAACATTAATAACAATAATAATAATAATAATAATAATAATAATAATAATAATAATAATAATAATAATAATAATAATAATAATAATAATAATAATAATAATAATAATAATAATAATAATAATAATAATAATAATAATAATAATAATAATAATAATAATAATAATAATAATAATAATAATAATAATAATAATAATAATAATAATAATAATAATAATAATATAATAATAATAATAATAATAATAATAATAATAATAATAATAATAATAATAATAATAATAATAATAATAATAATAATAAAATAATAAAAAAGATTGTCATTAATGCCGCATTAGGTTTTGATTCTTATTTAGTAATGAGACATGGTGCCAAAGACATTGATGATAATTCTCTTCCAACAAATCACGGATCAAAACTTGGTTGTTACTTCTGTAATGATATTGTTGCCCCTGTTGATGTATGTTTTTTTTAATAATATATTAAATTATTTAAAAATAGGTTACATGAAACCTATTTCTAAATATAAAGAGAAAAAAAAATATTAAAAAAATGTTTATATAGTCATTAAAAGATAGAACTCTTGATCAACAATGCACAGTTACAAGACCAGGTTTGTCAGCTATTGCTAGTGCTAATGCTGTAGAATTATTAATATCTATAATTAATAGTCCAGATGGGTAACCATTATAAAAAGATTCTTTCTAATAATAATAAAAAATATAGTAATCTTAAACTATAATTTGATTTAACTTTATAATTTTCTTTTATTTGTTTAGTATTAATTCAAAAGCAGATGCATCTTCTTCACCATTTGAAAAGACCCCTACACCTTTAGGACTTATTCCTCACCAAATAAGAGGATTCCTAACTCACTTTAATAATTTATTAGTTGTAGGACAAAAATTTGCCCAATGCACTGCTTGTTCAAAAATTGTTAGTATGAAATGAAATCGTGTATTAATTATATTATTATCATACCAAAAAAAAAAAAAAAAAAAAAAAAAAAAATTAATTTTAAAAAAATAAATAATTCTTTAGATTCTTGAAGAGTATCAAAAGAATGGTGTTGAATTTGTTCAGAAAATTGTTTCAACACCAGATTATCTTGAGCAACTTACTGGCTTAGATAATCTTCATAAAGAAGGTGAATTATTAAATTGTGACTGGGTTGATGATGATGATGATGATATTGATAGTATTTAAATGATTAAATAAAAATTAACTAGCAATATATATATATAACATAATTATCATCAATAATCATTATAACTATAAACATAACCATTATTATAAATTGAAAAAGTTTATACTAGTATTAGTAATACTAATAATCATTGTAATTACACTATTTAAATTAATCTACTTGATAGTAAATTTTTTTATTGATTTTATTATAACATTTTTTTAATAAATATTATATATGTAAATATTTAAAGAAAAGGAATATTGAATGTATCAATATTTTTAATCTCTATTAAACCAGAGAAATATTATGAAAATAAAAATAAATAAAATTTCATAAATCATCAATGAATTTTAATATTAAGATATGTATTGGTTATACTATTGAAAATAATAAAATATAGACAACTATTAAGGATATTAACAAAATAATGGAAATAATAATTATTAATTAAAAATAAATATGTAAAAAAATAAAAAAAATAAATAAATTATCAGATATAAAAGTGAATAGGTCATGTTTTGTTTTAAAAAAAAAAAAAATAATTTTTTTTTCCACTACTATATAAAAATAGTTCCTATTATAACAAAAAATAATAAAGTCATAAATAGGTGATGCATTTTATATGATGGGAAAGCACTAGAGGTAGACAATAAATGTTCAAGCATTAAATTATCTTCATATTTCCAATGACAATTAGTATTATAAAATTCTGAATTCAATGAAGTAAACTTATTACAAATATTATCTTCTGTTTTTATTATTGTCTTCATCATTTTATTATTCTTTTTTCTCTTATCGTCTATCGCTACTGATGTTTTATTATATTGTAAACTATAATCGATCTTTAATAATTCATTGACATAGTTAACAATTGAATATTGAGGAAGTTTAGAATCTCTTCCTAATTCCCAGTAAAATATACCACCTAATCCTTTATCAATTATAAAATTAACTTTGGGTAATACACCTTTTTTTGATTCATATGTTGCGTAAATATGTGTGTTTGGGTTGTATAAATAACTTGCTATTGAATATACATAATTTAAATATATATATATATATTAATATAATTTTATATAATGTAAAGTTTTAATGGGATGGTTTTTTTTTTTTTTTTTTAAATTACCTTGAGCTTCAGGATCGTAGTAATCAATAAAACCATTATTTAAATATTCTTCCATTAATACATTATAACCGGATGTCCCTAGAGCTATATCCTTATTAAATGGCATGTTTAATCCAGGATATTCTGTTGAATTATTACGAACAGCGTAATATTCTCTCGAAAAGAAAGGAATTCCAATAATTAATTGTGTTAATTTAAATGACGACTTTGTAAGATACTTTTTTTTTTTTTTTATGTTTGTTTAATTTATAAATATTATTATATAGAATTATAAAATTAGAGATTAATACTTTATTTAATTTAAATAATTTACTTTATTGCTAATTAATATTTAATATATTACAGATTCTAGGCATTGATGTACGCAACGATATTTTGCTTCTCCAGTGTCTTTATTAACATATAATAAATATATATATATATATATTTATTTTGCAATATATAATTAATATGTAAATATTATATTTTATATATATTTATAAATGAATTACCATGACTGGAAGGGCTCCAATTTGAATTATGTCTAGTGACTGATGTTCCATAGGCTAATTCATACAACTATGAAAAAATTTTAATTTTTTTTTATAATAATTTTTAAATTATAATGTTATTGCAATGTTAATTCTTTTTACATTAAATTTTAATTATTAAATATTTTACCATAATTAAAATCCAGTTAAGATTTTCTACAAAAATGTTCATAACACTAATATTATTTGCTAAATAATCAGGAATAGATGCTGGAAGAGCTAAAGTAATATACCAATCTTGATGGCCAGTTAAATTCCAATATTCTCTTAATTCTTTTATAAAGGCAGCTAAATTAATACCATCATTTTCATTATGGTTTGTTCCTACATCACCACCTGATACTGGATATTCCCAATCAATATCTAATTACAGGAAAGAAAAAATATCATAATTTTATATAGAATTATTTTTTTATTATTATTATTAAAATATCGAATATAATTTCAAAGAAATGATTAAATACTAATCTATCTATCTATCTATATTTACCAACACCTTCAAAAATAGGAAATTTTGTAAACCAATTTGTGATAGATTGTATAAATACTTGTCGTGATTGAGGCGTTAAAAAGGTATCTGAAAATCTTTGAGAATTACCCCATCCACCGATAGAGAGAATTATTTTTAAATGAGGATACTTTTGTTTTAATAAAAATAATTGATAATAACTACCTATAAAATATTTTTTTTTTCATAATCATTCAATACAAGAAAGTATTAAGTTTTTTTTTTTTTAATAAATTCATTAATACGTATATATATATATATAGCTGTTTAATTTTTTTTCATATTTTTCTTTTTGTATATACCTTTTAAGCAACTAATACAATTATTTTGACTTTGATGATAAATTCTTTCAACATCTTCATATTGGTTAAATGGTTGAACTTGATTATTACTATCTATTGTCCCGAAAGCATAAATGATATGTGAAAATTTCGAACCATCAATTGATAATGGATCATTTAATGATCCTATTTTATTGAAAATTATAATAATAATTAAATACACACAGTTTATTAATATATTATTTTAGAATTAATGCAATATCCTATATTTTTTTAGTTAAGTAAATCTTTATATATTAATTATAGTTGGTTGTTAATACCATCAAAATATCCAAAAGATAGTACTTGGTTTGAATTTTCACTTCTAACATCTGATATAAATATTGAAAATATTAAAAGTATGAAAGTCTTTAACAGAAATGTGTTTGAAATTCCCATTAACATGGTTGACTAGATAAGATAGCTATGAAATATTGTTAAATATTATTTTTATGTTATTTTTATAATATATATTTCTGTTAATGGATTGATGATATTTCCTTGCTCCTTTCTTTTTTTTTTTTTTTGTTAATTGTAATAATTTAACAGGGTAAACATTTAATCACAGATATTATTATTCCTTTTGGTTAATAATTCTCAATGTTAACTCCATATGAATTCAATAAATGAAAAATATTAATAAAATAAAAATTAAAAAAAGTTTAATATATATATTTATTAAGAATAAGAAATTAATTAAAAAAATATTAAATATAAAAAATTTAAATTAAATTAAAAAATTAAAATTATTGGTTTTTAAAAAAGAAATTTGAAATGTTTAAACTATTGAATTGAAGTTGAGGGATGGAAAAAGAGAATACGATTAAAAAAAAATTGAGAAAATGTATGGTTATATTCTGTTATATTGTATTTTATAATGATTATATTCATAAAAGGAAAGAATATCATTATTACTAAAATTATACAATAATATATAATTAATTAGTTTTTTTTTTTTTAACTTTAAAAGAATATTAAGAAATCATTCTCAAAAGTTATATATTACCATCATTAATAATAATAATATTTCTAGCTCATGAAACTTTTTTATTATTATTAAAACTTAGTGTTAATTTATATATAAATAAATTTGTTTTTTTTTTTTTAAAAAAAACGATAAACTTTATAAAATTATAAATGACATGTTTTATAAATTTTGTAGATTAAATGAAAATTTTATTACATTTTAAAGATATAATGTCATAACTTGATAGTTATATACTCATAGAGTGTATTAATGATGATGATCACAATCAACTTGTAATCTTTTAATAATTATGAATATCTCCTACAGAGACATCATTATATTTCAATTAATGTTTGTATGTTATTGTATCAAATAATTAAAAAATGTAGAAAGATAAAAATCCTTTACCTACATTCATTAATTGCAACGTTTTTTTTTTTTTTATCTAAAATTAGTTATCTATTATTATCTTTTTTTTTTTTTTTTTCCATATATCATAGATATCATTATTATTAAATTTTTTTTATTTTTTATTTTTATTTTTTTAAAAAAAAAAAAAACAAATTATAAATTTAGTTTAAATTGTTATTTAGATATATTATATTTTTACTTGTTTTTTTTTTTTTTTTTATTCATTATAATATGTAATTATGATTAGGTTTATTTTTGTATTAAAATTAATGCTACATTTATACCTCTATTAATTTAGTATTTTCATATTTAAAAATTCTTTTTTTTTTTAAATTATTTCTTTTATTTTAATTAATATTGTTATAAATGTTTTGTTTTGTTTTTCTATTTACTTTTTTTTTTGAATTTTGAATTTTGTATTAACCATAATTATTTCTTTTTATGATGATGATGATGATGATGATTTTATTTATTCTTTAATGAAAAAAATACCTATAATTTTATGGTTCTAAATAAAATTTTATATTTAAATAGCTTTGATTTAAAAAAAAAAAAAAAAAAATTTAATTTAAATTACAATTATAAATAATTAATGATAACTTCATAAATATAATTAGTTTTTAATGAATTATTCTCAACATAAAACATAAAATAGAATATGAAAAAAATAAAAAAAAAAAAAAAAGAGAATAAATTTATTGAAGAAATATTAAATATTTAATGTTTATTGACTCTTGGAAGCAATAGCATCCTTAAGTAAAGAAGCTAAACGCTTTAAAGCTTCATCAATTTCTTCCTTAGTAGCAGTAGAGTAGGAAGCACGAACATATGGGGTAACATCATTGTTTGGGAAGAATTCAAAACCTGGAACCATTAAAACCTTCTTTTCAATAGCCTTCTTCTTAATTAAAGTTTCAGAATCATCAATACCTAATAACTTTAACCAAATGAACATACCAGCAGTTGGTACATTCCATTCAGCAAGACCATTTAAGTACTTTTCAGCACTTTCAATGAAAATATCACGCTTATTCTTGTAGAAAGCAGCAGTTTTCTTGGCATGTTCCATAAAACCAAAGACACCCCATCTTCTTAAGATACATAAAGCGAAAGTTTGAGATAAACCAGAAGCATGTAAATTACCAGCCTATTTAGAAAAAAAATTATTATGTTATTATTTAACTAATCTTAAAGGAATAATGATAGGAAACAATTTATAAATATAGTTTATATACATACTTGAGTATGAAGAACAATACGGTTAACTAATGGCTTTGGACCAGAAACCCAACCAATTCTAATACCGGAAGAAAGAATTTTTGAGAATGAATCGAATCTTAAAACACGACCATCAACATCCATAGAGAAGTAACTTGGAATTCTTTGTTCACTGAACTAATTTTTTTAAAAAATAAAATATGAGATATGTTAAATTCTTATAAAAATTTTAATTATGTATTAAATATAATAATAGGTCCTCTTTCTTACTTGTAAGTAGTAGTATGGATCATCTTCTAAGATAATGAAATCGTATTCTTGAGCAAGTTCATAGATTCTCTTCTTTCTTTCTAATGAAACTCCAACACCAGTTGGGTTACCAGCAATTGGAACAGTGTAAATAGCCTTTTTTTTTTTGCATTTTATTTATTATTATCATTATGATAATTTTATTTTAAAAATTATTTAATTAGTTACACATGAAAAACTATTAGAATTCATTAAAATTTAATAGTACCTTTGGTCTTGGCTTAGATTCATCCCAGTTCTTAAGAGCTTCTTCTAACTTTTCTGGAATAATACCATTACCATCAGTTTCAATATCTACAAGTTATTGAAAAAAAAAAACAATTATATTAATTAATTGTACATTTAAAAATTTATATATTAATATAAAAAATACGTTTTAATAAAAAAATTTATCATTCTATTAATATTTACCAACAAAAGTAAGGTTCATTGGTCTTAAGAAAGCAAGAGCACCAGTGTAAGCTGGCTTTTCAATTAAAATAGAATCACCTTCATTAAGTAACATTTCAAAAGCTTTAGATAAAACATCTTGAGAACCATTACCAATACAAATATCAAAGTCATATTTTGGTTTGTGTTCTTCAATTTGTAATTGCTTTAACCATTCAATAAGATCTGGAAGACCGCTCTTTTTTTTTTTTTTAGTTGTTATTGTTAAAAATATTAAAATATAATTTTATATTTATATATCCGGATTATTTGAAATTAAATTGTTGAAAAAATTTCATTTAAATTATGATAGTATAATATAAACATTTTATAAAGCAAAATATATATATATATAATAAAAAAAATTAATCGTTTCATTCAAATTACTTTTATATAGAATAGTATATATCAATATAAAGACTTACAGTGTTAGAGTATTGAAGAGCTCTTCTCATTTCATTTTCGGAAATGGTTAAAGAATCACCGTTGGTTAAAGTGAAACTCATATCAAGAATTGGGAAAGTGGATGGATGTGGTAAACCACCACCTAAGGAAATCTATGATATATATTATAATAGATATACGTTTTATAATGAGTACATTAAAAATTTGTTGTAATTTCAAAATGTAAATTTTTTAAAAATTTTAATTTTTATAAAAAATTATTTATATCTATCTATCTATCTATCTATCTATATTTTTTCTCGAAATTTTCAAAATAAATATATAATTATATAGTTATAATGCTATAAGTAATAATAGACTTTTTTTAAAAAAAAAAATATAAATTATATTAATTTTTTTTTTTTTTTAAATTTAAATTTCATTATTAAAAAAAAAATATATTTTTTTTTTCAACGTCTTTATTCTTTTTTAAAAATTGTGAATATATACCATTCCTGGTAAAGCAATTAATGGTTGTAAGGCACGAATAGCAGATGGCTTACGGGCCTTACTTCTCTTAGAAAGGAATCTATCATAATCCTTGATAACAACCATTGTTTCTTTTACTTAAAAATGACTAAATAAAAAAATAATAATTTTATAAAATGATTAATAATTTTTAATCCTTCAATTTTCTTTAATATTATTAATTTTTTTATATATTAATCCTCATCATTGTTATCTTCAATAGGAATATATGGATCTTGTAAATATGATTGGTTTATCAAATCCGTTGATAATATATTGATTATATTGGAGAATATAATTTATTTTAATGAAAATCAATGTATTTAAATTGTGATTTTCGTACATTCTATTACAATTTAAAAAATAAAACTAAAAATAAAAAAAAAAGAAACGATACAATGCTTTATCACGTACACCACATACACACACAAAACTCTTTTTTTTTTTAGACAGCAGACATAAACAACAATAAAGGGAAGGTTTAATTAATCACTAGGAATGATGATGACATTTTAATTTATTTTTTTTTTTTTAATTTTTTTGTTTTGGTTACTTACTTAATTTCTTGGTTTTTTTTTTTTTTTTTTTAAAAAAAAAACTTTTTTTCAAAAGGAAATAGTTTATTTTTTCCTTTTTTAAATATTTATAATGCTTAACCGTTAATTCAAAAATAAAATTCTTTTTTTTTTTTTATTTTAATAATTTATTGTTTTGCTTTTATTCTTTATTAATAATTATTAATAATATTAATTTATAATTATTTTAAGATAAAAAAAATAAAAAATGACATATTTATAATATAGGTGTGTGGAATGTAATTTAAAGAAAAAAAGTATTCTTTCTTTCTTCTTTTTTTTTTTTTTATTTTAATTGTAGTATAAAACAAAAAAACATTATATAATGAAAATGATTAAATGTTAAAAAAAATTCAATATATATATTTAATAAAAATACAATATATAGTTTTATTAATAGGTTTTATAATAATAAATTATTAAATTAATGCTCTAATAATTGTTCTTTCTTTGGTTATTTCTTTGGTTGCGTTCGTTTTTATTTTGATTATAATTACGGTTAGCTCTATTATTTTGGTTTCTGTTGTTGTGGTTTTGGTAACCCTTTTGGTCCTTTTCATTACGCTTGTTGTTATCTTGAGTTCTTTGGTCAGCTAAGCTTTCATTATTTTCAACAAACTTGGTAAGCTATTTTTTTAGAAAAATAAATTGATTTAGTTAATGTTTAATCATACCCAAAATATATTTATTATTCTATTTTTTTCTTTAAATTTTACCTTTTCATAGTATTGTTGAGCTAAGAAGTGTAACTTGTTTTCTTCAGATTTAGACATAACAACTATTGAAGCAGATTCATCGATAGAAGCTGATAATTCTTCCTTAATAATCATTCTACAAATAATGCTATGGACATCAGAAACTGGTAAATCAAACATCTTAGCTAATTGTTCTAAGCTAATGCTGTCATAGTGGTTTCTGCAGGTAAATATCCAGGTTCTAAGACCTTCTTCTTGGATTTTTCTATTAATATAAAATAAAAATAGTTAATAAACAAATGTCCTAAAATGTTATTTATTTCGTAAAATATTAAATTGTTTAAGGGCCTACCTAGTTAACATCTTCTTGATTTCTTCAGTATTTGGCATTAAGTCCCAAATCTTTATAGCACAAATTAAATCTCTACATCTTTCCCATTCACCACTAGCTAAAGCCTTAGAAGCTCCCATAATGTGTTCACGAGTATTTTCTGGTGGACCTAATAAAGTTTGACGTTCACTGCTATCTAATAACTTTCTAAAGTTCTTACTTATAATCTTCTTACGAACATTGTATACATTTTCAGCCATATTCGGTATTTCTAATAACATACTACAAGTTAAGTAAATGCATTCTAATAATTCTATATTAATGTGCATATGGAATGGTAATTGTCTTTGTTTTTCTAATTTTTCTTGTTCTGGAGTCTTATCACCGTAACGAGATTGAACACCTTGAGCTAATAATTCCTTAACCTTTTGACCGTTTTGGATTTCTTGTAAACATTGGTTAGATTCACGAATCATACCACAACGGAAGGCACAAAGACCTAATTGAACAATGGCACGGTTGTAAATGATTTGAGTATTAACATCAGTAGAGTTAACGTGTTCTTGAATGTGAGACATTAAGAGTAAGTCACGAGCACTAGTGTATCTGTCATGTAAAGCATCGTGATATATATGATATAATAAAGCACGAGAACGTAAACGTTCATCGCTTTGCTTGTAAATCTTAACACATAATTGGTAAACAAGCTTTTCTGTATCGATCTTTTCTGTCTTGGCAATAACTTCATTAGCTCTGACATTTTCTTCAAGAATACTAATAACATTAACTGGCTTGTAGTAAATGTGTTCAATTCTTCTGATAATAATTGATGGAATCTTTTCAGTTAATTGAATTCTTTCTAAGTAAATTTGAGCTCTAACAATTAATTCGTAAAGTAATTGTTCATCCTTCATTCTTTCAATATATTCAGTAGTGTGTGGATCAATATTTTGAAGTGAGCGGGTGAATTCTTCATCAATTCTATCAATGAATGAGGTAACACTACCAGAAACAATTACTTCCTTACCTTCAGCAATAAGTTCTTCAATTTCTTGAGCATCCTTTTCTTCTGCTACAGTTTCCTTAACAATAATTTGTTGGTTGTTTTCTAATAATTCTAATAATTGCTTAATGTAATTGGTAACAGTAGCCCAAATTTCATTATTTAATGAATTACCAATACCAGAAACGTAATCGAATTGGAATGGAATTAAAACTAATAAAACCTTAATCTTTTGGTATGGAGTCTTGCAAATCTTTAACATCTTAACTAAAATGTTACTTTGTTCATTCTTGTTAGTACCCTATTTTTTTATTATCATAATATTCACAAGAATTGCAGTGTTACTACCAATTATATAAACACTATTTATTTTTTAATTAATAAAAATTTTCTTTTCTTACCTTCTTACCACGAGTGTTAACAATTTCAGCTAATTTTTCGAAAAGGTTTTCAGCATTAATTTGAATTTCCTTTCCACCCTTACCAATAATAGTGAAGGATTCAGTTTCATCTAAAGCCTTAACTTCCTTTGACTTTTCTTGTGGTTTCTATTTAAAATTTTATTAATATAAAAAATTAATACTATTTTCTATTTCTTCAATTTACAATATCAAAATCCCAACTTACATCTTCCTTTTCAGCTTGAGCTTTAAGAGCACCCTTTTTCAATTAATAAATTACAATATTATTAATTATTTGAAAAAATACCATTAAATTTTTAATTAATCATTTACTTACAGATCTGTATTTTTGAATTTCTGATTGGAATTGTTTGCTGAATTTCTTAATACCTTGCTTAAGAGCATTGAATGATCTAGCATTTAATTTGTTCATCTTCTTAACTTCTTGATTAGTAACTGATTTAATCTTGTCATCTAATAAAACAAGAGTTGAAGTAAGGAAGACTGGAACACCTTCTCTTCTAATAATATTGTTACCCTTTTGAACAGCCTTGGTTAATTTATCATATTCTATTTTTCATTATTTTTTATTGTTTTGAAAAAAAAATATAGTATATATATATAGTAAAAATATGATGGTTAAAAAGCTGTTTTTTAAGATTGTTTTGATTTTTAATGATTTATAAAATGATTTCATCTTTCAATTTAATTCTTTCTTTTAATCCAAATTTGTTGTGTCATATTTTAATTCCATCTTTATTTTAATCTAATTTTCCAAAGGTTCAATTCCATTTAACTTTTTTTAAATCATTTTTAAAGCACATATAATATTATAGTTTATATAAAATTTATTTAATTTGTTGCTTTGTTTACCAGTTTGAACACCATTCCAATTGTTGTTTTCTAAACATAATTTAATGTTATCAGTGTGAGTTTGAATTTCATCAAACTTCTTATCCTTAACTGACTTAACAACCTTTCTTTCTTCATCTTCAGAAGAGGAATCGTCTGAAGAATCACCACCTCTCATGAAACGATTGGCTGGTCTTCTTTCTTCTTCAGATTCACTTTCAGATTCACTATCACTTTCAGATTCACTATCACTATCACTTTCGCTTTCGCTTTCACTTTCACTTTCACTTTCTGATTCAGAAGATGATTCTTCTTCAGAGGAGCTTTCTTCTTCAGAAGAGGTTTCTTCTTCAGAGGAGCTTTCTTCAGTAGAAGAGTATTCAGATTCTTGGGATGATTCTTCGCTGGAAGAAACGATGGAATCGTCATCAGAATCAGAATCAGAATCCTTTCCTTTACGACGGAAAAATCTTGAAGACATATTGAAAATATTAGTATTCACTTAATAAATTCCCTGATTAAATAACTTTTAAATTATAGAAAATATAATAATTTTCTAAAATTTATAAATAAAAAAATGAAATTAAATATAATAAAATAAATAATAAACTATTATTAATTATAATTATTTAGTTAATAATATATTTATTATAAAATATATTTAATTGTGAGCAATATTAAAAAAAAAAAAATAAATAAATAATTTTTATAATATTTTTCTAATATCCAATAATATTACATGATTTCAATTCAATTTTTTGTAATTAAAAAAAAACTATATATACAAGTCACGTGTACATTTTTGCAAGCCATTCAATTAAAATCCAATCATATTTTAAATCAGTTTATTGAAATCTTTCTCAATATATATTATACTCTTACATTTTCAATTCATGTACAATTTCACAAAAAAAAAAAAAAGAATATAAATATATTATTAAATCTCTTTATTTTTTTTTTTTTTTGAAAAATATAAAACTATTAAATTTTTATATATGCAGTGGCATATAGTTATAGTATAGTTTAATATATATAATAGATTTGTTTTAATAAAATAAAGTTTTTTCTATTTATAAATAGTAAACAATTAATAATAATAATAATAATAATAATAATAATAATATTATTATTATTATTATTATTATTATTATTATTATTATTATTATTATGATAGATCCTTTTTTTTATGATTGTTAATTATAATAAAAATTAATAGTCCAAATGATGGTAGAATATACAATAAATATAGATTCAATTTATTAATATAAAACTATTAATGGAGGAATGAAAAGATCCATTATCCATAAATTATTAAAGTTAAGAAAATTTTAAAAGTTTTTTTTATTATATTTTATAGGTTTTATTTTATTTGATAAGTTGTTGTTGTTGTTATTGTTGTTTCTTTTTATGCTTTTTTTTTTTTTAATTATTTAAAAATAAATTGAAGTGTTTATTATTATTATAATTATATAATTTTTATTATTTTTATACAATTAAAAATAGTTTTATAATAAAAAAAAAACATAGCAAAAATAAAAAATGGATTATTTAACAAAAATGATTTTAAAAAAAGTGTAGAATTTGAATAAATTAATAGATATAAAAAAGAGGAATAAATAATTTATTGAAAAAAAAAAAAAGAGAGAGAGAGAATCATATTATAAATCTTATATTCTTTTAAAAAAAATATAAAGATTAAGATAAATGGAATGATCCTCTTCCTTCCTTGATAGCGGTAGTTAATCTTTCTTTAAGAATTTCTTTTGTTTTATAATCTGGTAATTTAAGATAATTAGCACAAGTCATAACACTTGGTAAGAAATCATCTGGATTTTCATCAGAACTAGTAGTCTTACATACAACAGTAAATGGTGGGTTTAAATTCTTAAAACCACCTAATGGTAATCTAGAAGTTCCTGTAATAAATTCTAAGAATTCTTTCTTTTCATCCTTGTTCATTTCTGACATAACCT
The DNA here is from genome assembly GCA_002104945.1 of Piromyces finnis. NCBI lineage: Eukaryota > Fungi > Neocallimastigomycota > Neocallimastigomycetes > Neocallimastigales > Neocallimastigaceae > Piromyces > Piromyces finnis. Next base: position 1,496,351 of record MCFH01000003.1, read on the forward strand.
CGATCAAGTTAATAACAGATTGACTCTTCATTGAATAGCCATGATCAGCCTTTATAGTCTTCATTAAAGTTTCTTTAGTCCAATCTTCTTCACTATTAGAAATCATTTGAAGAATTTCTTTGACTTCAAAGATTTGTAAATCTGTAATTAAAAAGACCTTATTAAAACCTTCTCTGAAGGCCTTAACTTGCTTTGATATACCACTGCATAATGTAAAGTCTATAATCTTGACTATATAATCTTCTAAATTATTTATGGTTACAGAAACATTTTCACCATCTGGTATTAATTCAATTTCTGGATAACCTGGTAAAACAAAGTCAAAACATAAATCATCTACCTTGGCACCATCAACTTCAATTGACTTGATTTCTTCTTCGGATTTTCCTTCTTCTATATATTGATCCTTGATTTGAATGAATTTTTCTAAATATCTTAAAGATTTTGCTAAATCTGGGTCAACCATATCAATAATAAATATTCCAACATCTCTCCATTTCTTTAGCAACTTTGGATGCTTATGATTTCTTCCAATAAGATACTTATTTAATAATGGATAGTTAACAACAAGATATAAGAATACTGGATTGAAAGCAATATTAATGATTCTGGAATCTAATAATGCTTTTCCTACAAAACTACCAAGCATACTAAAGTATTTACAACACTTCTTAACCTTGGCCTCTGGAGCATTAACACCTAATGGTTTTGGGAAAAGACCTGTCTTTGGACTTAAGTAGCATTCTTCACCAGAATTGCTTTCAAATCCATTATCTCTCCAAATATTAAGAGACTTCTTACAAATTTCTTTACATACAAGGTTATAGAATTCAAGAGTTGGACCAAGACCAGTACCAACTTCATCATAAAATTCAATTTCTAATAAAGCTTGACTACTACAATACATATTCATTACAATGCTTAAACTTTCAATGATTTTATCACGATGAACACGAACCTTCTTTCTTTGAATTCTACCAATAACAGAACTATCCATTCTACCATTATTATTTTGGTTTTGTTGTTGCCAGCGATTAATGCTTCTACTATAACCAAAACTAGTACTTTGTAAATAAATAGATTTACTATCGAAATTAACTAAAAAGTTAAAATCTTTAGTTATCATAGTACACCATGATGGTAATACATGACTAGCAACTATTAAAGGTTCATTTAATTGTCGATTAAGTTTTGCTGTAATCTTTGCATTATGGAAACTTTCACTTGATATAAATTCTAATGATATATTATTAGATTCTAAATCTTTTCTAAAGGATTGATTAAATAATATACTCCAGTTTGAATTAAGAGTATAGAATATCTTTAATAAATATAATATTTTATGTTCAATAGCCTTAAAGTTTTCTAAACTCTTTGCCTTGTAGGTTAAATATGACCAGAATTTGTATAATGTCAACTTATGCTTCTTTTCATTCTTTTTCTTTAAAGAATCTTTTGATTTCTTCATTGATAAAGTAGATTCCTTAGATTTCAAAGATTTTTTGTGATTATCTTGATTATTATTAACTTCACTCTTTAATACTTTCTTTAATTTAACAATGTATTCACTATTCCAAACATTAATATGTGAATTATCATCAGACTTTAATTGACTCTTTTCGAAATTCCAGCAAGAAGCAAATATGGTATCGTTAGATTGAACCTTTACTAAATTATTTTTATCCTTTCCTAAATAAAATTCGAAAACATAATCACTAATAGAATGTTTCTTTTTCTCGGTAGATTCTTCTTGTTTAGCTTTAGATTCATCTTCCTTACTTGAGGAGGACGCTTCTTTTTTATTGGATGTTTCATCACTAGCATTATCCTTTTTCTTATTACTAGCAGTAGCTTCTTCTTGTTTAACACTATCGTTTATATCAACAATTTCATTTTCCATTGAATTTATTGAATTTTCATGGCTTACACCGGTCCTGTTCTTTCTTGAAGTTTCTTCAGTGGTTAATAATAAATCAGAGAAATTCATAATCTAAAAATAATAGTTTAAATAATAATTAATATAAAATATTGTAAAAATGTATATTTTAGTTAATAGGGTTTTTTTTTTTTTTTTTCTATTTTCATTTTTATATTTCAAATACTTACGCCTTCATCATCATTATATAATCCTTCGTCCATCATTATATCATCATAACCTTCTTGATCAAAGCTATCATCATAATTTTCTTCCTCATCACTCATTAAATCACTTTCATTATAACCATCTTCATCTTCTATAAATCCATCCATATTATCATCGTCCATATCTTCATTGTTATCACCTTCATCTTCTTCAATTTCTTCATCATCGATTTCCTTTATTGATTCACCATCTTCATTTTCCATTTCATTTTCTTCGTTAAATTCACCTTCCATTATAATTCTTTCCTTTAAATAGTCTTCTAAAACCTGGAAATTTGTAATAGCATGAATAGAAACTGTTAAATTATCAAAACTCTTTGGTATTTCTGTTTCTTCTTCAATATTATCTAAATAAAGTCTAAGATTAATTTTCTTTGTTAATTGTAAAGCAGTATTATCAACATCATTTCCTTTAGAAATACTAGAAGAGCCATTGTAACCATTAAATCTTGCAAACAAACTCTCAATAGATTCAATAACATTTGGTCTGCTAACATTAGATAATGCATGAACAATTTCCATCTTCTCTTCACGACCTAATACATCTTGAAGACACTTTACAACGCTCTTTAAAGCGCCCAATACATAATAATTATTAGTAATACTATCCTTTAATTTTAATGGCATTGGACCGTTTAAGAATACATGTAAAAGGGCTTCCATTCTGAAATTCAAGGCTTCGTCATCAACCTTCTTTCTTGATTCAGAAAAGTAATCTACTAATCCTTCAATAATACCACTTTCTTTTATTTCATAACTTGTAATATCTTCTTTAGCAAATAATGAAGCTAATTTATGAATAAACTTTAAATGATTAACATAGTCTTCTTGTTCTTCTAATAAAACTGGTTTTTTAAGGGTAACGTTAATATCTTTTAATGTATTTAATATACTGCTGCCAGAAGTTGATGAATTTTCTTCCAAAATTTTCATATTATTATTTGAGGCATTGAATATCCATTGAACAATAGTATTATAACTATACGAGACTTCATTTAAGAAAGTAATATTTTTGTCCTTTCTGGATTCTTTTGGTTTAGAGGATACTGCCTTACTATTAAATACCTTAAAGATACTAAATAATGGATTCATTGATTCGAGTTCATTATTAGCTTTATTTTTCTTATTACTATTTTCTTCTTTCTCTTCTTTTTCTTCTAGTTCCTTTAAGGCAACAAGGGATTGTTTAAAGCTTTCTTCATGAGTTAATATTTCTTGAATTTCTTTATTTAATCCATCTCTAATAAAATACTTTGTGAAATAAACTGGATCTTGTAATAAAGTAATAGCAACTAATTGTAATCCTGAACTTAAGAATATTAATTCATTTTTTTGTTCTGGTTCAACCTTTGCGTGTACATTTGATACATCTTTTAATACATTAGTATATTGTTGGAATAAGTCACAAACAAACTTTCTATAAATTGGGGTTTTGGTTAAAATATCAACAAGATAGCTAGTATCAGCAACGTTTCTTTCAACTTCAGATATAAGCCAAACGATTTTTAACATACATTTAATAATTGTTTTTCTAATTCCATTATTGACAGTAGAATTAAATAATTCAATTAATAATGGAATCATTTTATTTCCAAATTCAGTTAAAACTTCTGGTTTATTAACTAAATTATTTTTTCTTTCTTCTTGATCCTCCTTATTATCACTCTTATCATCTTCAGATTTCTTAGAACTTTCATTTTCTTCTTCTTCCATGAATTCATGTTCTTCGGTGCCTTCTTCCTTTCCTTTTACATCTTCTATATCCTTATTAAATGGATTTGAAGATAAATCCCAGTAATTTGTTTTTGGTAATTTTGGTAAAAGATAGCTAATTAAATCAAAAACATCTTGTAAAGTATTAGCTTGACATTTAGACATAGCTTCGGTTAAGTCTTCACTTGGAACATTTAATACATTATCTTCAAAAACAATATTGATTCCTAATATACCTTCGATAATACCAATGATATCATTATTTTCTATTAATTCCATGGAACGTGATGGAGATGATTGAACAATGTAATATAATGTTTTTACTAAATTACTATAAACAGCATTTGAACTAATTTTACTTGATTCATTAGAATTGTTTGATGGTATTAAATAGCTTAAAATTGTTTTCATTACATCCTTTGAAAATATTTCTTCAGACTTCTTTCTAGAATTGCATAACCATTTTGAAATATTAGAATAACATACTGTACAGCTTTCAACTAATCTTTCATCTGAATAGGTAAGGATTCTTTCAATGGTAGACATTGCTTCCTTAATAGTTGAGTATGTTTTTTCATTTCCATATTGTACTAAACCACCACAACCATTTTTCACAATATTCATAATATAACGTTGAACATGTAAATTATAGAAATCAAAATATTTTAAAACAGTGGAAATTACATCATCTTTCAATACAACCTTTGGGAAATCAGATGATATTTTTTCTAATACACTCATAATTTGTTCAGCTAAATCAATATACTCAATATTCTTAATTTTATCGGTTAATATTTTTATACCATCAAATCTAACAATAGCAGAAGTTGAAGATGGGAGAGCTTCAATTAAATTACAGAAACATCTGCATGCCATCATCATAATATTAATACTTTCTTCACTATTTCCAAAATTATCATATTCAGTAGAAGGTTCATAAAATTCATCTTGATCACCCTTAAGAATATCTAATAATGCCTTTACATATTCACTTAAACTAAATCCTTCTAAGTCAGGTGGTCCATTACCAAGGAACATATCTTCAGTGGTAACACATAATATATCTGCTAATCTTTCTAATGCTTCCAATTGTTCAGATGGATCACTTTTATTTTTTATTTTTTTTAACAATTTGCTAGCATTGGAATTATTATTTGAACGAGATGATGAAGAAGGTTTTTGAATATCAATAATACCTAAATTCAAAAGGGTTTGTAAATCCATTCTGAAAATATCTTCAATTGGATTTTTTAATTTGAATTCTTTGATGTTTTCACCCATTTCATGGGATACTTCTTCATCCTTTCCCTTTTTACTTTGATCATCATTATTATTTCTGCTATAATTTTGATCAGAACTTGATGCTTGAGGGTTATTGTTATCCATTTTTTTTGAATGCTTTGATTTTTTCTTTTTATGTAAAACTTTATTAGATTCTTCTAAACTCTTTTGGTTCTTCTTATTGCTGTTTTTATTTGGTAAATTGTTGTTTTTGTTATGTCTTTTACGTTTATTACCACTATGATCTTTTTTATCGATATTTAAAAGTATTGAATCAAAATTATCAGAAGTGGAAGAATTTAAATTTTTATTTTTTTTATTATTGTATTGAGAATTATTTTCTTCCAAATTTCTATTTTAAGATGGAATGATATGGTCAAAAAAAGTGTTTTACAAATAATTTCTTTTAATTGATTTATAAATATTTATTATTAAGAAAATATAAAAATACATACAATTCAAGGGTAGCTTTTTTTATTTCCTTTTTTAAATTATTTTTTTTTATCTTTTTTGTATTATGTTCTTTGTCTGATTCGTCAAGTAATTTACGTTTTTGATTCTTTTTGGAACTATTTTAAATTAAGGTTAGAAATGTTTATTAATGAGAATAAATTTATTTGTAAAAGTTTATATTTTACATTTTATCAAAACAAATATAGATTTATTACTGTTTTTGATCAGCTATTAAAACTTTATCCTTTTTAACTTCGTTTAAATTTATAGTATCAATTTTTTCAAGCTTTGAAGAAGTATGTTCTTTCAAAATATTGTTTGAATTGGATGATTTCTTATTATTTTGATTCGATTTTTTTCCTTTTTTATTAATATTTTTTTTTAAATTTTTTCCTTGATTTTTATTTTTATTCTTTGTTGTATCCATAAGAAATATTTATGTTACCTTTTTTTTTTTTTGTAAAAAAAAATATAAATATTTATAAATTTAATTAGTAATACTATTAAATTAATTTTATTAAATAAAATATGAATATACCTATATAATGAAAAATAAAATCTATCTAAATTTTTATAAATATGAATATGTAACTAATATATATTTTAATATATTCTATTATTTAAATTATAAAAGATTATCTAGATATAACCGATTTTTCTATCACTACTACTATAGTATTTATCTAAAATCAAAAATTGCTTATTACTATTAAATATGAAAATTTTTAAATTCTATGTTAACTAAAATAAAAAGTATATTTAATGTTAAACTAATTTTCTTTTATGAAATTTGTTTATTTTACTATTATAGTTGATGATAATATCAAATTATAAGTTTTTCTATGTATTATCAATTATAAAATTCTTCTAAACTTTAATTGAAAAATTAGCTCAACAATAAAAATAGTTATAAAATTGTTACAGAAGAAAAAGAAAAAAAAAAGATAAATAAACTTTTTGCTAATAATATGCCAACAATTTCTATTTATGATATGTTATCCTTTATAATTATATCGATGGCTTTATTTTTTTTTAATTATATTTAAATTGTAAATTGTTTTCTATTATTAAAATGAACTTTATTAAAATAACTAGAATGAAAAAATTATTTACTGTAATATTTGTAATATATTGATATAATAAACGATTGAATAGATAGATTGAATTATAATAAAATAAAATAATAATTACTTTTATTAAAAGTATACTATATATTTTCTTTTATTGTTAATATTATTAAATATGATGTAAATAAAAAAATATTTTTTTTTAATATTTCTTGATCAGTTTATTTATCCCTTTGTTACTCTTTATATATTCTTTTTTCTAAAATCATAATAATAATATTATTAAATAAAATATATATATATATATATTTTTTAATAAATATTTTCTTTTGATATTTTATGTTGAAAAAAGGAAAAAAAAAAAAAATTCTTATTATTTTTTTTTATCTTTGGTGTTCTTTGCCTGACGATTGTTTTTTTTTTTTTTTACTACTTCGTTCATATATTACTATATATTTTATTTTATATATTCAATTTAATTTAATTTAACTAATATATGTTATAACATGCAATTAATATATTTTCGAAGGTTCATTTTATCTAAATTCCATTTCATTAATACACGTGACTTGTATAAAATCATTTTATTTATTAATAAAAAAAATTTGGTGGAAAAAAAAGACCGAATATTTAAATTTATTAAATAATAATTCCAATATTTAAATTTTCATTCTATTATTATTAATATTGGAGTGGACTATTAAATAATAATAATAATAATAATAATAATAATAAAACCTTTCATTAAAAAATAAAATGAACTTATTTTTAAACAAATAATAAAATATGGATTTCATTATATAATATTAAAAATAGAGGATAAAAAAATGAAAATACCTTTTATCGTTTCACATTAAAATAATTATATAAATAATTAAAAATAACCAAAATAGTTATATTAAATTTACAAATCAAATATTAATTAAAAATTTTTCTGTATTTTAATTATATTTTCATAAATAATAATTTATTTAGCTTATGGTTGTAGGATTATGTTTTATCAACTAAAGAAAAAAAAAACATTCCTAAAAGGTTTTAAAATATTTATACATAATATCAATTGTTTTTTAAAGAGTTATTTACTTGCTTCCCTTAAAATTAATTGGGATTTTTTCATTAACAAGATGTTGCTTATCTATTAAAATTCAGAATATATATATATATGAATAATTTAAAATAGTAGAAATGTAATAATTAATTAAATTACTTACCATAGGAAGTAAGAACTAAATACTTTTCACCAGCAACAAAATTATCAAGTTCTGTAACTTGTTTCATATTCTTATCTAAAATGATTTTACTTTTTCCAGTTGGAATCATAGAGGTAGTAAAGTCATTAACCTTTTTAGGATAACACAATATATAATTAAATTATTAATTATTTTTGAATAATTCCATAGTCTTAATAATTGGAACTAATGTATGAATATAAATATATACTTGTTTCATCGTTGGATATTTTTGTTTAGTTAAAACAATCATTTCACCAGAATGATTCTTATTAGCATATTCAAAAAATGTAACCTTCTTTGCTGTAACACCATAATTGTCTACTTTATGAACGACTGGCTTACTCTTTGGCTTTTATAATATAGAGTGTGTATAAATAATAATATTTAATTATTTATATATATAATAGATAATAAATTTTAATGGAAAATAATATTAAAATAAAATATTTACTCTTGGTTCAACTGAATTATCAATAGTATGATTTCTACTTTTAGAACTAGTGTTACCATCATTAATGCATAAATCTTCTCTACCAGCTAAACCTCTTCCTTTTCCATTGGCATCAAATCTTTCCCTGTGGGAACCCTATTAATAATATCAAATAAACTATTAAATTACTGGTACTTTGAAAATTCTACTTTTAATAATTTCTTATATATATATATATTTATTGAATATTACAGTATACTTCGATGGATCAGTTAATCTTTCTGTGACAGATTGCTTTGGTGGCATTTTATTATTACCAATATTAATTAGTTATTGATTTTTATAATAAAAAAAAATTGAATTTGGAAAAAAAAATCTTTTTTTATATATATTTTAATATTTTATCAATATCTATCATTTTCTAAAGTATAAAGTTTTAAATATAAAAAATAAAATTTCATCTTTGTTTCAATAAAGTTTATATAAATATAGATTTTTTTTTTTTTTTTAATCCCATTTGAACTTTATTATTATAATATTTATAACAATATATATTTTTATTTTTAGTTATGGATATAAAACATATAAAGAGTATCGCCTAGTTGATTATGTATGGATAAAATAATAGATAATTATCATTAAAAATCATTTTTATTCAAAGTATTAAAGAAAAAAATATCTATATAAATATTCAAATATGTTTATTAGGTTATGGTGAAGAAAATAATATAGATAATTATAAATAAATATTAATGGAACTTATTAAAAAAAAAACATATTTATTTATTATATAAATATCTTCATCAATTTATATATACGGATTATATATATATCTCAAATGAAAATAGTATTCTTTTTTTTTTTTTTGTAATATTATGTAGGATTAAAAAAATGATGTTTTATAATTCTAAAGGGTTAAGTTTTTAAATAAATATAATCCAATTCATAATATAACATAACCACACACGTGAAATTACCATTATCATAAAATTATGAAAATAATTTATCATTCTATGATTAACTTAAAAATAATTTAAAGAAAAGTTTAATAATAATTTAATTTTAGAGGATATAATATGGAAATCACAAAGAATACTACGGATAAAAAAGACTTAATAATAAAGAATTCTGAAAGAAATGTAAGAGTAGAGAAGAAAAAAATTGTTTTAGAAGAAGATGAATATATTGAAGGTTTAAGTAAGGTTATTAAGCGAGACTATTTTCCAGACAATGATAAAATGAAAATTCAAAATGAATTATTAGATGCACTTCAAGAACAAGATTCGTTTAGAGCAAGGAATTTATCAAAGCAATTATTAAATTATGATGCTGATAAAAGTAAAGGTAATTTAACAAACGTTAATAATAATATATAATATATATAGTATAATGGAGTATAATTGAATAATTTTATATTTTAAATAAATATATAAACATTTTCAATTTATTATATGATAATTCATTTTCAATTCATTGGCATGTGAAATTAGAAAATTTACAAAAAAACGAAAATGGAATAGATACGTCATTGTCAGTTGATGCTTATCAGAGTAAATATACAAGCGAAGATAATGATTCTTTTAATGAAATTATAGCAAAAAATAATGAAATGAAGAAAATGAGAAATGAAAAACTTTATGGACAAGAAAAAACAAAATTATTAATGAGTAGTAATGCTCAAAATGCATCCGATGTTGGAAAAACAGTTGAAACTAAACAAATTGAGACATGGAAATATAAAGTAAAAAAGTAATAATTTTTAAATAATAGGATATTAAAAGATTATTTAAATTAACAATATTTTATATTTCACATTTCGTTATTTCTTATTGAATTTTTTATTATATGAAATTTCAAATCCTTGCATTTTTGTAACCATTTAAAATTAATTCGAAATTAGACACAGAATACACTCATGTTTATCCCTGATAGTAATCATTTACTCAAGGAAAGTGAAGAAGTAAAACGTCAAGCACCAAAACAAATTTCACATAGTAATACTCGTTTTGATACTACACCTTCTATACAGGAAATTAAAGAACAGGTATTCATTATATTCATTTATTGATATTTTGAAATTTAATTATTGTAATTAATTGGTTATTAATTAAAATAAATGAATATAAATTATAAAACTTTTAATACTTTTTATTTAATAAAATAATTATGAAGGAACGTATAAAAACACAGGAAGTTTGGAAAACCATGATAAATTCAACCCCTGGCCTATTTAAAAATGGTAAAAAAAAAAAAATTTTTAAGAAATAATTATAAATAATGTAAGAGAATTAAATTATTTATTAAAATTATTTTATTGTCAATTATTTCGTCTATAAAAAGAAATGTTAGAATTACAATCTGAAGGTACAGACGGTTATAAAATGGTAGCTTCTACCCCATCACCCAATCCAAATAGAATTGATCAATCCGATATGTTTACTTGGGGTAGTATTGAAGGAACACCATTATTAATTAATTCTGGTGGAGCTAGTAGTGGTAATGCTTTAGTAATCAGTGCATTATTTTAATTAAACAAGTATTATAGTTGTTGAGTTCATTTTTTAATTTTATATATAAAAATATATTTGTATTTTTGTATAGGACCTGTATTCAAAATACCAGAAACTCCAAGAAGAGAATTAATAGGAATGAAACTTTCAGAAAAAGCATCTTCTAATATGAGAAAAAGATTAGGAAAAACGCCAAAGTCTTCTTTATCTCATTTAACACCAAAGCAACGTCTAACTTCACCTTTGCTTTCAAGAGCAAATGCACTTTCACCTGCTGCTAAAAATTTATTACAAAGAAGTCTTAAATCACCTGGTGGTAAGGCATTAATGAAAGGACTTTCTTCGGATTATAAATTAAAGAAAAGTTATAATAGTCCATTATTATGTATTGTATCATGTATCATTATTCTGTTTTATTCTGTTTTATTATAAGAAGTTTAAAATATCTTATTATGATGGTTTTCTAATTATTTTATTTATTTTAATATTTTATATATACACCCTATTATTTATAGATAATTCACCATCCCTTCATCGTTCATCTAAATTATCTACAGGAATTGTTCGTAAATCATCGTCTCTAAGAAAACAAGTCGCTACCCCATCAACGTCATCAATAATAAAAAATACACCAAATCAATCATCATCATCATTAACTGATGATTTATTGAACTTTAAAGAATAAACTAGGTTTATTAAAATTATAAAATTATCAACACTTTTCTATTCCATTAATCTATTTATTTAATTTGACATACTTGTAAAAATCTTGTAATTTCTTCCCATTATTTATTTAACATTATAAAAAAAAAAAAAAATAATAATCAATCCTCATAGTAAAATAAAAAATTCATTTAATCTAATCCTTTAATCAGAAAAATTTTAGTGTTTTTTAATTATTAAATAAATTAAAATATTTAATTTCTTTTATTTTTTTTTTAATTAAAATTATGATTAATTAAAAATAAAAATTCAAAAAATGTAAAACCCTTTGGATTAATAGATGTTATGTTATTTATACAAATTGGTCAATGTGGAATTCAATGTGGGCAAGAAATAATACAAAAAATAAACAAAAAGTAATATATAAAGGTGTTATAAAATGCGGTATTTAATATTTAAAAGTGTATTAATTTTTATTGTATAAATTACATATATAAAATTAATATAAAAGTAATGAATTAGGAAATTCAATAAAGGAATTAGTCATAGATACAGAATCAAAAGTTATTAATAAATATAAATGTAAAAATAACAAAGAATATTTATATAAAAAGTATTTTCAAATTGGAAAAGATGGTTCAGGAAATAATTGGTCTTTTGGATATTGTAAAGTTAATGAAGAACTAATTCATTCGGTCATGGATAATTTTAATCAACTTTTAGAGTCCATTGATTTACATAAAGGATTAAATGTAATTTCTTTATTTTTTAAAATAATAAATTAAATATAAGAGTGTTTTAAAATTTGATAACAATTATACTATTGTCATTATGTAATATTATAATTAATTCAGTATATTAATTGAAAAAAAAAAAAAATAGATTGTTCATAGTATAGCAGGTGGAACTGGTTCAGGCATATTTTCAAAAATTATTGAGGAAATTAGAGATAGATATCCAAAATCTTGCATAAGTACATATTCGTATGTATTTAATAATGCTATAATTATATTAATGGAAAATTTATTTCATATTATCAAACAAAATGATTTACTTTTTTTTTTTTTTTTTTTTTTTTTTTAAAAATGGTATATAGCATTTTTCCATTTGAATCTGGTGAAAATACATTACAATATTATAATTCTGTTTTTTCCTTGTCTTGGGTACAAAAATATTCAGATATTGCTTATTGTTTTTCAAATAAAGAAATATTAGATATATTGTGTAAAGAAAAAAAGACAAAGAACTATTCTTTGAATGATATTAATGAATATATTTCTAATTGTGTTTCAAGCTTGTATCCCTATGGGAATAAAATGTAATTTTTTATTATATTTTTTTTCTAAAAAATATAATATATAGGACATAATAAATAGTAGTAATAGTAGTAATAGTAATAGTAATAGTAATAATATATAATACATTATGAAATAATTATTAATACTCTATTATGCAACAATAATGTCACTAATTATTATTTATTAATAATAATAATGTATGATAAAATAATATTTTAGACAATATATAAATAACTGGGATATAATATATAATATATGTCCTATTCCATCAATGAAATTATTAAAGGTCTATTCAGATTCTTCACTGGATAACTTGGTAAAAAATATTCCAAGTAATTATAATAATAGCAAGTAAGAATTGATGAGTATAAATTATTTTATTTATTATAATATATATAAAAAAGGTTAAAATTCCATTATATTTATTATTAAAATTAACTACTATGGAAATTATCAAAAAGATTAATTAGTGGTAGATTAAATCTGGTTAGTAATGATGATATGGACGAAAGAACATTAACTAAGCTATATAAGAAAATTGGAATTTTATCTAATCCGGAATGTCTTTCCATAAACTATTTAAGATCGAAATCAGTAAAAAAAAGTTATAGTCAGCCTCGAATCAATTCATTAAAGGAAGATGAAAGTCGCCCATCACATTTACCTACTATAAATCCAAAATCCCGGATATCTTTACTTAAAAATTCAACAGATATTCTTCCGTCTCTTAATTATTTTTTAAACAAGTCAATATATATGTATAAAAATGGAGCCTATTGGAATTATTTTAAAAAATATAATGATAATATTGATGATTTATTTATAGAATCCTATAATACTTTGTATGATTGTAGAAACGCTTATATGGAATGGCACGATGATATATAACCCTCTATTTTTTTGTTATTATTATATATATATTAATCGAAATTTTCAATACATTACTACTATTATTATTATCATCGTATTATTAAAATCAAACAATACTATATTTATTTAACACAAAAATTTATTATTAATAATACCATTTATCTATTGCTATTATTATATATATTATAAATTTTATTATTATTTATCCAAAATTTTATTATTTTATTTTATTTTACTTTTTTTTTTTTTTTTTTTTTTTTTTTTTTACAAAACTATTATCAAAATTATTTTTAATAAAATAAAAAGTTTTAATGATAAAGAAATACAAATCTTATTTACTATTCGTATAGTTCAATAAAAATTGTAAAAACAATTTTAAATCTTTTTCTAATTCAATAGAATCAATTTTGATATTGGAATTAAAATAATTTTCCAAAGCTTCTATACAGTTGGTTAATTTAATTTTAACTGTATCATCACTAATATAATTAAAGGGTAATAAATAGATGTAGAAAAAAAAAAAAAAGTAGCCTTAGTATAAATGCTAAAAATTATTTTAATCTATTTGAAAAAAAAAACAACAACTACATACCATGGTATTTTTTTATCTGTAATAGCATATTTTAAAACCATTAATTTTGTTGGTATATCGTATGATAAATAGGATTCATGAAAAATTTCTTCCAAAGTTTTTTCTAACAATAATTCACAGGCACATATCAATTGTAAACATATAAAAGAGTAATTAGAATTACTATTTATGGAATTAGGTGATATAGATATATTTTTGGTTTTCTCTATGGAAAGGGTGTTTATATTAATTTTTCGATAGAGTATTTTTTTCCTTTTTTTAGAAGAATTTAAATCTTTCTTTTTTAAAGGTGTATTTGACACTATTCCATTATATTCCTTTTTTTTCCCTATGAAACTATCTGAATTCTTTTGTTTGGATATTATTGAAGTAACATAGGATGTATAAATATTTTCTTTATTCTATTTATTATGTTAATTTTAAAATTATTATTTGTTATTAATATCATTAAATATTATATATATTTAATATATTATATATAAATATATATATTTTTTAATTTATTAGTAATGTCTTTTTTTTTTTTTTTTTTTTTTTTTTTTTAAAAATTATATTTTAAAATATTTACGTTTAAATTATCTCTAATCTTCATATTTTCTAATGAATTTGAATGGAATTTATGTAAATGTTTTTGAAAAGCGATATGTGATAAACTTCTTCCATTTTCGTTGGAACAATGAGCACAATTATATCTCAACGATGATATACAATCAATTCCATTATCAGATACGGAACATTTATGTTTAAAATTATCTGGTTGGTCCCCATGAATAGGACAAAAACATTTTATATAATTATTTGCGGGTAAATTTTTAATTAAAGGTTGAATAGATTCTGAAGTATAATAATAAGAACCATTTGGAATTATATTTTTAAAGTTGGAAACATTACTTAATAATGTATTATTGAAGTTTGAATAATTATTACTAAGCGTTTGAACCATTTTCTATTGTTGTATTATTATATGATATGCAAATGTAAATATAAATATATATAATGGCGTCGTGTTTTTTTTTTTTTTTTTTTTTTTTTTACAAAAAGAAAAAGTATTAAAAAATACTACTATTAAATTATTAATAAAAATATAAATTTAAACTATTGAAACATTTATAGCTAATAAAAGATAGAAGCAATGTTAGTATTTAAAACAATGCTATGTATATGTTACAATTTATTTTTTTTATGTTTATTTTAAATATAACATATATTATTAATGAATTAATGGTTACTATTAATTTTTTATTAAAAAAAAAAAAAAAACAATAAATATTTAATAGAATAAAAAAAAAAGAAAAGTTTTTCTTTCTCCCTTTCCTCTTTCTATTAAACTTTTTTTTTTTTTTTTTAAATCTTTAAAGTTTCTTGTAAAAATCGCAAAAAAAAAAAAAAAAAAAAAAATTTTTATTTTTATTTTTTTTTAAATTAAAATTAAAATTTACGGACAATGGACAATGAAATTTTTTTTTTTTTTGTGATTTTCTAAAAACATCAAAACAAAAAATTTTAATTAAACATTTAAATTAAAAAAATTTAATTAAGAATTTTTCATTTTTAGTGGGTTCAAAAGAACTTTTTAATACTTTTTAATAATTAAGTCAAAAGAAACTATCATTACCACTACTTTTTCAATACTATATAAATCTGTATCTATATACCATAGAATTAATAGCATTTTTAAACTATTTTTTTTATGTATATGATACATTTTTTAATATTATTGTAAAAACAAACTTTGTAATACTTTCTTGCAATATATATATAAAGAGAGCATTATTTAATAAAAGTTAACGTCATTTTGAGTAGATAATAACTCTTTATATAAAAATTAATTTTTTTTTTTAAATAGATTTAAATTATATATTTATTCTTGTTTATTATATATAAAATATACATTATTATATTATTATTATATTAAAAACTAATAATAAGAAAAAAAATTGATTGAAAGGTAAAGTGTATTTGTTATGTTTTGTGGTTTATGATTTTTAGTATTAATGAAATACAATGCTAAACTAATATTATAATTTTTTTTTGATTTTGGTTGCAATTTTTATTAATAAATTAATATTATTTGTATAAAAATAATAAAAAATGGAATTGATTTTGTATATATATATTTTTTGAAATATAAATAATTAATAATTGAATATTATATTAATTGCAATTATTAAAAAAAAATTTATATATATTTAATATTATTTAAATTGGTAATATTATGTTATGCTTTTTTAAGAGTTATAATGAGAAGGTGATGCTTATAGGTATTAGATCTGGTTTATCGTAAATTAATTTTTTTTTAGTCCATACCTTCCATATCATTACAATCATTACATCCACATAAACAACATCTACAACAACCTAAACAACATGTGAACATTGTTGTACTATAATATAGAGAATAATAAAGTATTAGCGAGATACAAGTGAAATTTTATAATATTTATGTATATTTATAGATAGTATTGATAAAGTATTTAACATTACCATAAAGTGAGACCACAACATAGAGAACATAAGGATGAGGTAGCATCTCTATCTCCATTAGTTCTGAAACAACCACTAGCTCCGAATCCAGGATCAATATTATCATCATTATTAGTATTATTATTTACTGGGTAGGTATTAGCATTAGTATATTGGGTAGTAGTAGCGTAAGTATTAGTATTATTGTTGTTAGTGGTAGTAGTTGTAGTTGGTTCTTCTTCTTCGTAATCATCCGAAGGTGAATATTTATATCCTGTTCTATCAGGATTAGTTGGTGTTTGATAAGCACCAGTGGATTGTTGATCAGCATAAGGACTTACCATAGCATCTGTTGCTCTATAAGTTTTAGTGGTATAAGCGGCTTCTGGAGCTTCAACTTCTTCAGATGGATAAATTTTTTCGTCTTTTGCCATTTTTGATATATTTTCTAATTTTCTTTTTTTTTCTTTTTTTTTTTTTTTTATTAAATTAATTATATAAATTTTGTTTTATCTTTTTTTTTTTTTTTTTTGCTGTTATTTTTAAAAACTATTTAAAAAATATTTTTTATGAAGAAAAAATAAAATAAAAAAAATAAATAAAAAAATAAGAATTGACTAAAATAATATGTAGGAGAATAAAATAAAATAAAATAACAAATAAAAATGACCGAATTAAAAAAAACAAAAAAACGGAAAATGATTAAAAGTATATAAATATATAAAAGTATAAAAATGCCAATAACAAAAAATCAAATATCGAATAAAATTTATATACTTTTAAAATATATAATATTTGAATTTAGTAAAAAAAAAAAAAAAAGTGTTATAAAAATTGCTATCATTTATAATCTTTATACTATACACTTTTAATATATAGCGTACTAATATAAAATTCTTGTTCAATAATACAAAATATCATAAAGTAGAAATTGTAATTATTATTAAAGTATAATGATTATAAAAAGAATGATGAATTTTAAATATTTTGTATATTTAAAATTTATTTTTCATTTTTTAATAAATCCATTTCATCATTAAAACTTTGACATGTTTATCAAAAACAACAAAGCTTATTCATTACTAAACTTCTTTTCATTTTAAATGTTCCGAATTTTTTAAAATGATTTTAATTATTAATTTTACTTTTTTTTTTTTTTTTTGATCTAAATTTTATAAAGAGAATACTTTAAAATTTTGAATAGAAAAATATATATACATTTTTTTTCTTATTCCCTCTACCTAAAAAAAAAAAAAGTTTTAAACTTATTAATAATAACATGCTATATATATTGAGTAAATACTTTTTTTCTTTTATAAACTATCATTCCATTACTAGAGTTAAAGGATCGAGTTATTGACATAAACATTTGGTAACAGATTTTAATAATTATGATAATCTTAAAGTTTAAAAAATATTAAATATTAAAGTTTTAAATATTCTTGACGATTTATAGTTTATATTCCATAAAAAAAAAAAAAAAGGTAAAAAAGTTGTCAATAGCCATTATTCTTTAAAACTCTTTAATATTAAAGATATATGGATAAGGAATATTATAATTGAATATTGAATTAGAAAAATACCAACACACACATTTTTTTTTTTTTTTTTTTATTTAAATTATATTTATTTACTTATTATTTGATTTTATAATAAAAATTATGATAATAATAATAATAATAAAAAAAGGTGTATAAAAGAATATGTATATACTTTTATATGCTTATTTTTATTATTATAATTGTATTTTATATATTTATCTATTTTTTTTATCTTTTCTATTTTTCTTTTTTAATTTATTTGATTATACTTTGTTATATATTTTAGTTTTATTTTATTATTATTATTATTATTATTTAGTTTTATTTTATTTTTAGTTTTAGTTTTATTTTTTTATTTTATTTTATTTTTTTTTTTTTGAATTAGTTTTTCTTTTCTTTTCTTTTCTTTATTTTTTTTTTTTTTTTTTTTTTTAATCATCATTATTATTATTTTTTAAAGATAATTAAAAGTATTACGACTTTATTAAAAGTTTTTAATTTCTAATGAGGCAATAATAATTTGAATCTTATTGCCAAAATCTTCTTTCATAAGATTCTCTTCTGAACAACGAACTCTAACTGATGCTTTTAAATCTTCTAATATATTATCCAATATTCTTAAAAATAAAAATTATTATATATTTAAATTAATTTTATTAATTTTTATTTAAATAAAAATATATATATTTATTATGTTTTAAATAATAAAAATATTTAAATACTTTGTATCTTCTACAAATTCCCATAATAAAGCTTTTATTACTTCAGTATCCAATTGAATTTGGTAATAATCCTCTTTAGTAAAAGAAAATAGTCTTACATATTCTATAATACCCTATTTATTAATAACCAAAATAATTTGATATTAACATGAATATCTTGAAATTATATATATATATGTATTTTTTTTCTTAATTTTATTCCTTTACTTACCTTTAATAATATATTAATGATATTTGATTTTATATTAATTCTACTTAAATTTACATTGTTATAATATTCAATTCTTTCGGTGAATAAACGATCAATATTTGTCATTAAATTTTGATCATTGCTAATGTAGGGATTATTAAAAGAAAAATTGGAAGAACTAGCTTGAGAATTTTGTAATAAATATGGATTATTAAATGGGGTTGGGGTAGCTAATCTACTTCTTATTGGTGAAGATTCAGCTATATATATATTTTTTTTCATTTATTATTTATAATAGGTTAAAAAAAAAAAAAAGAAAAATTAACCATTTTATTATTTTTTATTTTTATTATAGACTTTAAGTATTATATATTCACCAGAAATGGAATCTGTATGTTTAGAAATATTGGTATAAATAACTTTAGTAATATCGATACAATATTTTTCGAGTTGTTGTAACACTGGTATCCAAAAATCGGAAATCTTATCGTTTTCAGTGTATAGTTTTTCTGGGAATTCTTTTTTGGCTATGTAAATCAAATGATTTCCGGCAACTTGTGCATAACGATTTAATAAAGTCTATGTATACAATTAACCGTTTTGTTAATTATAATAATATAATATATAATAGTATATTAAATTAAATTATTATGATATATATATATATATATATTTATTCATTTGATTTATTATAATAATATATATATATTTTCAAAATCATTATTATTTTACCTTTCTTAATTTTTGGCATTCACTAATACAAGAAGAAAGATCATCCAAGGCTTCCTTTTCTTTATTAAAAATATCTCCAGAAGTTGGTGAAGCTGATTCCTTTTCCATCATTTTTTCTTTATTTTCTTCTTCTTCTTCTTCTTCTTCTTCTTTTTCTTTATCCATTTTATATATTTCTTTGATATAAATATTATAAAGAGAATCAATTGTACCAATACTTAAACAATCACAAAATTGAACATAAAGTAAAAGTTTTGGTGAAACTTTAGTACGATACGAAAGACTTGATGAATATTTCTAATAAATGAAAAATATTTACAGTTAAAAATAAAATTAGAATATCGAATATATATATATATATATACTATTCTATATGTGTGTGCATGTATATGTATGTTTAAGTAAATAGTAATACTTACAGTCATTTTATTAAACATATTAATCCAAAAGTTTTTAAGACATTTGTTAATATTGGTATAAATAAGAACTTCATTATCCGATAAAAGATCTAATTCCTTAATATTTTCTTTCGTTATTTTCTATACATTTTAATGGATAAAATTTAAAAAAAAAAATATTTATATTAAATATATAAGGATAGTAATAATAATAATAATAATATAAAATTTATGACAGTTATTATCTTTTTTTTTTTTTTATATTTTTTTGTTTGTATATTACATTAAGTTTTGGTATAATGGTATTAGTAAATTCATTTATAATATATTTTTCACTTTTATTTATATGAATCTCGAAATTATCTGTAAGACTGTTGTCAATTTCTTTATAATATGTATCTAAAAAAGGATTAACATTTATATATTAATAAATCTATAAAATAGGATGTTTTTTTTTTTTTTTTTTTTTTTTTTTTTTTTTTTTTTAATAATACTATTTTATTATATACTGTAAATAATAATCAAAAATCAAAAAGTTATGTTCTTTACCAAATAATTTATCTTCACAACATTGGAATAAATCTTCTACTACATCAATTATCCAGTCTACTGTAATATTCAATACTTTTTCCTTTAAGGAGGTTAATTTTTGAAGGGCTTCCAATTTATTTATTTGAGAATGGGATGATTTTATTAAAACGTGAGATTGAGCATAAACTTCTTCTTTAGTATTGTTATTCTTATATTGATATAATAGTTAATTAGTATATAAAATTTTTAATTTATTATCCTTATTATATATCGTTTTAATGCTATAGATCAGTGATGATTATTTTACCTTTTGGGAAGTTTTTAATTCTTCTGATAAAATTTTCAAATAATCATTACATAATTCATTTATAATCTCTTTAAATTTATGGGTAGCATCCATTCTTTCCTATTTATTTCATATTTTGGTGATGATGATTATATTAATAAAAAAAAAAAAATTAAGAAATAAAAATAATTTATGTATCTTCATTATTTATATATCTTAAAAAACTACTACTTCCTGATATCTTACATCATCATTTAAATTTGCATAGTATAATACATTTGTTAAAGCATCCTTATCTTGCTCAAGAAAGTAGTTTGAATAGGATACAATAAAAAGATTTAATTCACTAAGGAAGCTATCATTTAACTTATCCATATT
This sequence comes from Piromyces finnis, assembly GCA_002104945.1. Taxonomy (NCBI): domain Eukaryota; kingdom Fungi; phylum Neocallimastigomycota; class Neocallimastigomycetes; order Neocallimastigales; family Neocallimastigaceae; genus Piromyces; species Piromyces finnis. The sequence goes on from MCFH01000003.1 coordinate 1,517,843, forward strand.
TTGTAATTGTTCTTCATTAGATTCTGAAGTTTCTTCACGACTTGCTATTAAAATATTTTTTAAATGTATTGAAGCACTATAATAAATTCATTTTTAATAATTAACACTTTTTAATATTTTATATAACATACATATATATGTATACATATATATATTTTATGAAATTAAAGTTGCTTACTAGGATGAATATTCTTTATAAAGTTGGGTTGGTGGAAAGTTTAAGCCAATTAATAAACCAACATTCATTGAACTTTCTTTCATTGGCATCTATGAATCATCAATTTTTTTTTTTTTTTTTTTTTTTTGAAATTTTTATTAAATATAACTGTTAGGTAAACTTTTCGATTTAGTATTAATAAATATTTATTGTATTTGCTTACTTTAGTATTATTTATCTTTAACTTTTTAGATATTTTTTGTATTATTTCTTGACATTCTTCATCAATTTTATTAAAGCCAGATATATCCTTATATTTTTTTAATAATTTTTCGGTTTTTGAGTAATAAAAGACCGCTTGTGAATACTGTGGTGGGTTTTGATTTAAACAGTAATTTAATCTTGCAGGTAATTCAAGGATAAATTGTAACTAGATACATTTTAAAATGAAAATATATAATATCACATAAATTAGGAATACTATCATAATTTTATGATGACAATTGGAATTTGAAATTTCTCATTGAATAACTACCTTTTTTAATAATAAATTGACACTATTTAATTTATGAATTTTTTCACGACTTGTTTCGAGAGAATTATTTATTTCACTTGAAGTTTTTGTAATGTTTTTAACTTTATCAAATAAATTACTCATTTCTGTATCAATATTTTCAATTTCTTTTCTCATCTTGATAATATATATATAAATATAAACATATTAATCGCTATAATATATATATATATATACATATATATATTTCTGAAAAAAAAAAAGTAATATTTTGACATTTTTTTAAAATTTTATTCTATATAAAATTTCATTTACATTTTGAATAGAGTCATTGGCATTAATGAATTTTCTATAATTGTCATAAATTAAGCCTTTCATTTCACTATCCAAGAGTTTCATTTCTATTAATTATTGTTTTTTAGTTTATATTATTATTAAATAAAATTTAATTTTTTCAATTTTTTTATATTTTAATTTTTTATTTTTATTTTATTTTATTTTTTGACTAACCTGCTGATAATTTATTATTTTCTCTCAATAAAGATTTCATATTATATTCCTTTTTAACCTTTTTGATATATTCATTAGAATCAAAAGCTATTGAATCTATTACATATATTTAATACGAGTGAATAAATTGTATTTATAAATAGTTTTTTCATGTAACAATTATCTTTTATTTATGATTTGGGCAAGTGAAATGTTTAATTACTTATGTCACTAGGATTTCTTGGTATTTTTTTAACATTTGATTTTTCTTTTATTCCATAATAACCTATATATATATGGAATTTTATTCATTTATTGATATATATCAAAACAAATTTTAATTTTGGTTAATTACAAGTATATATATACAAATATAAAAAAAAATATTTTTTCATTTATTAACTTTTTAAAAGTCCTCTGGCTTTTTCTTTATTTGTTCTATTCATTATTCTTTTATCATTTTCCATGTTTTTATTTTATTATATATTTTTATTTATTTATTTTTCTAAAAAAAAAAAAAAAAAAAAGGAAAAAGAATTTATATTTTTAATTTTTATGTATTAGAAATTCGAAATTGAATTTCAATTATTATTATTTTAAAATTAAAAAAAAATATATAGTTTAAAATTTAATAGAATATAAATAAAAAGTATAAAAATAAACAAAAATAAATAAATAAATAAATAGAAAAATAAATAAATAAATAAATAAATAAATAAATAAATAAATAAATAAATAAATAAATAAATAAATAAATAAATAAATAAATAAATAAATAAACAAATAAATAAATAAATAGAAAAATAAATAAATAAATAAATAGAAAAATAAATAAATAAATAAATAAATAAATAAATAAATAAATAAATAAATAAATAAATAAATAAATACTTTTTTAGAAAAAATTAATTTTTATAGACTACAACTGTTCAGAAAAAAAAAAAAAAAATAAACTATATTCAAATAGTTAAATAATTTCATTTTTAATAGTTTCATTTTTTTTCCTTTTTTTTTTTTTTAGGTTTTATTAGTAATTTTAAAATGAAATAAATAATTTAAAAATAGTATTTACATTTAAAACATACAAAAATGAATTGAATATTCATTTAAAATGAATTTGCGATAGAATTTTGGAAATAATTATTCCAACCCATAGGTGGCCATATTACATTTTTTTTGTTATCAAAAGTGTCATTCTTTGTTTCAAAACTAGTAATGAAGGCATTCACTAAGGAATCTTCTTTCTTTTTAATAAGATTTTTTTTCATTAAATCGTAATCATCATTAATACTAGTATTCATTCCATTATTATTATTATTATTATAGTTTGATGGACGAAAAGAATGCTTTATTTCTTGACAATCATAGATACTGATGGGTTTTGGATGATTAATTCCTCGTTTATTACAATTAGGATTATGATAATTTAAAACATTTTTCTTTTCACACGTTAAAGTATATACAAGAGGTTTTATGTAATTTATTTTTTCTATTGATAATCTATCTTGACGATTTCTTATACGAACTTTACTATTTGTAGATTTAGCTTTATGGAAATCATGATACTGATCTTTTTTTGGCTCGGTAATCTTTGTAATAATAGAATTGTATTCATTACATTTAATAGGGGAATCAACTTTTTGATTTTTATCATTAGTTTGTGATGCAAATAGGGATAAAAGAGATACTTGTTTTTTTTGCTTTTTATTTGATGTTGATTTATGAAATAACGATGTTTTTGGTTTTGATTTTTCATTAGATTCAAATTTTAATAATACATTGTTTAATTGATTATTTTCATTATGCTTATCAGCTATTATTTTTTCTTCCAATTTTTGTTTTTTACTTATGATAAAAGGATTTTTTACGATTTTATCTTCTTCATAGGTTCGTTTATTACCCTTGGAAATATTATAAAATAACGGACTTTCCTTTTCAATTAAACCACCATTTGACGTTTTAGCATTGGATGACTTTGGTAAATTTATTGTTGTAGATGTGGAAGAAGATGGTAATTCCTTAAAATAAAAATCTAATTTGGTTTTTCTTGGATGAGAACGGGTTAGTGATAGTGATTTTTTCTCTTTATTTGAAGAGTTAAATATATTCATATCTAATGTATTATTCACTTTAACTTTGTTTCCCTTTGATAATTTCTTTTCTTCTTCATCTTCAGACATAAACAAATTAATTAAGGCATCCTTTTTTGATTTTTTCCTATTGATCAATTCTTTAATGGATGCCTGTTTATAATATTTCTTTTGCTGTTCATCGAAGAAATCATCATCTCTTTCATAGTTCATTTCATTGTCTATTTCATCATTATCAAAAAGCTGAATTAATTTACTTTCTATTTCAGCCTTTTCTTTTTCTTTGCTATCAACAAAATCGAAATTACAAATGACATTATCATCATTATCATCATCATTGGCATCAGTATCATCACTGTTACCCTTCATATTATTACTACTATCTAATATCATTTTATCTTTATTATTTTTTGTAATACTATTATTGGTATAGAGATCCTTAACCTTAATCTTATTCCCATTTCCATTATTTGAGGACATTATAAACTCACCATCACTCTCAATGTCTGATGAGTCTTTAATATCATTTGAAAATAAATTTAAAAGGTCGTCTAAATCATCGTTGTTATCTGACATCAAAATTACATTATCATTATTATTATTTGATGACGTTCCTTTATTATCAAATTTTTCTTTTTGTTTTTTATTAGTATCTACAGTACTTGATTTTCCTTTGCTTTTTGAAAAATTAATTGACAATTTATGATTTGAAGCATCGTTTATACTATTTGAAAATAAGATTGATATAGGTTGACCTACTTTATCAGAAAAATCATCTTTAGGTTTATTATCGTGCTTTTGATTTTCTAATGATACATCGTCAAATAAATTATCATTAATATTGGAAAATTTGTTAATAGTATTATTCTTTTTTTTAATTCCAAGTAAATTTTCATCGATAGTAAATTCATCATTTATTTTAATTAGATTAGGTATTTTTATATTTTTTGGATCTAATTCACTTTTTTGATTTTGAACCTCTTGACTGGATATTAAATCTACAAAATCATTTGAAAATAAATTTAAAGGATCACTTTGGCTATTTTTCAAAGTATCAACAGTTTTTTTATTATTTTTTTCTTTTAATGCTTTATTTCTGTTACTTAATGAATTTTTACTATTCAAGTTATCACTATAGTTTTTACTTTTTTCTAAATCATTTTTATTTTTTTTTGGGGTAGAATAATTACTGAATAATTTATCCATACATGTATCTATAGAAGGCAATACTGGTGAAGAAGAAAACATTTCTAAATCATTAAACATATCATTATTATTTTTATTTACATCATTATTTTTATCGTTACTGAAATTGTTATTACTATTAATTAATATAATATTGTCATTATTATATTCATCTTCTTTGCCTTCGTTTTCAAAACTACTTTCATTGTCATTATTTTCTTCACTATCATAACTATTTTCTAAAATGACATTTTTTCTCTTTTTTTTATTTCTTTTTTGAATAACACTTTCTTGACTGTAAGAGTTATTTAATAACTGTTCCTGATATTTTATTTCATCGTCCTTTTTATTATTAAAATATTGATCTTGACTGCTATCAATAATTACTTCTTCAATATTTTGTGTGTTATTTAAACTATCCTCATATTCATTATCTGAAACACAAAAATCATCATGTGCATATGTATTGCCTTTTGATCTTAAACCTCTAATATATATATGCAAATATTTAAATAATAAAATAATACTATTAGTCTATCATTTCAATAGAACCTACAACAATTACAAAGTACTTACGCATAATTATAAGAATTATAAAATGGAATAATTTTTTTTGCAATTTCACAATTTGAAATATGTTCTTTTTTCCTAATAATGATATAAATATAAAAAAAGTTTAATAGGAATGATTATTTTTTTTATAGAACTAATAAAGTCATTATTTGAACACTTTTTTTTTTTTACCTCATATTATATATCAATTCATCTTCGAATTTTATTAATTTTTATTTCAAAATAAAAAAATAAAATTAATAATAATTTGTAATTTTTTTTTTTTTTACTATATTAAATATTAAATTTTATTTTATAATTAATTTAAAATTTTAAAAAAACAAAAAACAATAACAAAAATAATGTACATTATGCATTACATTTTCATTAATGTATTAATATGTATTAAAGGTTTTTATGTTAAATAATCCACTATAAAAAATTCTTCTAGTTAGAATCAATATATATCCATCCAATCAAATCTAAATAAAATATATGTTAATATAATAATAACAATATAAAATTTCGACGATTGCCAATCAACGATGAAAAACAATATAACTATCATATATTAGAATATATACATATATATTATTAATACAAAGATGTATTAAACATTGAAGAACATTTTTTTGTATTTTCACATATATAAAAAGTATAATATATGAATAAATTAAATAATATATATAAAACAAATAATTAATATAAAAAGTAAAATATATTTTGTATATTGTTATATATTATCATTAATTTAATTATAGATTTTAATAATATAAAAAAAATAATTAATATGATATCATAATTTATGAAGAAATGGATTGATATATAAGCTATTTACTATTATTATATATATAGAAATTTATCCAATTTATATTAGAATGATTAAAAAAAAAAAAAAATTTATGCCATTTTTAATGCTTATTAAATTAATTTTAATTAATAATAGAAACTACTAATATAAGTTTATATTAAAAAAAAAAAAACTTTTTATATTTTACTTTTTTTTTTTTTTTAAACTATAACAAAATTTAAATTTATATCTATTCAATATAAATTTATATTTTTTTATAAAGATTTTATAATTTAAAAAAGTATTTCTAAAAGGTAAATAAACATTATATAATGATAGAAACATATAATATTGAAAAGAAAAGAAAAGTATTAATGGAAAAATATATTTTATTATTATATATATAATTATATATAATCTTTTTTTATTTTCATTTAAATTTCGAATGATTTTCAACAACTCATTGGATTAATTAAAAACATTGTGCAAAATGATATATAAAATGATATATTTAAAAAACAATTTTTAACAACAACGATAATATACATTTAACCAAACTATTTATTACGGTAAAATAAAACAAAAATTAATTTTGAAAATAATTTAAAGTATAAAATAGAGAATTATGGATAGAGGTAAATCAGAACATCGTATTGGTCAATACAAAAGTCGTGGTCTTCTTCAAACCGATGAATTAAGACGTCGTCGTGAAGATGCTGCTGTTGAAATTAGAAAACAAAAAAGAGAAGAAAATTTATCAAAGAGAAGAAACTTCCTTAATCAAACCTTCTCTGATGATGATAGCGATGATGATGATTATGAATTTGAAACTCCATATGCTGAAGAAGTAAATATATATATATATTTTCGAGGAATATTGATTATTATTATTTTTAAAGTAACAATTATGAATCTTGAAAATTAAACTATAAAATTAATTTATATATGATAAATTTTTTCATGCGTATTATAATTCAAATATTATTTAATTATCAATCACCAAATATATTACTAAATGAAATATAGCTTCAACAATTACCAGAAATGATCAATAAAATATACTCTAACGAAGTCGATGATCAATTAGATGCTACAACTAGATTCAGAAAAATTCTTTCCAAAGAACGTAATCCACCAATTGAAGAAATTATCAACTGTGGTGTTATTCCAAGATTAATTGAATTTTTAAAATCTCAACACACTCTTTTACAAGTATATATTGTGTTTAAATTACATTACAATAATAAAAAAAAGTTCAGGAAGTTGTAATTAAATCTTATATTTAAATTTTTTATAATTAGTTTGAAGCTGCTTGGGCTTTAACTAATATTGCTTCAGGTACCACAGATCAAACTCAAGTTATTATAGACCATGGTGCTGTACCAATCTTTATTTCTTTATTATATTCACCAGTTTCAGATGTCAAGGAACAAGTATGTTGTTAATACAGTAAAATTAATATGGAATAAGAATATATATTTTCTAATATATAGTATTTAAAAATTAAAAATATTTATTCTAAAAATAAAAATAAATAGGCTGTTTGGGCTCTCGGTAACATTGCTGGTGATAATCCAGCTTGTAGAGACTACGTTTTAAGTAACAATGCTTTAACTCCAATCTTAAATATCTTAAACGATCATACCAATAAAGTTTCTATGTTACGTAATGCTACCTGGGCTTTATCTAACCTCTGTAGAGGAAAGAATCCACAACCAGATTGGGAAATTGTAAAATTCAACTATTTATATATATATAATTTAATTAGATTTTTTTTGTATATTAATGAGTTTATATTTGTATACTATAAATATTATAAATATGAAATTCAAAAAATTTTTATTAAAAGATTAAGCAATGCCTTCCAGTTTTAGCCAAATTAATTTATGCTCAAGATCCAGAAGTTTTAACTGATGCCTGTTGGGCTCTTTCATATTTATCTGATGGTTCTAACCAAAAGATTCAAGCTGTTATTGAATCTGGTGTATGCCGTCGTTTAGTTGAACTTTTAATGTACCCACAATACAGTGTTCAAACTCCAGCTCTTCGTACTATTGGTAACATTGTTACTGGTGATGATGTTCAAACTCAAGTAAATATTATAACTATTATTATACATAAAATTATTATTACTTAGTAAGCGATGTTAATGAAGTAATCCATTTTTTTTATCAAATTATTTTTAATATAGGTTATTGTAAATTCTAATGCTTTACCATCTCTCTTATCATTACTTAACAGTCCAAGAGAAGGTATTAAGAAGGAAGCTTGTTGGACCATTTCTAATATTACTGCTGGTAATACTTCTCAAATTCAAGTAAGTCCTTGGTTAAAATATCTATGTTGAAATATTTTTTTTAAAATATAATATTAATTCAAAAATAAAATTTAAATAATAATAATAATAATAATAATAAACATTTAGGATGTTATTGATGCTAATATTATTCCAGTTTTAATTGATGTTCTCAAGACTGGTGACTTCAAGACAAAGAAGGAAGCTTGTTGGGCTATTTCTAACGCCACTTCTGGTGGTTTACAAAACCCAGAACAAATCAGGTAAATAAATAATTAAAAACTTAAATTTATTGATAGAACACAGTAGTAAAGAATAAAAATTAAATATTCCATTATAATTTTGATTATTTTGAAATAAAATAAAAAGATATTTAGTTCAACAAGGATGTATTACTCCACTTTGTGATCTTCTTACTTGTAAGGATAATAGAATTATTCAAGTTGCTTTAGATGGTTTAGAAAACATACTAAAGGTTGGTGAACAAGATAGAAGTTTGAACGAAGACAACTTAAACCAAATGGCTTTATACATTGAAGAATGCGGTGGTATGGATAAGATTCACAACTTACAAGCTCACAAGAATGTTGAAATTTACAACAAGGCATACAATATTATTGATAAATACTTCAATGATGATGAAGAAGAAACCGGTTTAGAAGCTGAAGTTGATAATACTGGTGCTTTCAACTTTTCTGCTGATAACAGACAATTTGTTCCAAACGGTGGTTTCCACTTTGGTCATTAAATATTTTAAGCGAAATCGACATAATATTAAACGTTTATTTATTCTTTTCATATTTTTTTTAATTCTAATCAAAAAAAAAAAAATTCTATTTATTAGTTTAAATATCTTTTTTTTTTTTTTACATTCTATATCTTAGTATTATAATTAGAAATATAGTTTATCAACAACAATATAAATTATTATTACAGTATAAAAGTTTCATTATTTTTAATTATTATCGATGAATACTAAGTTTTTTTCTAAAAAAAAAAAAATTTGCGTATATAAATAAAAATTTAAATAAAAAAAAAATAAAAAATTATAAAAATAAAAAAAATTCAATTTTAAATTATTTTTTTTTGGGATAATTAAAAAAATTATTTTATAATTAAATGGTGTGTAACATTTAATTTAAAAATACTTTAAACTTTAATTTTTTTTTTTTTTTTAAATAGAACTTTTTAATAAAGATTGACATTTTCTTTTAGAATTTTCAAATTTTAACGAATAAAAGTAAAAAAAAAAAAAAAATGGATAAATATGAATTATTAGAAGTTATTGGTTCTGGAAGTTTTGGAATGATAAGAAAAATTAGAAGAAAAAAGGATAATAAGGTAGAGTATTATTGTAGAATTGAATCATTAATTAAAATATAAAATTATTATTATTATTCCTATGGTATATTCATGGGTACCACATAAATGATAATGGAAAAAAAAAACAAAAAAAAAAAACTCTTTCCTCTTTATATAATTGACATATTATCAACACTATAATAAAGATATTAGTAAGGAAAGAAATTGATTTTCGAAAAATGAATGAAAAAGAAAGAAAACAACTTGTAACAGAAGTTAATATACTAAGAGATTTACATCACCCTAATATAGTTAAATATTATGAAAGAATAATAGATAAAGAAAATTATTTAATTTATATAATTATGGAATATTGCGAAGGAGGTAGATATTTTCTATTTATTTTTTCAATAGCTTTTCAGAATTTAAATTATAAAAATTTTTAAAATTTTAAAATAAATTTTATAATAATACTATCATAATTTGTATATAGGTGATTTGGCAGTATTAATCCAAAAATGTCGTAAAGAAAAGTAATTACAAAGTTTAAAAATAGTTTTAAATATATAGAAAAAAAAAAAAAAAAACAATTTAGAATTCATACCCATATTTATTTTCAATTTGAATAGAACAATGATTCCTGAAAGATTTATATGGTTGGTTTTTTCACAATTAATACTTGCATTACATGAATGTCATTATGGTTCAAAAGGGGATAATTCTCAAAGACCAGCAATTTTACACAGGTACTTTTTTTATTTATTATTTTTTTTTAATAAATATATATTTTAATGTATCAATCATTTAATATAAATATACTTTTATATTTAATATTTAAAATTTTGTTAAATTTTTTGTTGTAATTCAATTATAATAATATTGCTTTTCATTTTAATTTTTTTTTTTTTTTTTTTTTTTTTTTTTTTAAAAAAAAGAGATTTAAAACCAGATAACGGTAATTTTTTTTAAACTTTTTGTTATTAATACTTTTTTTTTATAAAAGAAATTTATTAATTTTTTTTTTTTTAAATTGAATACAATACTTTTTTTTTTTTCTTTTCAAATTTAACTATTATTATATTAGTATTTCTTTCGAGTAATGTAATCAATTCTTATACGCATGTGAAATTAGGTGATTTTGGTTTAGCAAGGGTAATAGATAATCCAGAAAAAGATTTTGCACAAACCTATGTTGGGTAGATATTAAATATATAAATTTTCTAAAATTATGCATTAATGTATAAAATGTTACTCATTTTTTTTAATAAAGAACGCCGTATTATATGTCACCCGAATTGATAAATGAGCAAGCATATAATAACAAATCTGATATTTGGTCATTAGGTATTTTAGTAATTAGATAGGATCATTATATCTAGGTATTACTATTCTTATTAATTAAATATATTAACTATAAAAATTATTATAGGTTGCTTAATATATGAATTATGTACATTAGAGTAAGTATTGTTCTTATTATTTATACAAAGTATAGGCGTTATTATGTATAAATGCCATCTCTAATACTTATATTCATTTTTATGAATAATTTAAAATATTAAAAAAATTAGACCACCTTTTCAAGCAAGAACTCAAATATTATTAGCAAAAAAAATTAAAGAAGGAAAAATTCTTGATATACCTAAAGAGGTTAGTTGCAATCTTTATAACATTAATTTTGAAATATAAATATATACACAGGTTAAATATTCAATGCATATTATACTAAATTATAAATAGTATTCACAGGATATGAGATTACTCATTAAATCAATGTTAAATGTTTCAGTAAGAATAATTAATATTATTAGTATTTAATCAATAAAATTCTAAGAATAATAATTAAATAGTAATGATTTAAATAATTAATTTTTTTTTTTTTTTTTTTTTTTTTTTTTTTTTTTTAGCAATCAAAAAGACCATCAACCATAGATTTTTTAAAAAATGAAAAAGTTAGATTTTGTATATATGAAATAAATTTAGAAGAAAAGTAATAAGCGTTTTTTTTTTTTTTTTTTTTTTTTACATAAAAAATATAAAATATAATAAAAAGGATTAAATGTATGGATATCTAAATCTTTTAATATAAATACTCTATAATATTAATATCATAGGGAAATAAAACTAAGGAAATATGAAAGTGAATTGAAACAGTATGAAAAAAAACTTAAAAATAAAGAAAAAGAACTATTATTAAAGGAAAAAGAACTAAATCGACGAGAAATAATAATAAAAGATAAAGAAAAAGTGTCAAAACGACAAGAAGAAAAAACACATAGAGAAAACAAAGAAAATATTTTATGTAAATGTTTATATAACATTCTTTCAAATACTATATTTTGTATTATTATTAATACTTTTTTATTTTATAAATAATTTTTTTTCAACTTTAAAAAGTTATGGAATATGAAAGGGTTTTAAAGGAAACGAATTTGTTAAATAATGGTAAATTCATTTTAGTATAAAAATTATAGATAGATATATAAAAACAACGTTTTTTATTAATTCATTTTCTAATAATTAATGATTATTACAGAGGAGAAAATAATATTATTTTAAATAATAAAATGAAGATTATTAAATAGAACACATTTTTTTTTAGTAGTTACCAAAATAATTATATGTAGAATACAATTATTCAAGTGTACTTTTTTTTTTTTAAAAAAATATAATTTTATATACCATAATATTGTAGCAATTTACCAAGTCATTTAATATATAATATTTATAGTAAAATTTATAAAGATATATTATAATACTTTATATAATCTATTTTAAATCCTATAATATTTAAAAGATATCGTTATTTAAATTAAATTTCTATTTAAAAGTAGTATTGCATATGACGTTATCAACATTGAATTAATATAATTTTATTGTAGTAAACAAATTGTTTAATAATTAATGAAATTCATAAAGCCATTAATATAGATAAAAAAAAATCAAATAAATAAATAAATAAATAAATAAATATGACTATTCTTCATAAGGTTTATTAATGTCTATTTTCTTGAACGTGCTCTTGCACGTCCTCTTCCTCTAAAAAATCCTCTTGCAAAGAAATTTCTTCTTGCTAAATTTCTGGAACGTGAAGTTTGATTTTCATTATTAAGATTTTCGACATTACTGTTATTATTAGCTCTTCTTCTACCTCTACTACTTTTATTCACATTATTATTATTGCCTCCTGGTATGATATTAGTAAAAATATTAGTGAGATTGGGTAAAAAATTGTCGATCGGAATTTGTGTAAATTGGGTATTGTTTAACAATGAATTAGTTTTACTTCTTGTTCTAGTACTAACACTTCCTTGAATATAGGAATAATTTTGGTCATTATCATCATCTATTACAACTACGGTTCCTGGTGTCACAGGATTACTAGGGATTACAGGAATAGCATTAGATGTTTTTTTTTTCTTTTTAGAATTAATTTGGTTAATAGAAATCCAAGAGGGGTATACTGTCTGTTTATTCTCTTGACATTCTTTAAAAAATTCATCTAATTCTTCACAGCGTGTGTTATTAATGAAACGACAATGATTTAACTTTTCTTTAGTTTTGACTTGTTGAACTAAATTATTTAACAAACTCATTTTATCATTTTTATAGAAAATATATATAAAAAATATTTTTTATTATTATTATTATTATTTTTTTTATTACTTTTATTCTTTCATATAATCAATTATAATTATAATGAAAAAAAAAAAAACGATTATATATTATATATTTTTCATGATTTCAGATTAAAAATGCAAAGTTTTTTTTTTAAAGTAGGATAAATAAAAAATCGTTGATTTTATTTATTATATTGACAGAATAAATTAAAATTATATAAAATTATATATATTAAAATATATTTATTTTTATATATTAAAGTTAATAGATTATTAATTCAAAAATGTCATATAGTAGTAATAAATAGATATTTTTTTTTTCTTCTTCTTTACAGAAACAGTTTGTTATAAAACATCCTTTTTTTTTAAATACATTAATACCACTAAATATAATATGATATATAAATACTATTGTACTATAATCTATATTATTTATATTAAAAGATTATAACTTGACTTTATAAATTATTATTTTTTTTATTGGTATATATATATAATAAACTATCTTAGCTTTGTAGCTTTGTGGAAAGATATATTATCATTTAGGCTATATTTTTCTTTAAAATATCAATGCCCTTGAAACTTATAGTCATTGTTCCCATTTCAATGGTTTGATTTGGATCATATAATATTATATTCTTATTTTGAACATCATTTCCATTTTGTATTATACTATTCCAATCCCATTCAGCAAAGGCTAATTCATTAGAAATGCCTGATTCATCTGGTGGCCTAAATATACTAATTTGGAAGTCATTTTCATTCACCATATTCTTTAAAAGATCAATCTTTTCTTTATTCGATTTATCGATATTGAATTCTATTTAAATTTATAAAAAATTTACAAGTTAATCATTATGGAAATCAATTTTATTATTATTTTAGGAAATAGCGATAAAATCTACAACAAATAATAATAATAAAATAATATTTAATGTATAATAAATTACTTTTAGAAAAGTGGAATATCATTTTATTATCATCCAATATAGAATAATCTGATGTTAAATCTTGAGGTTCATAGTTTAAGAATTCATAAGCAATGAAACATTCCTTAACGTCCTTTAACATGTTGGTGACTTCATTATTGTTTTTAAAAGTAGCTGATTCAATTATTATTTCAATAGAATCCTAATAAAAGGATAAAAAAATTTTTATATAGATATTTATTATAAAATTTATTATTCTTTATGAATAAAAATAAAAATAGTTGTTAATATTAAATAATATTTATATTTACGTTATTATTATTATTTGAAATGATTGAATTTTCTTCTTTTTTTGTCTTATTCATCGATTCCTTATTATTTTCAATTTCTTCTTCATCTTCAAATTCATCAATTAAATAGTCTTCTTCAATATCTTCTTCAATGTCTTCTTCTACATTTTCTTCTATATCTGTTCCTGTATTTGGTGGTGGTGTCTTTGGGTTTTCATTGGTTTCTTTTGTTTCACTGTCGATTTTTATTATTTTCATTTTTGGTACGGAAATTTCACTTTCAGATTTTTTCTCTGACATTGATTTTTTTTCTGTACTGCTTTCCTCATTTATTATGGAAAGTTCTCTTTCATCATCACTTCCGAAACTCATTATGTCACTGTCTTCTTCTTTTTCATCCGTTTCTGTAATACTATCTAATGGAGTTTGTTTGTTGTTATCATTATTTATTTCGAATTTATCATTTTCAGCATTTAATACGATGGGTATAATTTCTGTTTTTATTTCTTCTTTATCCTTTTCAGTCTTTTTAAAAGTAGAAACAGAAGAAGATGCTGATGAAAATTCTTTTGATTTACCGTCTGTTAATTCCGAATTTCCTTTCTCTATAGATGATGATATCGTGCTATCATTTTTAACACTTGGTAATGATTTTTGAATTTCAGATATGCTACCATTCATTTTTACATTATTATTTATATTTTCGTTGCTACCGCTACTACTACTTATACTTGGAAGGGATGTTTTTGATTTTGAATTACTCTTTTTACTTTTTATACTACTATTTGATGACTTTAATTTATCTTTACTAGATTGTTTTCCCTGTTCTGCTGTTTCATTCAATTGTTTTGATTTATTAGATTTATTAGAATGACTCGATTTATGTGAATGACTTGATTTACTAGAATGACTTGAATGACTAGAATGATGTGATTTATTTGATTTATTTGATTTACTTGATTTAGATGATTTACTTGATTTACTTGATATTAAGCTTAGTACTGAACTATCATCAGAGTCATCATTTTCTGCAATATTTAATTTAATATCACTGTGTGATAATATACAATTTATATAAAAATGTTATTAATATTATTTTATTGTATTTTTTTTATTATTATTAATAATTATATATAATATTATAATTTATTATTTAAATATTACTTTTTAATAATGACTAACTGTACTGATTCATCTTCACTAATATTATATATAAAAGTATATATACATTATTGATTAGATTTATTAGATATATTTGCTTAATATTATTAATATTATTCATATTTTTTTTATGGGATTACCTTTTAGAACCGGAATGTGAACTGTTTAGGGATTTTACAGATTCAACGTCAGTAGAATTTTGTTTATTTAATGAAGATTTTGATGTGCTTGTTAGTATATCCAATTTTTCTTTTGATTTAGATATTGATATATTTTCTGAGGTACTTTTAGAGCTAGAATGGGATAGTGACTTTTTAGAGGGTGAACTTTTAGAATTAACAGTGGAAGAAGAGGATACTTTATTGATTGAATTCTTTGAAGGTAGGGATGAAGATGATTCTTTAGATTGAGGACTTTTAATGCTTGATTTTGATGATTTTTTGGATGTAGATGATTTTGACGAGGTAGTTTTTGAACTCTTTGAATTTGTTGAAGAATGTGATGTAGATGTTTTTGAAGATGATAGAGAATTGGAACTTTTTGATTTTGAATTTTTAGAATTGGATTTATAGGAACTTTTTGATTCTGTTTCACTTGAAGAACTAATAGATTATACCAATTATTTTATTATATATATATGTTAGAATATTATATAAGTAATGTAATTTTAATATATAATACTATAATATTATTAAATGATAATTGAAAACGTACCTAGAATTTGAATCACTTTAATAATAAAATATAATTTTAAAAATAATTTTTTTCATTAGTAATTATTAAGTATAAATTAAAATAAATAATTTTATTTATTTTAATTTATATAAAATTTACCTTTCTTTTAGGTATTTTTTAGTTGTTATCTTACTTATCTTTGGCTTATTATTCAATTCTTTTTTAATTGAATAATCATCATATTTTGATATCAACTTTTTTTTTTTTAATAATTATTAAAAATAATTTAATGATATAAAAAAAAATTATATCCTATATTATAATCATTTTTTATAATACTTACTGGAATTGGTTCTACAGTATATTCTTTATCCCATTTAATATCTATTATCATATCACCAACCTTTTTCTTATTATCATCCTAGAGTTATTGAAAAATAATATTAATATATGAATATATTATTATTTAATGAATGAATATTTTTGAATTGATATTATCAATCAATATATTATATATTTTTAGTAAGGGATTACTAACAAGGATATCAAATGATCCTTCAATACTTTTATTATTTGCTAATTCACTTAAGTTAACATTAGCAACACCATAAATATAATTTTCTTCTGTTTTATCATCATTGAATACAGCAATGGATAGCTATTCAATATTATTAAAAAAAATGTTTGATAAAATATATTAATATAAATAAAATGTAATGTAATCATTATTTTATGAGAAGATCAATTTTTACACTTGAAGTTCTTAAATAACGATCCAAACTTGGAGTCATAGCAAGCATTACTTTATTAATATTATTGAATTTAGGTGATAAATTATTCCAAACAGTATCCTAAGGATTATTAATTATATGGTTTTATGTTGTTAAAATAATAATAGCAACAAAACAAATATATATTTTTATAAACTTACTGTAATAACTTCATCATATATATAAAATTTATAGGCAATGAATGGATTTTTATATTTTTCACTATCTTTAGATATCAAATTTTGACATTCAATAACATTAATTATTAATTCATTGTATTGTTGTCTTGTATTTTCTGATATTCTATTATAATGAAACATAATGATTATATTATAAATTAAGATTTAATTAATAAATAGATATGTATGTAATTTTTTTTTTAATCCATAATAGGTATAAGTAAATTTAAATTCATACGGTGGTTCTATAGCTGAAGATGATGAAGTATTTGATAAAAGATTTAAGGCTATTGATCGATCTTTATAAGCTTTAATTGCTTGATTCATTGGTATATATGTCTTAATAGTATATTCTATATTACCAATAACAGTTTTCTAGGAAGAGTAAAAAAATAAAATAAAATAAAATAAAAATAGGTCATCAATTAATATAAATAAAAATAGGATTATTAAATATTTCTTTTTATGTAATAAATTAAAAAATTTTTTTATATATTTTTATTTTTACTTTATCACTTGTACTGATAAGATCGTTGTAATATTTAAGACATTCATTATTATTTGTTAAACTTGGATCAAGTATATCCTTAAAGGATACATTACTAAATAATATAAAAATGATATATAAATAGTGGTATACGAAAACTATTTTTTATCCTATTATATATATTATTTATAAAAATATTTACCATGTTGCAAAGTTTATGTATTCCACACCATTTGTACGATACATTTCCAATGACATTGTTTTATTTTGAATATGGTATAAGAAGAAGTCATCAATAAATACTTTGTATCTTTTTTTATAAAATTTTAGAAATGAATAAAGAAATATATATTATATATGAATAATGTTAGAAATAAATAAAGATAAATATTATATTATATTATAGATAAAAAATTTTTTTAACTAAGTTTTTGATTTAATAAAACGTAACAAGTTTTATTGAAAAAGAAAATTTTTTAAATTTCGTTGATATAGACGATATTTACTTTGATATAGAATTATATCTTGGATTAATACCAAGTCCAAGAGGTGTAGATTGCGATTCAAAGCCATAAAAGTCATAAGAGATACATGTTGTCATTGAATCAGTATTATCATTAAATCCTAATTCATTTAATATACGTAAACCATCACTATTAATATTAGCACATTTAATATTAAACTCAATAAGATTTTGTCCATTTTCAAGTTCAACATTTTGAACAATTTCCTTGTCTTCCTTAATTTTTTGTGGAACTAAAAAATATGAAAAAAAAATAAAATTTTTTTTAAAGTATTAGTTATTTTTTCTTTTAATTATTATTATTTATTACAAATCATAAAAAAATATAATAAATAATAGTATACCTTTTGTTGTTCCATAAATAATATTTTTAAGTTGAGCTTCTAAATAAGCTATTTTATTTGAACGTAAATCCAATATTCTTGAATCTTCTTCCAATCTCATTTCTATTACAATAATAATATTTATAATAATAATAATAATTAACGAATCTATCCTTTAAAAAATGTATATATAAATCTATTATTCTATCAAGATGTTTTCCCATCATTATTATCCAATTATTTATCCATTACTTTACCATACTCATTTTTTATTTGTTCAATTTTTTTCTTTAAATCTTCATTTTCTAATTTATATTCATTATTAATTTTTTCTTCCATTTCCAACAACTTTTGATATTTATCTAAATCTCTCACACAATCAGCATATTGAATTTGTAATTCCTGTAATAATTTTTTATTTTCAAGCGAATTTTCAACATTTATTAAATTCTCTTCCGTTATACCTTTCTTTTTACGAAGATTTACAATAGCTAGAGATTCTTCAATATCCTTCCATTCAATACCATCTTTTAAAATTGAATCTATTTTTTCTTTTAATTCTTCATAATTTTGTTGTATTTCAAGTTTAGAAGAATTTGATATTGATAAATCTGCTTGACTTTTTTTTAAATCATCTAGAATAATTTTTTTTGTTTTAATAATTTAATTTCATTATTATTGAAATAATGTTTTTTTAATAAAAGAATATTATTTATATAGTAATAAAAAAAAAGAAAGATTAAAAAAAAATTACTATTTAATTCTCCATTTTCTTTCAATAATTCAGCTTTTTCTTTTATAATTTCTTTTATTTTTTGATTTAATTTTTCTTCATTCTGAATATATTTTTTAATTTCTTCTTCATGTTTTTTATTTAACATCTCATTTCCATTCATAGTATCTGATACTAATTTATCTATATCATTAGTAAGTAATTCATTTTCTGCTCTTAAATCAGCAATAATTGTTTCCAACTTTTTTTTTTTATTATTATTAAAAAATGAATAATCAAATAATAAATTTTATATGATGGTTAATGATTTAAAACAAGATATAAAATTTAATTTTAGAGTTAGAAATATATATTTACTTCTGCACAACTTTTTTCATTTACTGACATATTTTTTATTTTTTCTTCAGCTTCAATTCTTTTTTTTCTTTCCTTTTTTTTTTTAAAGATAAAAAGTATTATAAAATATAAATATAAATAATAATATTTTATAATATTTTATATAGATTAAATAAATTATATAGATTAATGATGATTTTTTTTAATGCAATTATATTTTATTTTTCATAATTGGTATCTTAATCGTAATCATAATAATACTTAGGTATGTGCATGTACCTCTTTATAATCATTATTTATTTTTTCGATTTCTTTGGAAGCTTCTTCAAAAGCTTCATTCATTGATTCATATTTTCCGTTTAATTCCTCATTTTTTCTTTTAATTTCCAAAATTTTTTTATTTTTATCTGCAATATCTTTTTGCATTGATATTCTTTCAATATCCTCTTTTAATAACTCGCTATAATATATATATGAATTTAAATATCAATAAAATATTTTAAAAAAATATTTATTTTGAGACTGGCTTTTTTTTTTTTTTTTTTTTACTTTTATTATTTCTACCTTTCATGATTTTCCATTAATCTTGCTTTATCACCTTTTTCTTTTTCTATTTCTAATTCTAATTTTTCTATTTTATTTCTATATGTATTTGCTAATGTTTGTCTAGTTAAGAAAAAAAAAATCAAATTTTGAAAAAAAGGAATTAATAAGATCAATTTTTTCTTTTTTATTTTAAATTAATATAAAGGTTCTTACAATTGTTCTTTTTCTTCATCATGATAATCACTATATAAAAGTGAATGTATATATTTATGTATTTTAATAAGAATTCTATTAAAAAAAGAAAGATAATTTAAATAATATTATATATCTAAAAAAAAAAAATTCATACTCTTCACAAGTTTCAGTTGCTACCGAAGCAAATGTTTTTTTAGGAATTTCTTCTATACTACTTTCACTAGTAATACTTTCAGTTTCATCACTAATAATACTCATACTATCATTTTCCATTCCTTTATATCGTTGTTGCTGTTTGTTTCCTATTAAAACCGTTGGTACCAACCTTTTAGTTGTAGAATATCTTAATGTTGAATTCTATCATTTAATAATTCATTTTCACATAATAATTATATATATTTATTTAATATATATAATCAATTAAATTTAATATTTTTTTTTTTCGCTATATCTATATTTATATATTATTTTATTTTAATTTAATTTACAATTGATGGATTTCTATAATTATAACTTGATTTATTTCGCTTCTTTTTTTGAGCATCTTGTAATGTTTGCAATGTGATAACCTAAAGAAGTAGTATTAATATAAAGATTATTAATTAGAATTCACAAAACATTTTAATTTAAAAAAAAAAAAAACATTTTGTTTCATATTATTTATATATTATCATTGATGTTTACTTTTGAGTTTAATTTATTATTTGCTTTTGTTAAATCCTGTACTCTTTTTCGTAAATCTTTAATTAAATCTTCAGTTTCAATATCTCTCTTTTTCGCTAATTCTTATAATTTGAAAAGAAAAAGTTAAAAATTTTATACATAACATCTAATATATTATTATCATCATCTTTCCATAAATATGATTTTTTTCTTTTAATAAAAAAAAAAAATTCGAATGTAAACATGATTTACCTCTAGCACTAATTCCTTTATTAGGCATTAATAATTCTTTATTTTTCTTAATATCTTCTGAAAGTTTTTGAACCTTTGTCATTAATCTTTAATTATTTTTTTTTTAAAAAAAAAAGATGAATTATTAATTTTTCTTTGATATGTATAAATTAATCATTAATATATTACATTTTTGATCTTTCTCTTTCATCATTTAGTTGTTTTTTTAACATAATATTTGTATCCTTTATGGAATAGATTTCATCAGCCAAATCCATTGACTGATTATCTATTAATTATTATTTTTATATAATTGTTAATATCTAATGAAGTTTTAATGTCTTATCTATGTATATATATTATATATTGATTATTATATAGCTGTAAAAGTTACCTTTATAATCCATAGCCAAACGACGAGTCATCATCTTGGCTAAGATTTAATGATTATTTAATAAAAAATATATGAACTATTTTTGGTTTTTGAATATAACTTTAATGCAACAAGAAAATTTTATAAAATAAAAAGTATGAGAAAAAAAAAAAGTATAAAATAAAAAAAAAATTTTAAAAGATAATAATAATGGATAAATTTAAATAGAATTGTATTAAAAAAAAAAATGCTACGCAATTACTTTATTATACATTATAGAAAAAAATGTTTATGAATATTATTGATTATAAAAAAATTCTTTTCAAACTTTAACTCTAATTAATCATATGACAGGTATAAACATTATAAATAATAAAACTTTTAACTCTTTAAAGTTGATATTAATTAAAATTTAATAAATAATATTTAAAAAATTGGAATTTTTTTTTATTATACATATCAATAGAAATATTATTTACACAAAGATGAATCATTATAAAATAGTAATAATAAAAAGGAACATAAATCAAATTGGCATAATAAAGCTATAGGTTATATTTATTTAAAAGGATATTATCTCTAGATGATTTCTTATTTTTTTTTTTAAAAAAAAAGTTAATTATAATGTAAAATAATAATTTATTTCAATATGTTTTTATTTTACCATTACTATTTAAAAGTTGTTCCCTTTAAAAATATAAATATTTTATTTGTGAATTCAAAGAACAAATTAATGATTATTATTACTAATATTAATATTAAATTAATAGGTTAAATAATTAATAATTTTATCTGTAAAAAAAAGAGAGTATGAAATTAGAAAAAGTATAATAATTCGTTAATATTATAATAATTAATTCATTATATCATTTATTATAGTAAAGTTATTAGTTTTTTTTTTATGTAACATGTAACTGTGGTAGTTTATATTTTAAAAATCTTCCATTAAAAAATCAGTTAAAAAATAAAAGGAAAAAAAAAATTATTGGATAAAATTAATAAAATGGATGGTTCAACTATTTAATTTTTAAATGAAAAAAAAAAAAAAAAGAATTAATTAAATGTTTTTTTTTTTTACTTTTTTTTTATTTAAAAAGGAATCGTTTTTTTTAAGAAAGAGTAAAAGAATAACAAATTTAACTTGTAAAAAATAAAAAAATATTCTCTTTTTTTTTTTTTTTTTCTTCTTTTTTTTTGGGGGTTTAAGAAAACTTTTTTTAATCAAACCAAACTAAAAATATTTTTTTTAAAAAAAAAATTTAAAATACAAAAAAAAAAAAAAAAAAAACTTTAAAATTTAATAATATTTTTATTATTTTAAAAATAAAATCAGATTTCAAATTAAATAATCGTTAGAATCATTTTGAAATTTATTTTTCATTTTATTTTTTACAATTATAAAAAAAATGAAACCAGAAATAAATAAATCTATGATTTACGATCGTCAACTCCGGTATATATTCAAAATAATAAAAACAACAACAATAACAATAATAATAATAATAAATAGAAATGTTTCAATTTTACCAAAAATGCATTTTAACATAAATTTAAAAACAAAAATTCCAAATAATTTACTCAATTATATTTCTATGTCTTTTTAATTTTTTTAATATAAAAAAAAAGTTTATGGGGGGATCAAGGCCAAAATTCTTTAGAAACTGCAAATATTTGTTTACTTAATGCTACAGTTTCTGGTACTGAAAGTCTTAAAAATTTAATTCTTCCAGGTTAATGTTTTTTTTTTTTTTTTTTTTTTAATAATTTCAGTATTATTATGAATATGAATATACTGAAATTATTAGTAATAATAGATTACGAAAAATAATATATATAAATAATAATGGCTAAAATCAATTATGTATATTAAAAAAATTATATCTTTCTGTCTTTCTGTTTATTCATACCAAAATATTTTTTTAAAAAACTATATAAACACTTTAAAATGTCTTTTGAAAAAAAAAAAAGGTATTGGAAAATTTACAATTGTTGACGATAAAAAAGTCACTGGTTCTGACGTTGGAAGTAATTTCTTTTTAACCATTGATCAGATAGGACAATCAAGAGCCAAATGTGTTACAGAATTATTAAAAAATTTAAATGAATTTGTTGAAGCTGACTATCTTGAAAAAGTAAAATTTATTTATTTATTATTATTTTTTTAAAAATATTTATACATTTGTTTAATATTTCATTTATAATAACAATATATAATATAATATAATATAATATAATATATTATATTGTATCAATTTTTTTTTTTTTTTTTATAACTATAAATTGTATGGTATATATATAAAAAGGACCCAGTTTTTTTAATTAATGAAAATGATAAATTCTTTAGTCAATTTAATGTAATCATTGCCTCTAATATGCAAGAAAAAGAATTAATAAAATTAAATAAAATTTGTTCCAATGAAAATATTATTTTAGTTTCATTAAAAACTAATGGTTTATTTGGAATTCTTCGTTCCTACGTTCCAGAACATACAAGTAATTATTTATAGTAATAAATATATATATATATATTTATAATTATTTTGTAAAAGAAATCATTTATTCATTAACCTAATATAAATTAGTTATCGATGCTCACCCAGAAAATGTTACAGATTACCGTTTGGATCGTCCATTCCAAGGTTTAATTGATTATTGCAAAAGCTTTGATTTTTCAGAAATGACCATCGTTGAGCATAGTCATATGCCATTCATTGTTATATTATATCAATGTTTAGAAGAATTTAAATCAAAAGTAACTATCATACCACTTATTCATACGATATAGCATATTTATATAAATATATAAATATTTCTACATATATATTTTATTTATATATATATTTATATTAAAAAATACCCTTTTATAATAAAAGCATGATGGTAAAATGCCAAGTTCTTATTCAGAAAGAAATGAATTAAAAGAAATTATAAAATCATTGAGATTAAATAATGATGAAGAAAATTTTGATGAAGCTGAAAAATCAATTTTCAAAGCTTGTAAACCAACTATTGTATTGTATTCTTTTTTTTTTTAATAAGAAAAAAAAAATATTGAATGATGATATTCTTCTCTATTACTAACGAATTAAATATTTTAAATAATAATTTATTAGATACCATCTCAATTAAAAGAAATGTTTTGTGATATTAAATGTTCTAATATAAATGAAAATGTATAAATTAAAGAAAAAGATAAATAATTTAATATTTTTTTATGATATAGAAAGATAATAATAATAATAATAATAATAATAATATATATATATATATAGTCTTCTAATTTCTGGATAATTATTAATGCCTTTGCTGATTTTGCTGAAAGACACAATTGTCTTCCACATTCAGGTATTATTCCTGATATGAAATCTGATACTGAAAAATATGTTGAATTACAAAATATGTAAGTATAAAAATAAAAATAAAGTGGATTTTCATAATAATAATAATAATAATAATAATAATAATAATAATAATAATAATAATAATAATAATAATAATAATAATAATAATAATAATAATAATAATAATAATTAATAATAATAATAATAATAATAATAATAATTAATAATAATAATAATAATAATAATAATTAATAATAATAATAATAATAACTTTTTAAATTAATAGTTATCGTAAAAAATTCCAAGAAGATTTTTATGAAATTAGACAAAAAGTAAATACTACTCTTGCTCAAATCAATAGACCAATAGAATCAATAAAGGATGAACAAATTATTACCATGATTAAAAATGGTTCAGATTTAAGAATAATTAGATATAGAACATTAGAAGATGAATTTATTAATCAACCAAATGTTTCATTAATAGGTAAAAAAAAAAAAAAAAAAACTTTTTATGATGACTTAAAATAATATTTTTATATTATTTTATCCATTGATTCAACAATTATTTTAAATGTAATTTTATTACTATTCTATTAATTAAACACATCATTTTATTTTATTGTAATATATAATTTATTAGCGCAATCCTTAAACGAAGAATTCAATAATATGGTCTATTATTTATTATTTAGAGCTGTTGATCATTTCTATGAAACCCATTACCGTTATCCAGGTAAAAATTATATCTATTTAAATTAAGATCATTTTCTCATGAATTAGTTTATAAAATAAAAATATAATATGCCATAAATATAATGATTATTTTTATTTAATCCCTCTTTTTAAACGTGAATCAAACGTATTGTGTTTAGGTGTTGATAATGATTCCCTTGATAATGATCTTGAATTGTTAAAGAAAAGTGTTGAAGTCATCACTAGTCAATATTCTATTGATTATTCTTTAATTCCAGAAGAAGCTATGCAAGAAATGTAATATATATATAATATTTGATTAGAAAAAAACTTTTTTTTTTAAAAAAAAAAAAAAAAATTATTAACTTTTATAATTATTATTAGTGTTCGTGCTGGCATGAGTGAAATTCATACTGTTTCATCATTAGTTGGTGCTTTAGTTTCCCAAGAAATATTAAAATTAGTAACATGCCAATACACTCCAATGAACAATACATGTATATTTAATGGAATTCAAACAACCACCACCTCCTATGATTTATAATTTTAATAATTACAACAACGATAATATATATTTAATTTCATTTTAATATCATTAAAATATTTAAAGGCATAAATAAAAAAAAAAAAAAAAAAAAAAGGGAAATAAACAAGCAAACAAGCAAGCAAAAAAAAAAAAAAAAAAAAAAGATCTTAATACTACTACTAAAAATAAAACATGTATAATAATAATTCATAAAATAATATTAAATAAAACCATCCATTTTATAAAAAATAAAAACCAACAATTTTGAATTTTAAAATTGAATAAAATAAAATATTTTATTTTTTTTATTTATTTATTTATTTATTATTGTTATTTTGTTGATGTTTCTTTTATCATTTTTTCGTTAAATATAAAAATTATAAATTATTAATAATAAATTAGAAGAATTAAATAATATATATATATAAAGCATATAGTTTTTGAATTCTTTTTTTTTTTTAAAAAAAAAAAAAGATTTATGTATATATATATATAGTTCAGAAGGGAAGTGTATTTCACAGTGATAAATTAAATCTTTTTTAAAGTATTTCTCTATTCTATAATTCTATTGAATAAAAGATAAATATAATTTTTTTTTTTTTTTAAAAAAAAATTATTTATCTGGATTCTCTTTCAATAGTTTGAATTTCCTTTAATTTATCTCTTAACATATCATGATGCATAGTACCTTCATAAACAGACTAATTATATATAATTATATATAGATATAATTTATAGATTATTTATTAGTAATGAGTTTTTTTTTTTTTTAAAAAAAAAAAAAAAGAATAAAAGTAGTAAATTAATAAAATATATAAATTAATAGAATTACCTTTGTTCTACCAACTAAGGTACGTAAAATCATTTTACTTTGATAGATCCAATCACGCATAACTGGTTCACCATTTTCAAGATTTTGAGAACCAAAGTTTTGGTAATCTTCAACTAATTCAATGGCTAAAGTAACGGTATTTTCAAAGATAGTAGAATCATTTAAAAGATTTGGATCATGAAGAGTAATTCTGTAAGCCTTTAATTGATAATCTAAAGCCTTTCTATAATCCTTTTTCCATAACCAATAGGAAGCACAAATCTTGAAAATTTCAATATTGTTGGCTACTTTAGAAGTAATAGTTTCTAATAAATCTTCAACCTTATCAGAATCAACTAATATCATAAGACAGAAAATGTGAATTGGCATAAAATAAAATATTATAAATATATATAATTAACAATTTTTTTTAAAAAAATTTTTTTTTTTATTATTGTTTATTATATTTTCTAAAAATAGAATTAAAAATATGTATTTAGAAAATAAATTAATAACTTACTTGGATTACCGTTACAATCTTTAATATCTCTTCTAACAGAATTAATAACAATTTCTAAAATTTCAATATCAACAGCATTCTTTGGATCTTTTTGGTATAAATTATTAACAATTTGTTTCATAGCTTTAATGGCAGCATTGAATTCTCCAATATCAATACTAGAATATAAGAAATTCATCCAAATTCTTGGACTATCAAATTTATGCTTAAGTGCTTCTTGGAAAGCCTTCCAGGCCTTTCTCTTTTCCTTCTTTTTGG
Source organism: Piromyces finnis (assembly GCA_002104945.1). NCBI lineage: Eukaryota > Fungi > Neocallimastigomycota > Neocallimastigomycetes > Neocallimastigales > Neocallimastigaceae > Piromyces > Piromyces finnis. The sequence continues at coordinate 1,545,403 of MCFH01000003.1, forward strand.
AATAAACAGAAGCTAAATTGTTCCAAGCTTCACCATGCTAAAAAAAAAATAATAATAACAATAAAAGAATTAAAATTATGTATATATAAAAAAAGACTTTTTTTTTTTAAACTACTCTATTAATGTTTATTATATAATATAATTTTCAAAAAAAAAAAAAAAAAAAAAAAACACTTACTTCATTATCTAAACTAATAACTCTACTCCAAGCTTCAATAGAAGTATCCCAATCTTCAATATTCATAGAAGCACAACCAAGAATAAACCATGAACCTTCAAATAATGGATTAATCTTTAAAGCCTTTTTATATGCATCAACAGATTTGGCGTACTAATAATTTTAGAATACATTAATAAATTATTATTATTATTATTATTATTATGAGATATTTACATTATTCTTATTATTATAATTCATATTATTATTATTATTATTATTATTATTATTATTATTATTATTATTATTATTATTATTATTATTATTATTATTATTATTATTATTATTATTATTATTATTATTATTATTATTATTATTATTTATTCTTATTATAATATTGCTATTAAAAAAAAAAAAAAAACTTACATCAAGTTGTTTGTAATAGTAAGCACCTAATGAACGCATAGCCTTGGCATAATGTTCTCCAGATAAATCCCAAGCTTTTTGATAATATTCTGGATCATTTTTAATTTGACCAAGTAAACACCAGAATTTTGGAGATTCTGGTTCTTTTTCTAATTGTTCTCTAACAAGAGCTTCAGCTTTATCATTTTGTTCAGAAGCTTGGTAACAAGCAATAACTTGTTCCCACATTTCTAAACGTTGATAGATTTCTAAAGCAGTTAAAACAACACCTAATTTGACAAAACGATCAGCTAATTCTCTCTATTAAATTTAAAAATAAAATAAAATAAAAAAAATTAGTATTAAAAATTAAAAATATTTTAAATATAAATTCATTATAAGTAATTTAATTTTTTTTTCTTTTGATCTTTAATTTCTAAATTAACTTGATCTCATTCAACTTTATTTAAATTTAATAATAATTACTTCTAATTCCCATTTTGGTGGAATAATAATAGAATAGAAATATTCTAATCTTTCTCCAGCAGTAGAATCTAAACAAACAATTTGATCAACTAAAGCTTGTAATTGTAAAACACCACGTTCAACAGTTCTTGACTTTGAACTTTCTAAACGAGATCTTAATAAAAGACCCATAGTATGAACCATCCAGTTATTTGGATTAGCTAAAACACGCTATTTATTATAAATAAAAATAAGGAATATTTATTAAAAAAAAAAATAATTATTTAAATTAATAAAAAAAAGCAAAAAAAAAAAAAAATTAAATGAAATATAAATATAGAGTATAGAGTATTGAATGGGGGGGAATTTCTTGATATAAACAAATACTTACGCTAACGTATGGGAACATTTGTTCATTAGTAATACCATGACTTGGATTTGTATTTTTAACATTTAAACAGAAAGCTAAAAGTAAACATTGATCAATAGTTCTTAAATTATCTTGTTTAGAAGGATCCTTTTTAGCATCATCAGTTTTTTCAAAAGCAATACTTTCAAGTAAAACTTCATCATTTAAATCTAAAGTTTCTGGTTTAGTTGTCTTCTTTTCGGCATCACCTTCAGATAATTTATCTTTAACAACAAAACTAGTAGCACTACTCATTTCACTAACATTATCATCAATTTCAACTTCATCCTTTGTAGCGTCACTTTCAGCCATAATAACTAATTGTGGAATATTTTCTTGTTGGAATTTAGTTCTCTTACCCAAAGCACCAGTAACTTCCCATTTAAAGTTACTCTTTTCTTGACCCTTTTTAAATAATTCGTAGGCTTGTTGATCCTTTCCATAAAAGTGATAAATAATACCAAATTCAATGTAATAACGGGTATATAAATTATCAGTCATATCTGGAATAATATCTAATACTGTATGTTTTTAATAATAATAATAAAGAAAAAAGTAGGTTTATTAATATTATTGTTTATTATATTTCATATAATTAAATTATTCATACTATTTTATTTATACTATTTTTACTACTATTTTCATTGATTATTTTTTTGGTTTATTGATTATAATTATATATAAATATATATATATATATATTTCCCTCCTTTTACCTTTATTCATATTGTTAATGATTTTTTCGTTTAATGTACCAGAAAAGTTTTCTAACATTCTTTGTTGAAGGAATAAACAACGAGCATTCCACCATGAAAAAGTAATAAGTGATGTATTAGTTTCTTCTAAATAATTTAATAATGATACAGCTAATAAAATGTAAATTGGATTTGGCATTAAATGGAAAATTTCTTCAGCATCAACACTTAAATCCTTTAAAATTGATTTAGTAATATCTTTTTCCTATTTTTTTTTAAAAAAAAAAAATCCATTTTTTAAATTTGACATTAAATTTCAAAATAAATTAAATATATAAAAGAAAGAAATGAATAATTATTTAAATATATATAAGATTATTAGCATTATTATTGTTATTATTGTTTTTGTGATGAAGTAAATATTTATCACTATCGACATACATCAATATCTTCACTAAAAGGAATTAATTCTTTAAGTTTAATTTCAACTAAAGGACCAGTAAATGAATTTTGAATAGTAGCATTTAAACAAGAAATAGCTAAACATAATATATTAAATTCAGCTTCTTCCTTATCTCCTGAAAAATCATTGATATATTGATTGGCTTGAATTGAAATATATCCAGGAATATCTATATTTTATTTTTATTATTGTTTATTGTTATTTAATGAAGCAATTGATTATTATTTGTTAAAATAATTTTTGTTTGTTTTGTTTTTTTTTTTAAAAAAAAAAAAATAAAGAAAAAAATTCGAATTTCAATAATGGTCAAAATAAAAATATTTTATATATTATATATATCGACAGTTTAAGAATATTAACCTTTTCCATTTAATTTTGCTTCAGCTTCTGGTGAAACTGGAGTAGTAAGAATATATTTTCCTATTTCTGATTGTAAAACCTTTTCACTTTCACCATTAATTAAATTATTAACAATTTCATTTTCTTCTTCAATAGGAATTGTACTTTGTATAAGACTTAATTGTAAATTGTTGAACATTTTTTTTTTTTTTTACTTTTATAATAAATTTAATTAATTTATATATATTTATTAGAAATGCTTTTTTTTTTTTTTTTTTTAATTGATATTATTAAATTATAATGGTATAATGAATGAAAAATATAATACAATTTATATATAAAAATGTTAATAGATTTATATATAAAAAAAAATAAACCAAAATATAAAACCAATTCATTACTTTTTATTTATTACTTTTATTAATAATAATTCTTCTTTTCCCTTCTTTTTTATTATTAATATTAATGTTATATTTATTTTTTATTTTTTTTTTTTCGCAAAGAAGTAAACCTCTTCAGCCTTTTTTTTTCCCTACTAGTAGTAATGAAAAAAAAAAATTATTAATAAAAAAAAATAGTTACATTAAAATTGATTGGATAAAAAACAATTATTTTTCAAAGTTTTATTATGAATTAAAGTTAAAAAATGTTACACAAAATTAAGTGGATAATATCCCGCAAAAAGAAAAAAGTTTTCTTTACCACCTTTATTTTACAATAAAAATGGAAAGTCAACTTTTTTTAAAAAGGTTAAAGAAGAAAGTATAGCAATGGCATAAATGTTTACTTTTCTGTTTTTTTTTTTTTAAATCTATACGGATATCAAAAAATAATTATTCTTATATTTAATATTAATTATGTATGTTGTAAATTTAGTTTCTTTTATTTAAGTGTATTATCAATAGAAAAAAAAAAAAAAAAAAAGCTTTTGTAGGGCTACTAATGCTAATAATACATGTGCCATAAAAAAAGGATATTTCATAAAGTAAAATTAAAAAGAAGAATAATCCCAAAAATCCTTTTAAAACAAAACAAAAAAAAAGAGTTTAAATTAATTTTCATTATTATAAACATTTGTAACTAGCAACAATAAGCACTAATTTTAATAATAACAGTACATATTTCTTTTTAAAAAAAATTAAATAAATGTTATAAAGGGTAATAATAATAATTCTATTTATATTTCCAATTTTTTACATTCAATTTTATTATGGAATAAGTAAAAAAGAGGTTTTTAAAAATAACTAACAAATATTTTATTATAAAGATAATACGTCTGCTTCAACGAATTATGGAAGTTTTTTTATAAAAAATTTCAGATAAAAATGTAACTTTAATAAAATATATTTCCTATACCTGTACAATATGTTCTAGTTATTCCTATAAATATGAATCGTGTAGATCCCAAAAATGCAATGATGACTGTGAATATATATCTAATACCTATTTTAAATAAGGAAATAATCATAGCTCATTATGGTGATGATATCCACACACCTTCTACGCTTTTTAAAAGTAGTGGTTCTTATATACATTATAGTAAACTATGTAATAATAATAATAAATGTTCTTTTAAAAAATGTATTGAAGGAATTTGTTTATAAGTAAACGGATGGTCCTTCTAATACAGAAACTTTCTCCACCACTCAAAGCATTAGCTTAATGATTCCAGCTGTAGCCTTTATTTTATTGATTATCCTTTGTTGGTATAAACGTTAAAAAAAAAATAGAAATATTTTTCATATATCATATATCATGTATGAATAATATGTATGAATAATGATAAAAAAAAAAGGAAAATATTATATAATAATAATTTTTAAAATTATTTTAATTATATATATATGTGATTATATATGATTATGCTTTAGTGTTCTATTCCATACAACATATACAACATGAACATAATTATTTCGATAAATATAAAATATTATAAATATTAAATTTTTGAGAAAATGAATAAAATAATTGATGTTTTTTTTTTTTTTTTTTTAATTTTTTGAAGGTGTAAGCCTTATTAATAACAATAGTTCTACCAAAGTTTAATAGACAATTAAAATATAAAAATGTTGTATACATATAAATTATAAATTATTTAATTTCCTTTACTTTTTAATATGTTAGAAAAAAAAAAAAAAAGAGCATTTATAATTATTCAATATCAAATGAAAATGCTTTTTTACATTCCTGTAATATATATTATTATACATATAAATACTAATGAAAGTGAATCATTAATAAAAGGACAAAAAAAAAAAAAGATGAAAAAGAATTTTATAATGTTTTAAATGCTTTATATTTTTTTTTTATTTTGTTTTTGTTTTTGTTTTTTTTAAATATAAATAAATAAATAAATAAATAAATATTTTTTTTTTTAATTACAATAAATTATAAAATTTGAAATGTTTAAAAATTACCATTGAATAAAAAACTGCACATGGAAAAGTAATCAACTTTTCGATTGTTGCTTTAATTGTTATGGCAATTTAAAAAATTTAGTATTATTATTATTTTTTATTCTTTTTTTTTTTCTTTTATAAATATATATAAAAAAAAATATGTCTAATAATAATAATAAATTTAAAATATTATATATATAGCTATACAGAATAAATTTATTTACTACAAAAGAAAATAAAAAAAAAAAACAATCAACTTTATTACAAATAAAATAAAAAGAAAGAAATAGTGTGTGTGTGTGTGTGTGTGTAAATACTATATCTATATAGCTATAAAGAAAGAAAAAAAAAAAAGAAAATATATATATATTATATAAATATATATAATTTATATATATATCAAAAGGTTAACTATTTATATTTTAAAATTTAAATAGTTTTATCAAATTATATTAAAATAAATTGACTTTTGTGTGGTATAATTTAATAAATGAAATAAAAAAAAATAAATAAAAATTAAAAGTATAGTAAAAAGAATAAAAAAAAAAAAAAAGAAAACGTAATGCATTTATATATTACAATGGCTATACGATAAATTATATTGGCAGTTATCCGAATGATTTTATTATTATTGTTAGTATTATTGTCTAAAATGCCGTGGTAGACCAAAGCATTGAATTTAACGGTTGAGAAGTTTGATAAAATTCATTTTGGGAAGGAATTTCTGGAGAATCAGTTGTTACTTGGAAATGAGGTGAAAATAATCCTGAGGAGACCGTTAATTCTGTTAAGGTATCAGTAGAAACAGTACTTAAATTGGTTGGTGTTAATGGAGTTGGAGTGGCAAATGTTGTTTGAGAAAAGGTGGTGGTTGGGGTATTAAAAATAGTTGGTGTAAAAGTAGTAGAGGTGGTGAAAGAAGTTGGATTAAACGTGGTTGGGGTATATTGGCCTAAGAGAGCACTAGTTTCCGTTTCTGTTGATGAATTATCCGAGAATTGAAGAGAAGCGTTTAAAGCAACTGGATCAATTGTAGCACTTAAACCACCATCAAGTGGAGTTTCATCCTCTTGCCATTTTGAAACCCTTAAATAAAAAGATTTTTCTAATTTATATGAAGAATCACCGTGATAGTAACTTGCAATGACAGTAATTTCACAATCCTCAGCGGTTTCATCTGGAATACCAGATAAAACATTATTTTCCCAAGATAACCAACTTGGAAGCCATGGTGAATGAAACACGACTTTGGGTGATCTAATTTGTGGATCATAAATTCTTGGTTGATAGGTATATTTTTTACCAACAATAGCTTTTGTTGATGGTTCTGGACCTGCAATTTTTCTTTCGAATTCTTTAAAAATCCAACCACCATCTGCTGTCTTCTTAGCTTCTATAATCCATACATGATTACCCTTGGATTTTGCCTTTTTTCCATCTTCATTGAATCGACTAATATATTTATGTTGCCATAGGTAATGTCTAGCCTTTTTTTCGGATATTACATCTTCTGTGATACCATTTCTTTGTAATTCTTCTCTAAAAGCATTGGTGAAAGAACGAATACGAAATTTAAATTGTTTGAAATCTACTGTTTCTGTTACTTTATTTAATTTTTTGGCAATCATTGTTTGATGAATTCTTTCACCAGCTTTATCACAAGCATCCACTGTTATAATTATAATATAAAAATGAAGGAATTCATGAATATAAAATTTTATTAAAATACTATAAAATACTATCTTCTATCTATTCAAAATATCTAAAACACTATTAAATACTATCTGCTATCTATTCAAAATATCTAAAATACTATTAAATACTATTAAATACTATCTGCTATTTATTCAAAATATCTAAAATACTATTAAATACTATCTGCTATTTATTCAAAATATCTAAAATCTTATAAAATATTATTTATTATCTATTCAAAATAACTACATGATTAACCCTTTTTTTTTTTCCAATTAAAATAATTCTTTTTATTTCTATTTTTTTTTATATATATAATATGAAAAATGAATTGATAATTGATTTCCATTAGACTACTTACAATTTGAACAAATACTTGCTAAAAAGCCAAAAAAGATTTCATCTAAACGATCAACAAGTTCATTTTCAAAATTATTTGGTGAATAAGAAAGTGGATATTCAGATAATAAAGAAATTGGTTGTGAAGATTGAGATTGAGTTTGTGGTTGATTTACTGAAACAGAATTAGCTGGACCTATGTATTTTTCAATTGAATTTCTTTTTCTCTTCTATTAAAAAACAAAAACAAAAAAAAAAAGATTTCCAATTGAATAATTTAATTAAATAAAATTTATATATTTATGATAATAATTTTTTACCTTTCTTTCTGGAGAAATTTGTTCCAATGTATCTATAGTATTTGAAGAAGCAGGATATTGCTATCATTGTTTATTTAAAAATAGTAAGAATTATATTATAAATTAGTAGAAAGTCGATAGAAATAAAATGTAGATATATAAAAAAAATTTAGAAATCATTTGAAATACAATAAAATTTTTAATTTACCCATAAAGAGTATTTATCCTTGAAATCTTTAAGAATTTGAATTGTTTTTACTATTTCTTCAAGTTTATTAAAGGCGTCATTCTCTATTCCTTGAGAGAATAAAGTCTTTGCTTCATTGGCATTAATTATTATGGTATCAAAAAGTACAGATAAGCTCATGGTTCTCCTTCAATAAACTATTATATTATTTAATATAGAAAAAGAGAAAAGAATTTCTTTCTTTTTTTATTTTTTATTTTTGATTCTTGGTAGATACAAAATAGAAAATGGTTTTATAATAATAAAATTGTTTTATTAATAGTACTTAAATATTACTATAGAAATTATTTACAAGCTGTTTTTTTTTTCCTATTAATATTTTTATCTATCTAATAAACTATTTTCAAAAATAAAAAAAAAAAAAAAAACATTTAAAATATATATAAATATATATATATCTCTTTGATATAGTTCTTTTTTTTTTTTCTTTTCTTTTTCTTTTTTTTTTTAATTTTACTTTTACTTTTAAAAATTAAAAAAATTTCAAAGAACTTTTTTGCATTTTTTATACTAATTTAAAATTTTGATAAAACTTTTTTTTATTTTATGGTTGTTTTTTAGGTTTATTTTGTCAATGGTCTGGTTACTTTTTTTGGTGAATAGTTTCTTTTTTGAATTAAAAAATAAAAAATAGAATTAATATAAAAATAAATATATTCCACTATAAATTATAAATAAATTATGATTTAAATGAGTTCCAATAAAATAAACACAAAGAATTTTAGTACATTCTCAACGCTCCACTGCTGCAAATCGTTGGTGCCTAATAAAATGCTTAAAAATTTTTTTATTCATTTTGAATTTATTTCATTATACACTAATATATGGTAATAAAAATTTATAATATATATTAAATTAGTTATATTACTATTCATAATATATGCAATACATAAATCTATTTGAATAAAATAAAAAATAAAAAGGAACTATTAACAAGTCTTTTTTTTTTATCCTACAATTTTACCCAACCTAATTAATATAACATTATTAGCTTATGAACGAATGTATATTGTAAGGTTTTTTTTTATATCATTTCCTATTTAAATGGATTTATAATTTTATGGATTGATGAATGGATGAATTTCAATTTTTATAAAGTAAAAAGGATTTCCTTTACATTTACATTAATGTAATAATAATGCATTCCACATTGTAGCAAATTATGTAGGGTTAGAAGATTTTAAAAAAAAAAGTGGAATAAAAATTTATATTAAATAATGATTAGGATGTGGTAAGGATTCGATTTTTAATTAAAATAAATTGTTGATATATATTACAATAGAGTCTAATATATTATTAAAGTGTTACACCTTGATCCATTTCTAGTATGAAAAAAATATATACAAATTTGGTTTAATTAACAATAAATATAAAATAAAGTTTTAATCACTGATTTCATTTAAAAAATAAATTAATTAATTCATATATTATTTCCCTATTGGATTATTTGTTCTATATATATAATAATATATTTTATTATATATTATTATAATTAATAAAGTCAATTTTTATTTATTCTTTCATTGAATTGATTTAAAAAACGAGACGAATTTTAAAATTTAAGCCATTACATTCTAATATACATGATGGCTAAAACTTACATATATTATTATATTGAAAAATGAACTTGATATAAATTTCAATTATATTATTATATGAAGAAATATTGAAATGTTAAGTCATATAAATTCTATTTATTTAAAATTCTATTTAACCATTAAATTTAAATTGACTCTAATAAATATATATAATATATTAATTATTTATCTATGGCTGCTCTTTTTTTAATGTTGTTCTTGCCTTTCAAGAATTGAGATCAGAAATTGATAAAGAGGAGGAGGATGGATGATGATAATGGTTTAATGACTATTACATTAATGACTATTACATGAAATGCTTTAGATAGTGTGATAGTAACAACATTTAATAGCATAGAGTATATAGTATATAGTATATAGTATATAGTAGCATAGAAAAGGCATAAAAAAGTAGTAACATGAATAGGATAGTAGTAATACATAAAGTTATTCATTGCATAGTAGCAGCATAAAATAGTTGCAACAAAAAACTTTTTTTTTTAATATTATTTAATAAATTAAGAAATTTTTTTAATCCACAAAATGTTTTAGAAATGTTTTAGCTCCACATCTTATGATTGTTTATTTATTTTATTATTTATTCATTTATTTACTATTTCATTATAATAACAAATGCTATGTCTATTATTACTCTATATTGTTACTGTTATCGTTATTCTATATTGTTGCTAGAATTACTATTAATAAGCAACAATCTAGTATTATTATTATTTCGTATGTTGTTTTTATCCTTAATCTAGTATTATTATTTAGTTAGTTAGTTAGTTAGTTAGTTAGTTAGTTATTTATTTATTTATTTATTTATTTATTTATTTATTTATTTATTTATTTATTTATTTATTTATTTATTTATTTATTTATTTATTTATTTATTTATTTATTTATTTATTTATTTATTTATTTATTTATTTAGATTAAATTGTCGATAGGAACCTATCATATTTCATGATATGATCATGCCTTGCTTAATTTTCCAAAATTTGGAACAACTTCAATTCGTTTGGTTAAAAATAAAATATTTCTTAAAAAGGAAATAGTTTAAATGAATATAAAAATAGATGAATGAATAATTAATAAAATAAATAAATAAATAGTAATGGAATGAGTTTTTTTTTTTAATTATTATTTATTCATTCCAATTATCTAATTATAATTTATATGCAAATTAAACAATTTTATATTATTTGACTTTATTATTGAAAAGTTCCAAAAGTCATAGGTTTATTATCCTTTTAAAAGTCACTTTTTATTCAATATCAATTATTCCACTTTTTTTATTTATTCTAATAAATTTTAATAAATTAATTAATATATCTTAAATTAATTTAATAAAAAAAATTTTTATATTTTTGTGGCATTGAAATCATAAAAAAAATTAGTATCACAACAAACGGTTAATTATAAGAAAGAAAGAAAAAGTTATTGATAATAATAATAATAATAAAATAGATTATCCTACATTCTTTAGTGTATGATGACGATGATGTTAAAGGATGGTGATGAAGAGAAAGAAATAGAAGGTTTAATGAAATAGAATGAAATAGAAAGAATGAATTCAAAGAAAAAAAAATAAAACATTTTTCATGATAAAAAGATTTTATATCAAAAAAATGTGGATTAATCTTTATATGGAATAATATTTAATGAAAAAAAATATTTAATAACATAAAACAAATAATAAATAACATTATTTAAATATAGATTTACTATTTAATAATAAACTATTTAATACTAGTAAGCCTAATAATAATAACAAAAATATCTCTTTTATAAATTGAACCAGCCTACTTTTTTTTTAAATTATTATCACTATACTTTTTTACTAGAAATGAATCCTTTTTATTTTATATAAAGATGAAAAGATAAGCTTTTTAACTATAGAATTTTATTCAATATATTATAATAAATTATGATATATAATTAAAAAATATACTTTTGTTACTTTAAGAAGAAAAAAAAAAGAGAGAGAAAAAATGATGGTTTACAAAAAGGTAATTCCATAATTATACAAAAATGAAAAAGAATGATAATTTTAATGCTAATTCAACTTTTTCTTTTTTAATTAAAAACTTATTTAGGCATTTTGTTTGCTTATTGATATGATGGAATAAAAATAAGAAAATGACTTCTTTTTATTGAATGTTTTGGAACTAAAATAACAAAAAAATAATACTATTAAATACTTTTATTTTAACAATATTCTTTTTTTTTCCAAATATTTAATTATCTATTAATCTTTATAATACGTAGACATTACGTAGATAGACATTACGTAGATATCTATTTTAATACGTATTTATATGCTTTTAATGTTATCACGTGTGTGTTCATAAATATATGATATTAATAAATAAAATTATGCTTTATCTCAATTTAGTTTTAATTCAATGTAATGTATTGATATAACGTACATTGTAGAGTTTTTTTTAAAAAAAAAAAAAGTACTAAATATGGTTATATATGAATTTAATAAAAAAAAAAAAAACACCTTTGATATGAGTAATAATAAAATAAGTATATATTCTATAATGTCTATCCTTGTTTTACATCAACACAAATGGATAACATACACCTTTTTTTAATAATGAAAATGTTATTGAACGATTTTTTTAATATTTTATCATCTTTTTATTATTTGTTCTTATATATATATATATTTTTTTTTTTGAATAAAAGGTAATAAACTTCTTGTGTATAATAAAATAAAATATAGAAAAGAAATGGAAAAAAAAAAAAAAAAAAAAAAAACTTTATTTAAGATAGTAATTTCGAAAATAAATAATATTTGATTTTGATTCTAAAAATAAATTATATTAAAATTATATACAAAGAAATAAAATTTAATAAATTATCTTGTGTTGTTATAAAAAAATTTTTTTTTAACTTGCAAATTTCCCTTTTTTTATAAAATAAATAATTGGTAGTTGTTTTTTTTTTTTCTATGAATAGGCAAGAAGAGTAAAAATGTAGAAATCAAAATTAAATAGGAATAAAGGATAAAAGGCGACGTTTTTTATTAACATGTTGTTCCTTTTTTTCATTTTCCATAGTTTTACCATTAGTTTTACTATTATTATTACTATTAATAATTGTATTCCTAATGGAATATTTTAAATGTTCAATAGAATGTGAAATGGAAGAATGAGAATTGGATATTGAACTGGTAAATGAATTCATATTTGTATTTTCTATTGTACTTGATGCATTTAATGTTTTATCAATATCACATAAAGTTGATTCTGAAGATATAACCGGAATGAAATTATTATGATATTTTTTCCATTCATCTCTTAAATTTTCATTTTTCTTTGTTCTTCTTAATTTATGGCGTACAGGTTGTTGTTGTTGTTGAACAATAGTAACATCAGAATCTGCTATGCCAGTGGAAGATCTACTATTTGCTCTTTTTCTTTTTGTTGGTAATTCATTTTCTACTTTTTGTCCTTTACCTATTCTATTGATAAGTTTTGGGAATTTTACTTTATCAAAAAATAATATTTTCTTCATTTTTTTTTTTTCTAATATGATTTTAGTTTTTTTTGAGAAATGATGGTAAAAAAAAAAAAAAGATTAAACTTTTTTCTCCTTCTTCTTTCTTAATAAAGAATTATATAGTAATTTCTATAATAGTAATATTGAAATGTATTGTTATTATAATTACTATTATAGATATTATATATATTTATATTTATTTATTCTATATTATTTCTTTTTCTTTTTTCTTTAAAAAAAAAACTTGGATTTTAATTGTTTCCTTCCTCCTTTTTTTTTTATAAATTTTATTTCTTTTACGTTTAAATAATTTCCTTTTTATAAAAAAAGAATTTTTTCTTCTGTTATAACTATTAATTTTTTTTTTTTTTTAATTTTGTTACTTATTCAATTTTCGAAATAGTTTATTTTTTTTTTTTGGAGAGTTTGAAAAGGTGAAATGAACCTTTATATATAAAAACTTTTTCAACCAAAAAAAATAAAGTCTAAAAACTAATTTTTTTTTAATAATTATAATATTTATTTATTTATTTATTTATTTATTTATTTATTTATTTATTTATTTATTTATTTATTTATTTATTTATTTATTTATTTATTTATTTATTTATTTATTTATTTATTTATTTATTTATTTATTTATTTATTTATTTATTTATTTATTTTATTTATTTATTTATTTATTTATTTATTTATTTATTTATTTATTTATTTATTTATTTCTTATAATAAAAAAAAAGGAGTTGATAAATAAAATAAAATAATAAATTAAATTATATAAATTGTATATATTATAATTTATATTTATTATATTGATGAATATATTAAAATAAATAAATAATATTAGAATTTTAATATAAAGCATCAAATACTTTTTTGAAAAGGTAAATTCTATTTAAACCATTTACAATATATTAGAATATATTGAAACAATTTAATAATATATTAATACATTTTTCACTACATTTTAAACTAACCAACCAACCACCACCCATTTCCCACCATCACCTAAAAATAACCACCAAAAGAAAAGAAAGCACGGGAAAATGGAAAATAAAAAAAGCTAATAAAAGGAACACTTTTTTTTTATTATAATTAAAATAGATTAAAAATAAATAAAGAAAAGAATTGTGGATAATAAAATAAATGAAATGTTATTAGTTTTTTTCAACCAATTCTATATAAAAAAAAAATGATCATTGATCATTGACTATATTGTATAATTATATAAATAATTTTAAATAATAGTAATTATAATGATGATATTAATTAATGTTTTATATTTATTATCATATAAATATTTATAATGATGTTGGTTTAACTATTTATAAAGTTTATTTTTAATATAAATAATAATGAAAGGAAGAAAAAAGTATTCAACAAAGAAAAAAAATAAAGAAATAATGAAAGGTAAAAATAAAGAATAAAAGCACTAGACTTTAAAGTTTTTATTATTATTATTATTTTTATTATTATTTATATTTATATTTTATAATATAAACTAATGTCATTGAGTTTACATTCCGTTGATGATTCATTTACAATAATAAAAGATAGATTTACTCAATGATTGTTTGTCTATCATTGTTATAAAGAAATTTTTAACATCCTTATTGTCATTTAATATATTCCGTTTTTTATAAAAAAAAAAGATATAGTTGTTCCTTTGAATAATATAAATAAAAAAATACATATTAAATCTAATTCATTAATAAAATCTTTCTTTTTTCAAAAAAAAAAAAAAAAAGGAATTATTAATGTAGATGAATTAATCCTAATATTCTAATAAATAAATAAATATTTCTTTTATATTTTATATAGCATTCTATAAAAAATTAGATTAAAACTAAAAAGATATATTGCTAATATAATTTCTTAATCCCACTTTATATAAAATAAACTATTAATTAAAAAAAAAACCTTAAATCTTGGATTCTTTTTACATTATTAATGAACTCTTTTATTTTATTATCAAAAAAATTAAAAATATATTTTTTTATTAATGATATAAAAGTGTTTGTTCCATCTTTTTTTATTTATTTATTTATTTATTATTATTTATTATTATTTATTATTATTTATTATTTATTTATTTAGAAAATAGAATAAACATCTAGATCAAAATTTATTGACATCTCCTTTTTTTTTTAAAAAAAAAAAGTTTTTAATATAAATAATAAAAGATTATATTTTAAAGAAATATATATCGTTCAACTATAGTTTAGGATGCTCAACTCTTGCCTTATGATGCTTTCTTCCTTTTCAATTTTTAATTATCATCCTTTACATTTTTGTTTGTTTAATTCCTTTTTTTTTTTTTTTGTATTTTTTTCTAAATTTGCCATGGTAAATCGTAAAATCATTGCATAAGAAAAAAGTGGATGCCAAAAAATAAATCATAAATGGTTAAATAACGTGGCTAGAATTGTCCATTACCAAAATATTTTAAATACATAAACCATGTGGAAAACTTTGAAAATTGATAATTTAACCATAAAAGGAAGGTCATTATTTGATGTTGATTTTTTTAAGTTGTACAATTACATTACAATACATTGGTATATTTATATGGTAATTCATTGGATGAAATAATATTATTCTTTTTTACGTATTAAGTTTAGAGAAATTATGGATTAAAAAAAAAAAAAAGATCTTGTCGTACACTATGCAATTTACTTTTTTTTTTATTAATACTGAATTAAATTGAATACTTGTATCTCTTTTTTTTAGGATTAGATAATAATATTATCTTAAAAACCTTTTTTTTTTATTTAAATTATTTATAATATTTTCTTCCAGATGGAAAAGCTATCTAATCTAAAAAATGTATTGATAGATTTTATTTATAAAGTGGTTTAAAATTATAATTTTTTTTTTTTTTTTTTTTTGTGGTCAAGCTAATTCAATGGGGTTAATATAAATAATTAATAGGATTTTACAGACAAAAACAATAAAGTGACTATCAATATATTTAAAAAAAATGAAAATTGAATCCTTTCTTAAATACATGCATACATATAATGCTTTTCTATAGATTTTTTTTTAATTTTAAAATGACAAAATATATAAAATAAAATAGGAATTTTCTGCTTGAATTATAATAATGTTCTTTTTTTTAATATTATTATTATTTGTTTTTATAAATCTATGTGAATTTTACAAAAAGGCTTTTTTTTTTTTTGGTTGAACTATTCAATACATTCAATACACTTCTTTTTCCTAACCTTTTTAAAATCAATGTATTTATGTTTACATGTTTACATTTACATTTTCATTTTTACGTATTTAAAATTTAATTAAAAAATGAATTTTTAATTAAAAAAATTTTAATAAATGAAAACTTTAAAAATTACCTTTTGAAAAAAGAAGACTTTTTTTAATTAATTTTTATTTTTAATTAGTATTAATTAATTATGAAAATAAAACAAAAAAACAATTTATTTTTAATAACAAACAAACAAAGCAAGACAAAACAAAACAATAAACAATTATCTTGAGAATTATATATAAAGAATTATTTGGTGAAATATTATATTACTATTGTATTAGAAGAATTGGAAAAAAAGAAAAAAAAAAAGAATAATTATTGGAGAAAGAAGTATTAAATAAAGAGAAATTATATATAATTTATTCTTTTTTTTTTTTGTACGGATTTTAATTGTATACATAAACTATTTTAATTATTGGAAAAATTGGAAATATAAATAAAGAAAAAAGTAGATAATTCTAATTATCGATAGAGGTGTGTGTGTGTGGTGTGTAATCGAGTGAATGATAATAATAAATGTTCAAAAATTATTTTTGGAGGTGTAGTGATTCCATCATGAAATTAATAGTACAAAAAGTTTTTTTATTATTATTTTTTGTTTCTTTGGTTCATTCTCAAAAAGAATATCCAACCTTTGATTTACAATCAGAATGTAGTGAAGTACAATTTTTCGATTATTCTTCTTTAACTTGTAAAGCTTGTGAAACTAATAATGCTGTTCCAGATTCAAATGGAATTTGTAAATGTAGATTGGGTTATTATATTAATCAAGTTATTTCTTCATTTTTTACTTGCTCGGCATGTGGAATAGTAAATTGATCCTTTTTTATTCTTTTTTTTTTTTTTTTTATAATATATTATATTTACTAAAAAAAAAAAAAAAATGGGAGAATGAGTTTTTAACAATATCATTTTTCTTTCATTATCATTATTATTAAATATTCTTTATAAAAATATATTAATATATAATATAATGGAATATCATCATTCATAGAATTATTCATCTACCGCCGATAGAAAAAGGTGCTTGAAATGTACCTATGGATTTAATGAAGAAACAAAATCTTGTACATGTCCCACTGGTCATTATATAGGTAAAAAAAAAAAGTGTTAATATTATACTTAATGAGAATTATATATATATTTATGCTAATATCTATAGGAAAAATATTAAATTTTTATTATTTGTATTATTCATTTATTATATGATAGTTGAAGAATATGATATAAATGAAGATGAATATTATGCTGTATGCAAAGAATGTCCAGAAAACAGTTATCCTTCAGATGATCTTTCTTCATGTATTTATTGTACTGGTGATACTAAACCTGCTTTTGTTAAAGGAAAATATCAATGCTCTTGTTTTGATAATATTTTAGTAGTAAGTAAATCAGTATATACAAAGTATAATTTCATTTTTATTTTATTTTTAGTAAAAAAAAAAAAAGTACTATATAGATAGATTTTATATTAATTTTTTATTTATTTTTATTATTTTTAACTCTCGTGTTTTTAAGAATAAAGATTATTGTATTGATGAAGATTCTATGTATATTATTGGACGTGAATTTTCAGGAATACCAAAAATTACATATAAAGTAAGTAATATTTTTTGAGTAAATTTATTATATATATATATATATATATATAAAGAATAGTTTAACGTTATTGTATTGCTATTAATACAAATTTATTTCATTTTTCTGATAAAAAAATTAACAATTTTAATAAATTTATTATAAATATATATTATAAATAAATTATATGTATGCATTTTAGGATATTGTTGGAACGGATGATTTAACATCCATTACCATAGAATCTGATTTTATTCAACAAAATTTTATTGAAGCTTATATGAAATGTGATGTAACTATTTTTTTTTTTTTTTGTTTTAAATATTACTATTTTTAAAAGTATTAGATAATGATATAATTTTTTTTATCTATTTATTATTTAAAAATATTGATGACTTAAATCTTTATCTATTTTTCTCTACATAATATTAAAGGATGGGGAAAATCAAACTGCTTGTCAAATGTTGGGTAATTTATGTGTTTTACAATTGTATGATGAAGATTCCCCTGCTTGCATAGCCTATAAAACAGCTGCTAAAAAGAATGTAGGAAAATCAGATAGGTAAAAAATTTAAAATCTATCTATCTATCTATCTATCTATATATAAAAAGGAATGGATTATTTTAATGAACCTATTAAATTTATTTCAATATTATTAAATATTAAATATTGTTAATATAATTAAATGTTATCGCTTTTTTTTTTTTTTTTTTTTTTTAAAAAAAAAAAGACCAAATCATGTTCCATATCTTTTCCATGGTTTACTTGGAGGTTCTATTACCGAATTATTAAATACAAAAATGGGTTATCACTTTTCTTATGCAAATAATCCTATTGATGGAGTAATATATATATATATATATATGTGCACATTTAATGCTTATTCATTTTATTTACTTTCAAATTTCATAGTATAATAATACATTACCACTTATTGTAGCTAAATATGATTTTAATGGAACGTTTATTAGATATGAAAAACTTACAGATCAATTTCAGGTATATCTATAAATTATTTATATATTGATATATTTAAATTTTATCCTTACCAAGAGCTTTAATTCTAATAATAAAAAAAAATCAAATTTTTTTATTATTGATATCCCTATCATTTTTATATATGTTTAAATTTAATAAGCTTTGTGCTGAAGATGCAAAAAAATCATTTTCATTTACAAGAATTGGAACAAATTATAAAAAGAAATGTACTGTTAATATTGCCGATGAAATTGATAAACTAGATACCACTTATTTTTATGATATATGTATGTAATTAAATAAAATTACTTTTATAACCACAATGATTTAAAATAATGAAAAAAGAAAGAAAAAAAAGAGGTAGCAGTAGCTAACTTTTTATTATATATATATTATCATTTAAATTGCTCTATAAAAAAAATAGTTGTTGTTGATTCATCTAATGCATTATTACCTGTACCAGTCTACATTAAAAATAATGAAGTTGATTATTATAATCCGGTCATTGATTATGTACAAAAATACTATCGTAGAATTTTCTTTTTTGATATAATTAGTAGTCAAGGATCAGATTCTCATATTGTTCGATATCCTAAAGAATTTCAAATAAAGTAAGAAAAATATAGATACATATTTATTTTTATTTTTATTTTGTTATATCTATCTATCTATCTATCTATCTATCTAAAGAATAATAATATAAATGGTCATAATAAAAAATCATTATTTTAATAAATTATAAATATATATATATATATGTAAAAGGATAACCCAAGGTTTTGAAAATGATGAATTTTTAATCCCGTATATCATTATTGAATATGAAGAGGAATATATGTCAAAAATTTTTAATGATGATGATAAAGGATACTTCACAAAGGTATATATATGTATATTTTTAAAAAAAAAATACGTATAACCATTCCACTTTTTATATTGATCCTTTTTTATTGTTTATTAATAATGAAATATCAATATTATTTTCTTTCTCTCTCTCTCTCTTTTTTTTTTTTTTTTTTATATTAAAGTTTAAATTTGAAGTAGATTATATTGGAGCATCATCAGAAACATCATTTTATATTTCTATGGTATTTATGTTAACATTTGGATTTTTATTTGGATGTTTTAAAGCTTATGTATGGACAGAAAGAAATATTATTAAAGGTGATGGTATTGGAATAAAGGTAAAAAAAAAAAAAGATATATATATTTATACATATATATACTATACTATCTCTTTTACATTAAAAAAATATTAAAAAAAATTTTTTTTAATTAAATAAAATAATAAATAAATATATGAATGTTTATTTTATTTCTATTTATCTATTTATATTATACTTTTTTTCGATAGTGTTTATTTAAATGGATTACAGAATGGATGGGTGCACTTTATCCATGTATTTACCTATTTTTATTAGGAACTTCTATGTTTTATTTAATATTTTTTAAAAATCAAGATGCTATCTATGTTATTGTTCCAATGCAAGGTGCTTTATACATTTTATTCAAAGTATTCTTTATCATCACTTTTTCATTATCGGTAATATATCATCATTTTATAGATTTATCCTAGATAGATACTATTTTTAATAAGAAAAGTGTGGAAAAATCCACATGAACATACCTATATTTTATTATTGTAGTTGATCATTCATTTTAATTTTATATATAATGAATATTGATAATTTATTAATCGTAAATCATCCTATTATTATTATTATTATCACGGTAATAGTTAATATACATTTTGGCTCAAATATTTGAACAATGTAGAGTTTCCATTTTCTTTATTGATTGGGAAAAATCCAGAGGAAAACTTTACTCTCCAACAAATGAAGAATTAATTACAGCACCTGTTAGTGTATGGAGAACTTTCTTTTTAGCCAACCAATGGA
Source organism: Piromyces finnis (assembly GCA_002104945.1). NCBI lineage: Eukaryota > Fungi > Neocallimastigomycota > Neocallimastigomycetes > Neocallimastigales > Neocallimastigaceae > Piromyces > Piromyces finnis. Next base: position 1,566,128 of record MCFH01000003.1, read on the forward strand.
ATAAATTACAGGTATTATTAATATTATATTATATATGTATTTTTTTTTTCCAATTCTATTAAAAATAATAATATACTATGGATTCTTTTAATATTTATAAGACTCATATATAATATAATATTTTGTATATATATTTTTTTCTTCTATATATATTTCAATAGACTTTTAGAAAAGTTAATATTCCTATTAGTATTGTTATTATGGTTTTTTTTTTAGAAGGCTTAAATTTAAGATATATTGCTTCACCTCATCCAAAAATTGGTGATTTAAGTTCTCGTGAACCTACCAGTATTTTTTTACTCTTTGGTTTAAATAGTTTATGCTGGTTTATGATATGCTGTTCACAAGTAATGAAAATGAAATAATTAAAAAAAAAATATTCAATATAATTTTTTATTTTTTTTATAACCATTCCTCCTTGATAACTATATTATAATATCTATATAATGTTATATATTAATCACATTATTATTATTTCCTATTAAAAAAAAATAGATGCTTTTTAGATGGGCTATTTATGGAAGATACTACAAAAATAGAATGTTACAATTTATTGATTTACTTAGTTTATCAAATATTAGTATGATTATTTTTGATGAAAATTATCATGGATTTTATGTCCATGGTAGATCGGTACATCCCTACGCGGATACTGATATGATTGATATTTCACATAATTTATCAAAAGAAGCTGTAAGTAAGATGATAAATAAATGAGAGTAAAACAAACAAACAAACAAAAAAGATAGATAGAGAGAGTGTGAAAAAAAAAAGAAAAAATACATTTATAAAATTTATAATATATATATTAAACTTTTGTAGTTTTTAATTCCATAGATATCAACTTTTTTTTTATAATATATATTATATATATATTATTAGTAACAAATGCTTATTTAAAATATATTATACATTTATTATTATTATTATTATTTTATTCATCCATAGACTGATTTATTACCAAAAAGAGGATTCCAAAATACCAATAATATTTTATTTGAAATCTTTTTAACTCCAGAATTTAAAAATGTTTATGATAATATGTATTCTAATCTTCAGGAAAAAATACTTCATTCTCAAAAAAAACAAAATATTAATAAAAAATTTAATCATCATCAAGGTCAATCTCATGGTATGCCTACTTTTGACGATGATAATGTATTAAATGCTTACAAAGGAATGAATAAATTTTTCTGCCTATGGTTAGAAAAGGTTGGATTTAAATAGGAAATAGACATATAATATATATAATATATTATTAAATATTAAATATTAATATATTTGTAAATATTAAATTTTTTTAAAAATCTTTTTTTTTTTTTATTATGATTATTTTGAAAAAAAAAAAAAAAAAAAAGAATATTAAAGATCATTCTTTTAGCATCGAGGAAAGAAGTTTTGTCAAAAATATTCTTGGAACCCCACCAGCAATTAAAGATTCAACTGTATTTATTGAAAGTAAGTTTTTTTTTTTTTTTTTTAATATTATCATTTATAATTTTTTTTAATATAAATTTTTTATATCAATAATTTATTAATAATAAAAATTTTATTTATTTTTTTTTTAATCTATCTATAGATTCTACCACAACTTTTTCCAATGTTATATTTGAAGGAATTGAATGGAATATGTTAATATTTTATTCTTTATTATTTAATTTTATTGATATGTTCTTTGATGATTGTATTACTGCTGCTATCTTTGTGGTTGTAGTTGATGTTTTATTGGTAAATATTAGAAAACATTTTGGAGAATTAAATGTTTCCCATACTTCCTTAATTGATTGGAAATTCTTGATTTAAGATAACAAACAGAAAAAAAAAAAAAAAAAAAAAAAAAAAAACGTAGATAAGATTAAAAAACAGAAACTATTTTTTTATAATATTATTATCTTTTCCTACACAACACTTTATCCTTTATTGATCTATTACTTTTTATATGGTGTATGTGGTAGAAGTGAATGATAAAAAAAAAAAAAAAAAGAATTAATTAAATCTTTTATTCAACTTTTTTTTTTTTTAATTATCAATAAATATTTTATTTCTCATGTATTTTATGTATTTTATGTATTTTGTATATTTTATTAAATAAAAATAATAATTATTATTAACACTTTAAATAATAAAAACATAATAATTCAATAACATTTAATAATAACAAAACAATAGTATTTATTCATAGATTTGTTTGTTTTTTATTTAAAAAAAAAAAAAAAAAACAATTTTAATTTTTTTTTTAATTAACTTTAAATTTTAATTAAAAAAAGTAAAAATTAATTAATTTAAAAAAATAAAATAAAATAAAAAAAAACAAACCAATTTTCCTTTTTAAAAGTTAACTTTTTTTAAATAAAAAAAAAAAAGGATAAGGTAAAAAGAAAAACTTTTTTTTTTATAAATAAAAGTATGTTAAAAATAAAAACTAAAAAACTTTTTTTTTTTATATTTCTATTTTTTAAAATAGTATTTACTTATCATAAAAAGATATAACCAATAATCGATACCTTTTTGAAAATAAAATATATATTCACACACCCACATATATATATATATTTTTAAATAAATTAACAAATTAAAATAATAATACATTATATAAAATAAAATTAAAAAATGACTGTTGAAAAAGCTTATCACGTTTGTTTAAACTGTAAAAAGGAAGGAAATTTAAGATGCAATCGTTGTAAAACTGCAGTTTACTGGTAAATATAATCCATATTCTATTATTAATAAATCTTAAATTTAATATTAAAGCAAAAAAAAAAATAATAATAATAATAATAAAATAAAATAAAATTCATATTTATCAATTGAAATTTATTCTATTAAAGTATATGTAGTTTAACCTCTTTTTTTTTTTATTTTTAAAAAAAAAATAATTTATTCATTATTATACATAAATTATACATAATAATGTATAATTCATTAAACATTTAAAAAAAAAAATTAATACTATGTTAATAATAGTTCAAAGGAATGTCAAGTTCAAGATTGGAAATCTCACAAAGTTATTTGTAATGCTTCCAAAAAAGATTCCAACAGTAAAGAAAGTCAAGAATTAGTTTCATTCTGTAATAAAAATAGTAACAAATTTGTTCCAGTCAATGATGATGCTAATAAAGTTTGGGATCAAGGTTCCAAGTATTATCTTCAAAAGAAATATGAATTAACAGCTGAAGCTTATGTTCATTCTATTTATTTGGATAGTACTATGACACTTCGTTGTAAACGTGGTGAAAATGTCATGAATCAATTATATAAACGTTTATTAGACGTTTCTGCTAATCCAGAAGATAATGAAAAAATTAATAGTAAATTCTTAGATAATCCATATGCAGGTATTCTTTATTTATATAGTTATTGTAAGGCATACACTGGAGAAGATGGTTTCCTTGTTTGCTTTACTAAATTAGCTGAAAGATACCCAGATAACGGTTATGTTCATTTATGTCGTGGTAGAGTTTTTGGTGAAATGACTTCTTTATTACGTCAAAAGAATGCTATGAAGGAAAGTAGAGTAACTTTAAAGACCTCAGTAGATTGTTTAGAAAGAGCTTATGACTGGCTTAGTAGAAAAACTTTCACAACTACTAAAGATAGTGTTGAAGAAAATAAAAAATGTTATCTTTTACCAATTATTTATGAATTAGCTTTTGCTTACAGAGATATTGGTCGTATTGCTGATTCTATTAAATGGTATAATAAATTTACAGATGAAGCACCAAAAGAACATCATGCTCTTGGTAAAGCTAAAAGTGCTATTCAATTCCTTGAAAAGGCTAGAGCCCACTTTGGTGATGTTTATGTACCACAAGAAAATTAAATAAAATAAACCTGTTCTTTTTAGTTTATATCTATTTTTTTTTCTCCCTCATTTTCTCTTCCCATTATTTATTTATCAAACTCAAAAAGTGAAAGGTATTAAAATGAATAAGTACGTCTTTATATTAGACAAGAATAAATTTAATTTATTCTAATAATTATTTCTATAGAGGTACCTTTTTTTTTTTATATAATAATTAAACACTTTTTTTCAACAATTTTAATAATTACCCTTTTTTTTAATTCAATATATATACCTTATTATTATTTCAAATGTTAATTTATTTTCAATTTTGGTATATAAACTTTTTTTAATGTTTTTTAATCTTTTAAAAGACTATTTAAAAAAAATTGAAATGAAATAATACATACATTAAATTAATTACAACCATTTTGCAAATAATAATAAAACATAACAATAAAAATAAATAAAAAAAAAAGTATAAAAACAAAAAATAAAAAAATTTCTTTATTATAAAAAGTTGGTTTTAATTCAATCTTATTTTAGCGTCAGGATAAAAGGTGGTCTTTATACAAATTTTTATTATATATATATATATATATATTTATAAATTAAGTATTTTTTTTGAAATAAATCATATTATTATTATTAATTAGTATTAGTATTAGTATTTGTAGTAGTATTAGTATTAGTATTAGTATTAGTATTAGTATTAGTATTAGTATTAGTATTAGTATTAGTATTAGTATTAGTAGTAGTAGTATTGGTAGTAGTAGTAGTAGTAGTATTAGTATTAGTATTAGTAGTAGTAGTAGTAGTATTGGTAGTAGTAGTAGTAGTAGTATTAGTATTAGTATTAGTATTAGTAGTAGTAGTAGTAGTAGTATTAGTATTAGTATTAGTAGTAGTAGTAGTAGTAGTAGTAGTATTAGTATTAGTATTAGTAGTAGTAGTAGTAGTATTAGTATTAGTAGTAGTAGTATTGGTAGTAGTAGTAGTAGTAGTATTAGTAGTAGTAGTAGTATTGGTAGTAGTAGTAGTAGTAGTATTAGTATTAGTATTAGTATTAGTATTAGTAGTAGTAGTAGTAGTAGTAGTAGTATTAGTATTAGTATTAGTATTAGTATTAGTATTAGTAGTAGTAGTATTGGTAGTAGTAGTAGTAGTATTAGTATTAGTATTAGTAGTAGTAGTATTGGTAGTAGTAGTAGTAGTAGTAGTAGTAGTATTAGTATTAGTATTAGTATTAGTAGTATTGGTAGTAGTAGTAGTAGTAGTATTAGTATTAGTATTAGTATTAGTATTAGTATTAGTATTAGTATTAGTATTAGTAGTAGTAGTAGTAGTAGTAGTATTAGTAGTAGTATTAGTATTAATAGTAGTAGTATTACTATAACACACCTTTCAACTTTTAAAAAAAAAGCATTTCTTCATAAACTTTATTAAATAATTTTTTATTTTTTAAATTTTTATATCCAATCATTTATTAATAATCAATTTAAAATATAATTATTATTTATTTTTTTTTTAAATTTTTTTATTAAATTATCATTTTAATATTATTTAAGAAATAATAAAAAAATAAAAAAAAAATAAAAAGAATAATAGTAATTTAAAAGAAAAAATAAATTGCTATTATAATACCATTTATTTATTTATTTTCATTTATCTTAAATATATATCCATTTATTACTAATAATATCAGTAAATATAAATAATGTTCAAATTTGGAAGTGGTGGTGACGTTAAAGTAGATCCAACTCTTGATTCTATTTTCAAGAATAGTGTAAATTTCTCAACCAATTTTTTTTTTCTTTTTTTATTATTTTTCCATTTATAAAATATTTATATATATATACCTGTCTGTATCCACATACTACTATAAAATATCTTTTTTTTTTTAAATTTGTGAAACTGCAAAGTCATAACGCAAATGATAAAGAAAAAAAAAATTCAACACTATAGTTGTTTGAAAAATTTCAGATTAATGAAAGAAAAGAAAAGAAAAAAAAAAAGAAATTAAATTTCAAATTTACCCTTGTTTTTTGTTATAAAAAAAAAAAGAAAAGAAAACCGAATTCAATAAAAATAGGAAGAAAACATATATATTCAATTATACTCTTAAAAAATATAACAATTATTTAATAGTTAATACATATATATATATATACATTAATTCTATGTAATACAATTGAAAATCGAAAAAAATAATAATACTTTGAATGAAATTCAGATGTTATTAATGTTTATTACCATACCCATTATAATATATATATATAATATAATTTTCAAGATAAAAAAAAAAAAAAGAAGGAATATTTAAAAATATTTTAATATATTTTATATCAACTATTTATATAGGTACCTGTTCCACCAAAGGTTGTCCCAGCAGAAACTCAACAACCAAAGAAAGAAAAGGTAGAAAAGACTGAAAAAAAGAAAAATAATGAAAATAAGAAAAAGGAAGTTAAAAATGAACAACCAACACCAGATACTAAAAAGGAAGATAAAAAGAGAAAGAGAGATGAAGAAACTACCGAAACTACCGAAACTACCGAAACTGAAGTAACTGAAAAAAAAGAAAAATCTGAAAAGGAACTTATTGAAGAACAATACAGAAAACAATTTGTACATGAAGCTTTAAAAACAGAAAAGGCAAAGAAAAAGAATAAGGAAAAAAAAGAAAAAGAAAAGAAAAAGGAAGAAGAAGAAGAAGAATTAAAACCAAAAAAGAAGAGAAAGGTTAGAGATGAACCAGAAAAATTAGAAAGAACATTATTTGTTGGTAATCTTGATAAAAATGTCACTGAAAAGGTAAAATTACAAGAGCTGATGAATATAAATAGTATATAATAAAACTATTATAAATAAATTTATTATTATTATTATTATTGTTAAATGAATCTATACTAATATAATACTTAATCCATCTCCTCCTTTTTTAATATATATATATATACTTTTACAATAACTATTATTATTATTAATTCATAATTTCTTCATGATAATAATTAAAAAAAAAAAAAAATTCTGGATTATTTAATTTTAAATCACCCATAAACTACATAAATTTATGTGAAAAAAAAAATCAATTCAATTTGTTATTATAAAATTTTATAGGCCAACCTTAAAAAATTAAAAGCATTATTTAAGAAATATGGTACTATCGAAAGTATTCGTTTTCGTTCAGTTGTATGTATTTAAAAGAGTCAATAAATTAAAAATCTTTTTTTTTTTTATTATTATTATTTCGGTTATATTGATAAAATATTTATTTATTTATTTTTTTTTTTTTTTTTGAATATGGATATATCATAATTAATTTATAAATATAAATATATCTATTTATCTTTTATCGAATAATTATAAAAATATAATGAATATATTCAATATATATATGCTTCTTTCTTTTACTATCGATTTACAATAATAAATCAATAATTTAAAAAAAAAAAAAAAGGCTTTCAGTAATAACAAGCCAAAAAAAATTGCTTTCATTACTAAGGAATTCCATCCAGAAAGAGATTGTTTAAATGCCTATATTGTATTTGAAAATAAAGAATCTGCTGAAAAGGCCATAGAATTAAACGGTACACTTTTCAATGAAAAACACATGAGAGTTGATCTTGAAAGAACAGAAAAGAAACTTGATGAAAAGAAATCTGTATTTGTTGGTAATTTAGCTTTTGATGAACAAGAAGAAGTTTTATGGAAGGCTTTCAGTGATTGTGGTGAAGTTGTTAATGTTAGAATTGTTCGTGATGCTAAAACTAATTTAGGAAAAGGTAATGATATTATTCAAAAATTTTTTTTTTTTAGTAAATTAATAATTTTTATAATGTCATAAAAATTAAATCGATATCTAATGATTTATTATTTTTAATGTATATCAATATCTATATCAACAATTAAAATTATAAATTTTACTTTGAAATATTTTCTCTTCAGGTTTTGGTTATGGTAAATATTATAAGAATATGAAATTTAGTAATTTAAAATTAACAAAAATATATATATATATATTAATAAAAATTGTTTTTTTTTTTTTTTTATTTATTTAATTTATTCTTATTCATTTATAATTTATATTAATTAATAGTTACTTTCAAGGAAAGATCATCAGTAGCATTAGCTATGGAATTAAATGATACCACTGTTGGTAAGAGAAAGATACGTGTTTTCAGATGCAAAAACTTGAAGAAGAAGGAAGAAGAAGCTAATATGATGGTAAATACTATTTTACAGTAAATTAAAAAAAAAAAGTAAATCATAGTAAATTTTAAATATTAATTATATATTATCCTTATTTCTTTCCTACATCAATTATACATTTTATACGTATTTTTTCCTATTTTATTAAAATAAATAGAAGGAAGGTGAACATGCTATTAAGAATAAAAAGATTGCTAGATTAATGAAGGGTCCAAAGACTAGAAAACGTTGGACTCATGCTCAAAAGAAACAAAATGCTATAAAGAAGCATAAGAAATTATTAAAGAAGGCTGCTAAACAAAACAAATAGATTTACCATTAGATGTTATTATTATCTTTTTTTTTTTTTCTTATCTTTTCTTTAATATATATATTATATTATATATTATTTTGTAGCCCTCTTTTTTTTTTATCATTGATTTTTCTTTTAAATTATTTTAATAATTTTCTTTTTTATTATTATATAAATAGGTATAACAATTTAAATTATTTATTTTTAAAAAACTATACAATTTCTTTTTTACCTAAAATATATTTTAATTAAAAATAATAAGTAATAAAATATTTCACAAAAATAAATTTAGTATTTAACATGATATAAATCCATTTTTGAGGATAATGAAATTCACAAGTATATAAAAAAAAAAAGGAAAAAAAAGTAAGGGAAAAAAAAAAGATGATTAAAATTTGAAAAATAAGGTTGAAAATAATACGATTGAAAATGAAAAGGTTGAAAAAAAAAAAATTCTTTTTAATAGAAAAATAGACCTAGTGAAACTTTTACTATAATGAATTGCTTTTGATTTTTTTTTTTTTTTTTTTTATAAACTTTTTTTATTTATTAATTTAAATGATAATATATAAGAGATTTTATTTTTTAATAATGACGGTAGGGGTGAATTAAAAATACAGATATATATTTTATTATTATTTATTTATTTATATATAAAGAATTAAATTCGTTAACATCAGTCAATTAATAGCTTTTTATTTAAAATTTCATAAATTATTCGATCTCGAACGTATTCTATGTGACTTTGATCAAAATCAAATTCTTCTTCACGACTGATATACTATAAAAAAAAAAAGGTTTGTTGGTAATAGTAATATAATTTAGATATAGATATTGTTAAAAAAAAAAAAAAAAAAGGTATTATTATTTATTTATTTATATTTATTCTTTATGAAATTTATAAACTTACTTCTGCAAATAAAAGCGTGAAAATACCACAATCATATCCATTTAATTGTGAAGGAATATCCTATTAAATATATATATTATATATATATTATAATAAAAAATATTAGAAATACCCAAAAATAATTAATATGATTAATAATAATATAAAAAATAGGTTTAATTTTATTTCATTACTTTAGGACAATAATTTTCCCATCCAGTGAAATCATATTCACATTTCTTTTTATCTCTGGATTCTTCTTGAATATAATTTCTTAAAATCTAAAAAGAGAGAAAGGCACACCCACACCAAATTTTTAAATTAAAAAAAAAAAAAAAAAGGATTATAAATATATATATTAACTAATCAAGTCATTTATGTTTTGTGGATTTTAAAAGGAGAGAACATTTTCACAATTATATAGTTATTTTAAAACTTACATATAAAGCATTTCGATCACTTCCATGAAGTGAATCATAATATTCAAAACGTTTTTTCTTAAAATTTATGGCTGAACAACACCAATGATTTCCCAAATGTATAGGAACTATAACAAAATCATAAAGAAATAGATCAAACTATTATATTTATTTAAATTCATTAGATTATTTATTATATATATATATATATATATATATATATTATTATCATTATTATTATTATTATTATTATTATTATTATTATTATTATTATTATTATTATTATTATTATTATTATTATTATTATTATTTAAAAATATGAATGTTTTACTAGGGAAAAAAAAAAGGACATATAATAAAAAATAAAAAAAAAAAAAAAAAACTTTTATTTTCTTACCTTTCTAGTCCAACGTCTTACTGCTCGATACCCAGTACTACTTAATGTACCATAGAAGAATGTATTAAAGAAGTATACGGGTGGGTATTCATTAGTGGTATTTTTTGATCTTTCCATAATAAGATTTCCATAAAAGTTTATTATCTATATGACATTAATATTAATATAATATATATATATATATATTAACTTTCCTTTTTCATTTTTTATAATAATTTCACGTTATTCTATAGTTTGCTAATACATAAATACAATATTTACTTCATCATTTAACCACTCTCCGTTAATTAATGTTCGTATATCATGTCTCTTTATTGGTATATTAAATTCTTCTATTAGTACTTCATTTTCGCTTCCTGGACCTATTGCTTCTTCAATATCTTCATATGCTTCATCTGATAATTCAGGGAAGTTTTTATTTTCTTTTTGCTATAAGAAAATATAAAATAAATAAATATATATAAATATATATATTACAAATAAATGTGTTATGTACAAATATGGATTTTTTTACTTTCTCTTTTATTTTTACCTTTAGAGCCTTTTTTCGTTACAGTTTAATAATAATAGTAATGATAATGATATAAAATAAAAATTATAGTTAAAAAAAAATTATCCCATATACTATTAAATTTATTAACTATATTACCTCTTCTTCAATTAACTTTCCGAATTTCAATAATTCTTCATAATAGTCTTTTTTGGGTTCATTTAATTTTATTTGATCATTTCTATTGTAATATTAAAAATAGGATTCATTAATAAAACATTTCAACCAACAAATATATATATATATATAATATATATAATACGACATTTATCATCCACAGATAAATGAAAAAAAAAAAAAAATACTAACAGTATTAATGAATCTTCAATCTTTTTTCTTATATTTTCAATCCATTGATCTTCTTGTCCAGTATTCTATTAGGTATTTGAAAAATATTTAATAAAAAAAAACTTTATATATTTTAAAAAACTAATTTTTTTATATATACCTTTACATCTTTCTTGGTTTTTTCTTTTTCTTTTTTTATTAAATATAGAGTTATCATAATGAATAAAAAAGTAAATAACAATTTCAATACAATATAAAATAATTATTATATTCATCAATATATATTCAATATAATGTATATACCTTTTTTTGGTATTACAAATGTTGATGGCTTATATGCTTCTTTTGTATTTGATAATAAGTCTAAATAGAATTAATTATTCATTTAAAAATCATTCAATTATATTATACATATCTATATATTATAAAGATATTCCTTAATGAAACCATTATTGTTTTGTTTTGCTTTAAAATATTTACCTTTATATTCTTTCTGACCTTTTTATTTTATATTTAATAATATATATATTATTGTAAATTTTAATCATTTTAATTTGAATAATAATTGTTTTTAGATTTATAATTATAAAAATGATTAAAAAGAAAAATAGTAATTTACCAATAGAAATGTGACTTTGTTTTTTATTTAAATATTTTGAAGCTACAGTTTTATACGCATCATGAGATGATTTTTGATCCTAAATTTTTATTTTTTTTTTTTTTTGTGAAATTCAAATTTTTTTTTAAAAAAAAAAAGAAATAGAAATTAAATTTTTAATTATTCATAAATATTTTTTTAAATATCATTATTATTAATTGTTTTTAAATAGAAATTTACATATTTCAAGTTAACATCTGAAAAATATTTTGATAATTGTTTATTTGAATTTTTAAAGTATAAATTGGATAAAGAATTAAATTTTCTGGGTTGTTTGGATTGATAATAAGATTCTGATAGTAATACTCTATTTGGGGATATCACTTCTGTATTTGAAGTAACAACTGAACTATCTATGTCTGTAATTTTATTTTCTTCGATTTTATTATTTTTATTCAAATCATTTTCATCATCACTATCAATGGAATTTGACTTGGATCTCCAGAAATGAAAACTGCTTTTTATTGTTTTATTAATCTGTTCCCTTTCATTATTTATAAATTCGTTTGATTTTGTATTATTTATATATGTTTCTTCATCATAATTTTCTGAAATTCCAATATCTGGTGGAAGGATTTTTTCATACTCTGAAGGATTGGTAATGTCACTTTTACTAGTTGAAGGATTATTTACATTATTATCATTATTATTTCCAAAAGATATAAATGATTTACTTGTATCAAGTAGATTTAAAAATGTTCGTTTTATTTTTTCAGTTTTTGTCTCTGAATTTCTAATTTGTAAATTATCATTAATGGAATTCTCTACGGTCTTTAGCACCTCTAAAAATTCATTATTATTATTCATACTCTTTTTATTCTCATGGGAGTAAAAAGAAAATATAGTATTTGCATCTTGTGGAGTGATATTTTTATTTTTTATTTTCTCAATTTCTATTTCTTTTTCCATCTTTTTTTGAATGTCAAGATTTTTATCCTTAATCAATTTTGTTCTATTTTTATTTGAAAATTTATATATTTGTAATTTTCCAAATAATTTTCCAAAGAATGAAGTAGTTTTTTTAATTGATTTTGATTTTCCATTTATCTCTATTTTTCTAATATTATTTTTATTTCTGGTTTTTGTGTATGTTTTACTGTTCATATTATTTCTTTCTTTTCTAAAATGATTAACATTAATAATAAAATTAAAAGTTGTAAAAATATTTTTTATCCTATTCCATCCGTTCAGTGTACAATACTATAAAAAAAAATATATATATATATATTATTATTATATAAAATGTATTAAAATATTTATATTAATTTAAAAAATTTAATATAAAGTATAAATTTAAAATGAATATCTTTTTTATATATTTTCAATAATTTTAAAAATAAAATTTGGTTAATATCATTCAACTTTTTAAAGGCAAAAGGTAATGCTATGAGGACTCTAATACCCAAAAATATTTAAGGTATTGTTAACAAAGTATTAAATAGTATAATAATAACAAAAAACTATAACTATTATTTTTAAAATGTAATTTTATTTTTCGGTAAAGGATACTCTTATTTTTTTTAAAATAAAAATTAAAAATTTTTACAGTTTCTTTTTTTATATTAATTAAAGTTTTTCAAATTGTGATTATCATCACATTTTATCACATGATGTATTGATTTAATGTTATTTCAGTATTAATTTATGAATTTAAGAATAAAAAAGTTTTTGTCCAATTTTATTATTAAAATTAATAATTATTAAAAATGTATGATCCATCAAAATAGGTTACACTAAGCTTACTCTAACCTTTGAATAAAAAGTTAAAGGTTTTAAAAGTTGTAAAAGCTTGGCTTTTTTTTTTTTTTCTATTTTAATATTAATTATACTATCAATAGTTAATAATAAAGTTAATAGTAATGATAATAATAATAGCTATTGTTATTATTAATTCTTTTTATATATACCTCTATATGTATAACATTTTGTATATCATTTTGTATATATATTTTTATATTATTACTTTATATATATCATTTTATATTATAACTCTATATATATATATTTTTTAGGTTGTTTATGCAAAAATATGAATAATCCCATTTTTTTAATTGATCTTTATTAAAATATTTCTTTTTTATATGCTTATTAAAGAATTTTTTTTATTAATTAATTAATACGAAATATATGTAAAAACTTTAAATACCTTAAAATTGATATAAAAATTATTAACCATTCTTTTATGGAATATAAGAAAAAAGACTATAAAATTTCTAAATAGCCTTCAATTTTGGCATTAATGTTAGTGTATGAAAAAGAAATTATATAAAATACTTGGAAATACTAAAAAAAAAAATTATTTTATAATTAAAATATACATATAGTATTCTTATTATAAATAATAACTCTTCATTCCATAAATAATTCTATTATTAAATTAATCCACATCTCATTCATCTTTTTTTTTTTTCGATACTCTCTCTAGTAATAATAGTTAATAATTGTTGGCTTTATCATTATTATTACGCTTTTCTTCTCAATTTTTCTCAGCAAGCAAAAATCTTCTTATGAAATGAATATTTTATAATTATATTGAATAATATATTATCGCTTAAATTATCCAATCATATGAAATTTAATTTTTTAAAAACTATCGTATATCAATTTAATATAAAAAGAAGAATTAACCAACATTTTCTTGTTACCATACAAAGTTTTATGGGTAAGAAAGTCGTTAAAGCAGAAGAAGACATTGAAAATAATTTACTTTTAGTTTACCATTTATATGAACATTACTATAGACTTACTTTTTATTATTATTTATACACTGTATATAAAGAAATAATTAGATTTTTTTTTATCAATATATATAAAATTATATATTTATTTATTTTTAATCCCATTCATATTCAATTTTTTTTTTATTTTTTTTTATCATTGTTGAAGGAAGAAAAGTCTCCTTTTTGATATTAAAAATTTTTAATATATTATGAATATACTATAATATATTTACATAATCCTTTTCAATTTAAAATTTTAATTAATCAAACTTTTTTAAAAGATAAACTAAATTTCTAATTTTTTTTTTGTACCTGCTAAAATTAACCTTTTTTTTTAAAAAAAAAAAAAAAAAAAAAAAAAAAAAATCAATTAAAGGAATCATTGTTAGTATTATAAAATAATGCCATAAGATTGTGTGCTTTCATCATATTTAAATGATATATTTTATTATTAAATATATTTAGAAAGTTATATAATTTATATAACACTTTTTTTTATTTACAAAAAAAAAAAAAAATCAATATTAAGAAACTTTTCATTAAAAGATAATTAAAAGCTATTTCAAAATAATTCAAAATCATTAAACTATATATTTTAAATAATTTCAAAAAGAAGAATATACTAATTTGATATATACAATACAATAATCTTTATAAGAAGATTGTAAAAAGATTTTCATACGAATATAATTTTAATTAAAAAAAAAAAAGAGTTTTAATTTTAAGAAATGGGTCTCTTAAGTCTTGGAACACCTTTACCATGGAATGAAGCATATAAATATGCAGACCATGTTCGTAAACATGGTATTATTCAATTCTTAAATATATTTAATAAAGAAAAAACTCGTAGAAAGACGAATCTTCTCTGGGGTGACGAAGTAAGCAGAATAAAGCAATACATTTTAAAAATATTAAAAAATTAGTAAATATATATATTTTTATTCCAATTTCATTAATAATTATTTATATTTAATAAAGATTGAATATACTGTTATAAATATGAATAAAGAAAGTCGTAAGGCTAGATTAAGTTTACATGCAGCAGAAGTATTACACCAATTACAAGAAGATGAAAAAAACAAGTAAATAATCTTTTTTTTTTATTATTAAATACCCTATATATATAGGTTAAATATATATTTCGAGTAAAGCATTTAATAAATCTTTGTTAATTATTATAAATATTATAAAAAGGGAAAATTATAATGCATCCTGGAAACCTGAGTATGGAAAATATATGATAGAAGGTACACCAAATCAACCATATGGTGCAACAATATATGATTTAATAACAGTTGAGAATAATATGAAAGAAAGGTAAATAATAATAATAATAATAATAATAATAATAAAATAATAATAATAATAATAATAATAATAATAATAATAATAAATAATAATAATAATAATAATAATAATAATAATAATAATAATAATAATAATAATAATAATAATAATAATAATAATAATAATAATAATAATAATAATAATAATAATAATAATAATAATAATAATAATAATAATAATAATAATAATAATAATAATAATAATAATAATAATAATAATAATAATAATAATAATAATAATATAATAATAATAATAATAATAATAATAATAATAATAATAATAATAATAATAATAATAATAATAATAATAATAATAATAATAATAATAATAATAATAATAATAATAATAAAATAATAATAATAATAATAATAATAATAATAATAATAATAATAATAATAATAATAATAATAATAATAATAAAAAAAAAAAATAATAATAATAATAATAATAATAAAATAATAATAATAATAATAATAATAATAATAATAATAATAATAAATAATAATAAAAAAAAAAATAATAATAATAATAATAATAATAATAATAATAATAATAATAATAATAATAAAAATAAAACAACAACATGTAATTTGAAATAAAATATTTATATAAATTTTAAATATATTTCTTTTTCTTTTTAATATTTTTAGACGTCGTTTAATACGTGAAAAATTGAATGACAATGAAATCATTACTTCAATGACAACTTTTCCTACTCTTGGTGCTAAAGATTTTATTTATCCACCACATTTACCAACTCCTACTTCTGGTAGTAGTCAAAGTTTATATATACCCGATGAAGCCATCACATCTCATGCTCGTTTTCCGTAAATATTATAATTCATCTATAACTTTATTATAAAGCTATTATTTTCATTTATATTATTATTAATAAAATTTGTCAATGGAATTGTAGAATAATATAAAACTTAAATTTTTATTAAAACTAAATTAATCAAATATATATATATTAATTTAAATAAAATAGAACTTTAACTGCTAATATTCGTAAACGTCGTGGAACTAAAGTAGCAATAAATTTACCAATATATAAAGATACAAGGACTCCTTCACCATTTTTAGAACCTTGTCCCGATTCATTAGCTGAAGTGCTAAAACAAGAAAATGAAAAAAATAAAAATATAACAGAGTCAGAAAGAGTATCATTATTATCAAAAAAGTTATTTTCAAATATTAAAAATTCAAATATTAATGATAGTCTTTCACTTCCAGAAATCGTATCAGATGCTAAAAAAGATCATGTCTATTTAGATTGTATGTGTTTTGGTATGGGATGTTCATGTTTACAAATTACTTTTCAAGCATGCTGTATTGAGGAGGCTCGTAAACTTTATGATCTTTTAGTTCCTGTAAGTCCTATTATGTTGGCTCTTTCAGCTGGAGCACCTGCATATAAAGGATATTTAACGGATACAGATTGTCGTTGGGATGTAATATCTGGTAGTGTTGATGATCGTAATGAAGAAGAAAGAGGTTTAAAACCATTAAAAAATTCACGTTTTAAAATTAATAAATCTAGATATGATTCTATTGATTCTTATTTAAGTTCTGGACCACAATATTTTAGAAACCATCAATTCAAAAATCATTATCATGATGAAGATAGTATTAATAATTCTTGTTGCTCTAGCTCTATTCATAATGATAAACATATACCCGAATGTTGTTTCCTCGGTGTTAGCCACTATAAATCAAAATACAATGATATTCAATTAGTTTATGATGAAAAAATATATAAAAATTTAATGGAGAATGGTGTTGATGATCTTTTAGCAAAACATATTGCTCATTTATTTATTAGAGATCCTATAGTTATTTTTAATGAATTATTAGATCAAAATGACAAAAAAACCACTGATCATTTTGAAAATATTCAATCTACAAATTGGCAAACATTAAGATTTAAACCACCACCAGCAAATTCTGATATTGGATGGAGAGTTGAATTTAGAAGTATGGAAATCCAATTGACTGATTTTGCTAATGCAGCTTTTTCAATTTTTATCGTTTTACTCACACGTACTATTTTAGCCTTTAATCTTAATTTCTATATTCCAATATCAAAAGTTGATGAAAATATGAAAACAGCACAAATTCGTGATGCCGCAAGAACTAAGAAATTCTGGTTTAGAAAGAATATTATTCCATGTGATTCTCTATCTGAAGGTTCAAATACTGAAGATGAAGATGCCTATGAATTAATGACTATCAATGAAATATTTAATGGAAATAAGAAAAAAGATATCACCGGTCTTATACCACTTATATATAGTTATTTATCCTCACTTCGTATTGATACAAATACTTTTGCATCACTTGAACGCTACCTAAAATTTATTTCTCAAAGAGCTAGAGGTGACCTCGTTACAGATGCTGTATGGATGAGAGATTTTATTAAATCCCATAAAGATTATAAACAGGATAGTGTAGTGTCAAGTTCTATTGTTTATGATTTATGTAATATTTTAGAAGGGGTTAATCAAGAAGATAATGATGCCCTAAAGAAAATTTATAGAACAGTTGGTTCAGGTATTTTTGGATCAAAATCCATATTTAGTTCAGATAACAGTAATTTTATTAATTCTACACCATTCATTAATTAATGAAAGAAAGAGATATAAGTACGCTTTAAAAATTAATATTTCCCCGAACAGGATAAAAGGAAAAATCTATTTCAATACAAACTAAATCGTTATAAATGTATTAGTAATGCAACAATTTTTTTAATTGATACAAAAAGGTGTTAATATCGTTTTTCCTTTTAATAAAACCTTATTACTTTTACCAATACCAAAAAAAAAAAAAAAAAAAAAAAAAAAAAAAAAAAAAAACCCTTTTAAAAATTCTATGGGTTTGAATTATGATTTAGTATAAATCCTAGATTTTTGAAGGATTTAGCCAGAATTTATATTTAGACAACAATTATTTATATAAAAGGTAAAACAAACAAACAAAACAAAGTTAAATTTATTTTAAAATTTTAATTTTTATTAGAAAGTAAAAACAAAAATCAGTTTTATGGGATAACCATTAATATTAATATTTAAATTTTATATATAATAAAAAATAAGTTTATTGTTTAGTATAGAAAAATATTTTTTTTATATTTATTTAAAAAAATGAATAAAATAAATTATTATTTTTATAGAAAATGAAATAATTTATAGAAATGTTTATCTTAGAGTTTTTTTTTAGTAATAATAATAACAATAAAAATAGGTATAACACCAATATATCATATCATAATAAATTTATTATTATTATTATTATTTTTTTAATCTATTAATTTATTAAAAGAATTTTTTTTTTTTAAAAAAAAAACAACATATATACCATTATTTTAATGATTAATACCTATAACATATAAAGAAATAAATAAAATACTAATTATAATAATAATAACAATAAAATAAAAAACAAAAAACTTTTTTTTTTTTTTTTTTAATTTCATAGCTTTTTATAATTTTTATTTTATTTTGATGTAATCCTATCTTTGTTACTATCCTTGTTACTTGAAACAAATGATTTATTTTATTTTATAAAATAATATATTGTTACACCACTGTTATTCAAAATACAACAATCAGCAGGTTTAAGATTATTATATATAAAGATCTTTAAATACTATTTAACTGATTTATTTATTAATATTTTTTTTAAATGGTAAAAGATAATATAATAGATTATTATATATATATTTTATATATATTTTTAGGAATACAATAAAATAAAAAAAAAAAAAAAAAGATTATTCGTATAGGAAAGACAAAAATTCATCACAATAATCAAAATCAATAAGGTTAGAAATATCCTCTATATATTTATTTTCATTTTTCTTTTCATGTAGTTGTTTACTTGAATCTTCGTCTTCATTACTAAATTCTGTTTGAGAAACTTGCAATTTTTTATAACGATTAAGATTTTTGATTCTATTCCGTCTTTTACGTTCTTCTTTTTCTTCTCGAGCTTTCGTTTCTTCACGAATATCTTTCCATATTTTACTAACCAATGTTTTATGTGTTTCATTTTGAAATTTACTATTATATATATATATATATATAAAGAAGTATATAATGGATTATATTAATAAAGGTATATTATTATTATTATTATTATTATCATTTTATATTTTTTTTAATATTATCAGCTTACTCTGTACAGAGTTTACTATCAAAATAGAAGGAAATTTGAGCATCTTCATTTTGAACCATATTTCTTGAAGCATATGTATTTATATTATTCAATAGTTGAATATTTGCATCCATTGCTATATCTTCCAATGAATCTAATGTTGGTTTAAACATCTCATATTCAATATTTTTATCAATTTTTACATTCCAATAACAAACATTATTTCTTGTATATTGATTAGGATTCTATATCATTATTATTTTAATTTATTTTTTTTAATAAAATGATAGGTTTAAAGTTTTTAATATGTATTTATATGTTTTATTGAAGCTTTACAAATATTTCCAGTGGTATAAAACTTGATTTAATTAATTTCGAAGGTAATTCTGGTATATAATATTTTTTCGTTCTTTTGATAATTTTTATTTCTTCAAAATAATAAATAATGAATGAAGATATATAATCGATTTTAAATAAAAAAATAAATTTTTAACTTTTTTTTTGTCCTACAGAAATTATATATACAGAACATCTATGTAAATTTATGCCTATATTTACCTTCTGTTTTATCTACTATATCTTGATTAACATTTGTAAATAAGTATTCTGATATTGATATATCAGGTTGAGGTTGATAATTTAATAATTGATATTCCAAAGGTTCCTTTTTTTTTTTTTTGTTAAAAATTATACCAAAGATAAAAAAATAAAAAAAAAAATTATATATGATCATGATTAGTAATTTAGATAGAATGTTTATATATTAAAGATATAATTACTTGGAATGGTATTGGATTCCATATAGATATATGGTTAATTTCAATTGGTTTAATTGTATATGGTTTTCTAAATGGATGCGTTTCCTTTTTATATATGTATAATTAATATTTAGAAATTTATATTTCATAAAGTAATTAAATATTATTATTTTGAGAAACAATTTTTTCAATTTATTAATGATAACGTGCTTACATCAAATATAATAGACTGTGGAAGAAACAATTTTATATTCTCATCATGTTTATTTAGTTTATCGATATACTCTTTTTTTTGTTCATTCTTTTTTTTTTAATTAATAAAATTAAAATTAAAAATATTTAATAAAAAAATTACTAGAAAAGATATATATATTATGTATATAATTAAAATTACTATCGGTTCAGTCAAAGAATCAGTAATAGATGATTTTTGTTTAAGCATTTTTTTTCTATCTAATTTTTTTTTTTTACATAAAATTTAAAAAATTTATATATTATTAACACATATTTTTTTTTCATAATATAATATTTAATTAATATGGTAGACATACGTTTCTCTAATTTTTTATTTTTGCTATTATTATTACTATTGCTTTCTCTCCATTCTCTAAAATGGTTTAATAATCTTCTTGCTCTTATTTGATATATATTTTTATAATGAAGTCGTAAAAATTTCTTTACAATTCTCTCCTGTTATAAATATTATTATAATTGAAATATATTGTAATATATTAATATATCTCGAAAAACTTTTAATTTTTTTTTTTTTAATATACACTATGTTTTTTTTTATATCAATTTTTGTACCTTTGACTCCCAATCTTTTTTATAATTATTATTTTCAAAGAAATAATAATTTTTAATATCATGCCCTATTAAAATATTTTGTGATTGTTTAATAGTTTCATAATTCATTTCTGGTTTCTTTTTTTTTTTTTAATTATCATAAATATATTTTATAAAATTAATAAAGGAATGTAAAACCTTCTATATATGTATAATAAATCTATTACAATTTTTAATATATCTGGAATGACAATTTTATTTGTTGAAGAATCCTCATTATTTACTATAAATATTAGAATAAAACAAGACATAATGTTAATGAAAAGCTGTTTTTTGTATTTAATTTATAAATTGAAATTTAAAAACTGTAAAATAGAAATATTGTTGTTTATGATAATAATACCATCTTCTGAAATATCTTCTCCAACACAAACGAATCGATGCATTTCTTTATATTTTTCATATTCTTTCTATAATAATTAAAGCAGTTAATTATATTTTTATGTTAATTATAAAAAAGAAAAGTGTATATTTCTGTATATAAACATACTCTTTTTTTAAAATTTGCAATAAACATATCTGCTTCATATTGATCATCTTTTTTTTTTTTTAATGTAGAATTTATATAGATATATAATAATTTGAATATAATATATTTAATAATAATTTTTGGTCAATAATCATTTTTTCCATTTTAATTTTTTTTTTAAAATTAAAGCTAGTAAATTATTTTGTTCTTTTTTTTTATTTATTACCATCACTTATTTCATCTTTTTGTTGATCCATATTTTTTTGTGATCTTTCTGATTTTAATGGGGTATTAGTAGGTGGATTTTCATTATAATCTATTATTTCTACTTTTTCTGTTTCTTCATTATTTACATCAAAGGATAGATTAGACATTATTTCGTTATTTTCATTATTTAAAGATGATTTTCTTTTTATAAGATTATTTTTATTTTCATCTTCCTCAACGTTTTCTATATTATCACTATGATTATATTTATCATTTATATCTATAGTATATTCATTATTATCTAAATTTATATTTTCATCCTCATCGTCAACATCATCGCCATATCTTTTTTTCTTTTTTCCATATACTTGTTTTATTAAATCGTTTGTTTTTTGTCTATTTGTATTTAATATTTTTTATAGGATTGCAATAATATAAATAATAATAATATTTTTTTTGAAGTTTTTCAAAAAAAAAAAAGTTTATAAATAATTAAATAATTAATATGAAAAAAAATAAAAGTGTTTATTAGAATAATTATATATTTTAATTATAATAAATTGAAAGTATAATAATCATTTTAAATAAAATTTGTCAATTTTACAATAATATATTAGGATGACATGAACCAAAGACTTTAACTGTATAAGGTTTAAAATTAAATTGTGATATATTTATTTGAAATGTTAAATGTGAACTTTGATGGGAACAAGGTTTATATTCAATAACAATATCTAGAGATCCTAATGCAGGAATGATTCCTATTTTATTATTATTTTTTTTTTTTTTAAAAAAAAATATGCAAAAAAAAAAAAAAAAAAAAAAAAATGAACAATATAGGTATAATACATATATATAATCAATTTAATTTATTAGATCAAAAAAATTTAACAAATCAAATATGTCAAGTTAGAAATGTTAGTCATTATGTTATTAATTGTATTCTTTTTTAGTTTATTTTATTAATAACAGTAATACCATAATATAGTGATTTTACCTTTTAATGGATATATATTATAAAATGGATTTGGTTCTGTTATATCTATTTTAAATTCAAAATCAATAGGAACATTGCATTTAATGGGTATAGTTTTGGTTTTTCTAAAGGTCCATGGATTTAATATAATCATTAGTATATATAAATATTATGTGGTAATTATTTCAAAAAAAAAAAAAAACTATAAAATATCTACGTGTAAGTTAAAGGAACATCCCCAAAATTGATCCGCTTTTTAATAAAATAGGATAAATATTAGAAGATGAATGTTTTTATTTTTAGTATGTCAATTTTAATTTTTTCTTTTTTAATTATGTTATGTATAATAGTACTTTTGGAAATTCAATATCAGTTAATACTGGGTATCTATTTTAATTATAAGTATTTATTATTTTTTTTTTTTTAAAAAAAAAAAAAACAATGAATATACACATTATATTATGTATTTTATATATTATTGAAATAATTTTTTCCATTATATATTATTATTATTTTTGCTATATACCCATGAATAGGTACAACAACATTTATATCGGGTCCAATAATTTTAATTGTATCATAATAATATTTCCATTGAGTTGGGGTAAAGGATATAAGAACCTCTTCACTCATCTGAGGGATAATATATCCCTTTTTTTTTATTATTGGTAAAATATTAAATAGAAATATATTATATTAGTACATTAAAATAAAAATTCAATATCTTTTTTTTTCTTCATACGATTCTTCCTTAATAATAATTAAAATTTACTCTTTTTTTATGTTCAATAGAAAAATTTGAAGTTTCTGGTGGTACAACATTGATTCTTATTTTTTTTGGACCTTTATTAACAATCCTAATTATCAGATATATTGTTAATAATATTAAATAATAATTGATAAAGAATATGTGTTAATAAATGTTATAAAAAAAGAACATATTTTATTATTATTATTATTTTTTTCTTCATATTATTTCGTTGTATATCCTTTAGCATTTATCTTTTTTTTCTTTATCTTTTTGATGATTAAATTTTAATGTGATATACATATTAACCTTATAAATTGCTTTTGTGTAGTATTTATATTAAATCCTGAAAAATGTATAATAGAAGGTATGCATTCTATTTTATCAGAGTAGTATAAGAAATCATCTATAATATTTATAGAAATTATGATATTTATTAGATGGTTTAATATATAATTTTTAATATTATAGTTAATAAATATTGAAAAAAAGGTGAAATACTTGTAATATCCTTAGAATTGCTAATAGTTGTTTTAATAAAATCGATATTTTTTGAATTTTGAAAAAAATCACCATTAAACTTAATATCATTATTGCTCGAATCAATAGTGATTTCACTATTTAAATCACTTATCATTTTTCTTTTTTTACAGTATCTATAATAAAAATGTATTTGTATATATTTGTTTTAACAAAATAAATGGTATACAAAATGAATCATCTAGTATAGTAGTATAGTATATCCAAAAATTATGACCTTTAATAAAATATCAATATTTCATTAATATAATAATAATCTTTTAAAAATCTTTAACCAAAATTGTATATTGTGCTTTTTTTTTTTTTTTATAATTTATACAATATAAAAAATATACAAATATATATATATGTGAATATAATTATTTATATCTTTTATATAAAATGTACAATTATTTTAATAGTATTTTTTAGTATTATTATTTTTAAATATTAAAACAATTATTTAATAAAAAAAGTTTATAGAAAGAAAAAAGTATAAATGGGTGTGAATGCTATCCTTAATTGTTTCAAATAATTAATGATAAACTTTATTTGGTAGTAATCCAAGGTTTAATAGGAAAAATAAATATAATTCTAAACCATTTTTTTTTTTTTACAAATATTTTTTATACATGAATTAATAGAGTATATGTCCCATCATGGTTTTAAAACTCAGATGAAAGATAATAATAAAATTCTTGAGTTACTTAAAAAAAATTAATAATGTAGGACAAAAGTAACCAAGAAAGAAAAGAAAAAAAAAAAAAGTCTAAAAAATTCATTTTTAATAGAATTACTATATAATTTCAATCATCGTTATTATTATCATTTTATCATTGTTCTTATTATTATCATTGTTATTATTACTATTCCTATGGATTATTTATAATGTAAATATATATTATGTTAAAAATATTAATCTGCCTAAAGTGTTGCCTGCTTTATTTTTCTTTACCTATTACTAAACCACCAATACAATTTTATTTTATTTTATTAAAAAAAAAATTTTTTTTTTTTGTAAACTTTATATAATTTTATTAAATTTGAAATTTCAAAATTTAAAGATTGAAGATACTCAAATTTATACTTTTATCTATAATAGAATTTCATTTTTAAACTATAATATATATTTAAAAAAAATTGAAATATTGAAAAGTGTTAAGAATATATTAATAATAAACAGTAAATAAAATCATTATAATAATAATAATAATAAAAAAGAACTTCAAAATGATTTCATCTTCATAATTATAAAAAAAATTTACAAAAATTTCATTATAAAATCATATCATAAATTTTTGTTTTAATTCAAAGCAAATCATTATTCATTCAATTTAATATCTTATACCTCATATTTATTAGAAAATCCGTTATATTAATATATATCTTTTTACTCATTCAACAAAAAAGAAAAAAAAAATAAACCCTTTTTAATAATTTTTAATTAATATACCTATACATATTATTTCTAATATGTTAAGAGCTATTCTCTCAAATAGGCTTTCATCAAACAATGAAGCCAAAGAAAATCGTACACTTCATAAAACTCCAAGTAAAAAAGCATTAAATAAGACAAGTAATTATTATTAATAACAATATATATTTTTATTATTTTTAAATATAATCCTATTTATATATTTTAATAGAAATTTTCAATTTTGAATTTTTCTTGTAATCTACCTTTACACTAATAAATATATTTATTAAATATATTGTTTTGAAAACTTTTTTTCTTGTTTGTTTATATATCTTTATATATATATTAATATTATACATATTCTATTATTTTATCAAGTTGGTAGTAATAAAACTGGAAAAAAATTAAACAAGTTACAAGCTTATAATTCAGACTTTAATGCTTTAAACATTATTAATGATGAAAAAGATTTAATTAAGCAAAATAGTTTAAAAACACCCTTAAAAATTAATAAGCAACGAGCACCATTATCAAACATTGAAAAAGCAAATGTTAAAGAAAAATCTATTAAAAATTTAAATAATCAATTAAGAAAGACATCTCATTCTGCTAAAAAGAAATCTTGTCAAATTTTAACAACCCCTTCTTCTCAAAAAATCAGTAAAATAAATAATGAAAACAACAATGAAAATGTAAACTTACATGGACTTAAACGTCAAAATTCACTTAATCATTTAACACTTACACCAACTCTTCCTAATACATTAAAGAAAAGTCATAGTTTTGATATTAAAAGCCAAAATGCTTCGGAATTAAAAGAAAATATATTTATTACACATATGAAAAAAAATATTTTAGAAGATAATAAAAATTCAACAGATGATGATATTGAATATATGCCACCTTCATTATCTCACTTGGGTAATTTATCACTTTTATATATTTTACCTTTTTTTTTTATATTACTATTTCAAAATAAATTTTCAAATTAATTAAATAAATATTTTATTTTTTTTTTTCTAATAAATAGAAGAAAAGGTAGAACCAAAATATAAAATTGATTATAAAGATTTATTAAAGTTTAGACCAGCTACCCTAGTAGATTCTGATATTTTTAAACGTGTTAATGAAGAAATTGATATTAATTTAGATCCAGAAACAAATTTATTAAAAACAAAGAGTACGTTTTTTTCTATTATATACTGTATAGTAAAAAAAAAAAAAAGAGTATCATTAACAATAATATATTATTTTTTATAATACTATTATTATTACTATTACTATTACTATTACTATTACTATTACTATTACTATTACTATTACTATTACTATTACTATTACTATTACTATTACTATTACTATTACTATTACTATTACTATTACTATTACTATTACTATTACTATTACTATTACTATTACTATTACTATTACTATTACTATTACTATTACTATTACTATTACTATTACTATTACTATTACTATTACTATTACTATTACTATTACTATTACTATTACTATTACTATTACTATTACTATTACTATTACTATTACTATTACTATTACTATTACTATTACTATTACTATTACTATTACTATTACTATTACTATTACTATTACTATTACTATTACTATTACTATTACTATTACTATTACTATTACTATTACTATTACTATTACTATTACTATTACTATTACTATTACTATTACTATTACTATTACTATTACTATTACTATTACTATTACTATTACTATTACTATTACTATTATTATTATTATTATTATTATTTTCCTTTTTTTTTTTATAAATAAAAGATTTTGAATTCGTAGATGATTTTGTAATTGATTTTAATTCTATCGATAAAGAATCCAAGGATAAAACTATCAATTCCGAAAAAAAGGATACCGATAGTAAAGATCTTAAGAAAAAAGATAAAAAAGAAGTAAATAAAAATCTTCAAGAGAAATTATCTCAAGATTTTAATTTAAGTTTTGAAGAAGCATCAGATGGTTAGTTAGATTTATTATAAATCTATTTCGTTATATATAATTTTTTTTTTTATTGTTATTCTAATATCCATCATTTTAATTCTATTTATTTTCATTTTATTTAATATTAGAGGAAGAAATTAAATTACCTGATTTTCTTACTACTGATGATAAAGATGCCTTATATTTTGATGAAATTAATCTTTAAATATAATTCATATTATTAGTCTCTCTATATAAAATATATACATTCTATATATCATTATTTAAATATCATAGTTTATATGTATTGTTACCCATTTCTCACACAACTTTTCCTTTATACTAAATTAAAATTATATAATTTTGTATATATATTTATATAATCATACAATCCTAATCAATCTTTTTTAAATAATAAAATAATAATATATCATATAGTTTTTTTTTCTTTTATTAAAATAATAATGTTATTTTTATGTACTATCTTTTCTTTTTATATAAACTAAAATAAAACTATATCTTCATTATACCTAATAATTAATCTAATAAATTATAAATATTTTTATGTGCCAACATATATATATATATTTGTAATTTGATAATATATATTATATTGTATAATAAAGTTTATTCTATTTAAAATAGAAAACGTTTTAAAGATACTTGATAGTATGAAGGTATTTAGAAACTATATATTATGGTATTATTAAAATATTTTTTTTTTTGTTATAAAAATAGTTTGGACCTTTTATTAGGAAAAAAAATAATATAAAAATATAGATTAATTTTTTTTTTTTTTTCAATTTCTATAAATTACATTAATGTATAATGTAATGTAATTAATCAATAATATAACATATTATTGTTTTTTTTTTCTATTAAAATTAATTTTTTTTTTTTATTACTTTATTTTTTTAACTAAATTAACAATAAATATAATAATATAAAGATGGTAAGTAAAAACCTGAATTATTTTAATTTAGTAATTTACTAAATTATTGTTGTATATCGATACATTTCTATTATTTATTGTATATATTTGAGTACATTTCAGATATATATATTTGATCACAATTATTAAAAGTCGATTTAAATTATTTTATCAGAAATTAATGGATGACAGGATTGATTAAAAATTCAAAAAAAAAAAAAAAGTACATTATTCCGTCACTTAAAAAAAAAATAATTGATTATTTAAGAGAAATAATAAGAACCTAATATGCATTAATAGTTGAAATATTTTCAATTTTATACAATATTTATAGAAATAAATATAAAAATAGAAATATAATAAATGAAATCTATGAAATTTTAATATTAGTATAATTATCCATCGTATAAAATTAAAAATTTTAATCGATTCACTTAATAAAATGTTTATTTATATATATATTTTAAATTATCAAACTAGACTTTAACAAAGAAATCAAGAATGGCGACTATCATAAATAGTCGTATTAAAGTTACCATTCAAGATAGTAGAACCTTTGTTGGTCAAATGTTAGCATTTGATAAGTATATGAATTTAGTACTTGCAGATTGTGAAGAATTCAGAAAAATCAAATCAAAAGGAAAAGCTAATGCTAATCAAGGTGATAGAGAAGAAAAACGTGCTTTAGGTTTAGTTATTCTTCGTGGTGAAATTATTGTTAATCTTAGTGTTGTTGCTCCACCACCAGCTAAAGCTCCAAAGCCAAAAACTACTATTAATGTACAAACTCCAGGTATTAGTAGACCAGCTGGTAGAGGTATTTCAGCTGCTGCAAGTATGTATTTTTTTTTGTCATACCTTTTTTTTATATAAAAATTTGTGAATATTTCTCAATTACCAAAAAAAAAAAATATAATAATAATTTTTTCCTGGTAGATTTTATTATTTTTATTTTTTTTTAAGCATTTTATTATTTTGATTAAACATTGGAATTCATAAAATTTAGATTAAAATTTTAAAATCTCTTTAATTATTTTTCAATTGAAAGAAAATGTTTGATTTAATATTTTATTCAAATTACTATTTTCGAATTCTTTTTCTCTCTCTCTTTTTTTTTGATATGATAATTAATGCTTTATAAAATATCTTTAAAAATATAGGTTTAGCCGGTCCAGTTAGAGGTTTAGGTGGTCCAGCTCAACAAATTATGCAACCAATGGGTATGGTACCACCACAAGGTGCTTTCGGTAGAGGTGTTCAACCACAACCAGGTGCTCCAAGCATTATAAGACCACCAATGTATAGACCACAAGCACAAGGTATGCCACCAATGAATATGCCACCACAAGGTTTTAGACCACAAATGAGACCACCACAAATGGTAATATTTTTTTTTCTTAATTTTTATAATTTAAACAGATACTGTTTTATTATATGTGCGATGAATTATAAAAGAAGCTTAAAATTAGTTTATTAACAATTTTTTTTTTTAAATTTTATTTTTAAATATTTTTTTCCGAAATAAATATATCTATTTCACTATTTATGACATTTATGACAATACATCGATATTTTAATTTAACAATAAATTATAAATATTTTTAAAAAACAACAACAACACTAATAACACCAACAACACCAACAAAAAAATAAACATCATCATTATTAATATCAAAAATACAATAAATTTTATTTTAAAAATTTATTCATATTCAAAATGAAACACCCTTTAAAAATTGTATTACATTTATTTTCAATTATAATGTTAATATTGTAAATGTATGCTTTTATTTCACAATGATTTATATTATATCAACTAAATATGCATTTCATATTTATATACATACCTTTGTAATCATCAACAAATATAAAATCACTATGTTGAACATGATACTATCAAAACAAATTCATTAAATCATTTCATCAATAATATATATATTTAATCCATTTTTAATTGTTCCAATTTATTTAATACTATGATTTATCACTATGTTTATCAATCCTCATCAACCTTATTATTATGCATAATATTTCATATTTTAAACATTTCTCAAAAAATCATGATCATAATTTCACAACCTTTATGACTTTAATTATTTAAACGAAATAGGGTGTTCCACCACAATTTGGTGTTGGTAGAGGTACTTTCCCAATGCCACAAAACCCAGCAGCTTTCCGTCCACGCCCAGCTAAATAAATATAATTTTATTCAGTAAAAAAAAAAAAAAAGATGACATTGACAATAATTATAAATATTTAATGAAAAAAGTTCAATCATCATCATTTCCTTTATATACACACTTTTTTTATATTTTATTATTAAAACCACACTTATAAATAATGATATGATATCTATTTTTTTACTTTTTGTAATTTTTTTTTTTTTACTTTATTATTATGCAAATAATTTTTTTTTACAAATAAATAAAAAATAAATACTTAAAAAAAAAAAAAAAAACAAACATCTACGACTCTATCTTTCCCATTTATTATTATTATGAATATTATTATTGATTGCTTATTTTTGAACTTTTATATAAGGAAAAAGAAAGTAAGCGTTGAAGTCATTTTTATTTTAAATATTTTTGATGCGTTTCATCAAATATATAACTAAATAAAAATATATATATATATAAATAATTTTTTTAAATAGAGATGTTTATCATTCTAATTTTAAAAGAGTTCCATAGGTTCTGTAGGTTCTGTAAGTTCCATAGGCTTCATTGATATTTTTTTTAATTGTATCGTATCGTAGCATCCTTCATGTAGGCGATATACTTTTTTTCACCTTATTCGTCTCTTTTAAAGCATCTTTTTCAATTTTCAATTTTCCTCCCTTTTTTTTTAAAAAATTTTTTTAATAAATCCATATATTAAATTATATTACAATATATTTATTAATATAAAAATTATTATTGTTTTTAATAAAATTAATAATTAAAATTAAATTATTAATAAAAAAAAAAAGATAAAAAAAAAAAATCTTTTTTTTGAACTTTTCTTTTTTTTTTAAAAAAGAAAAAAAAAAATAGGTGCAATTTTAGTTATCGATAATGATATTTTAACGAAAAAGTAGCAAGAAGCATAAACCTATTTTATTATTAAATATAAAAAAAAAGAAAGAAGAAAAAGTAAAGGAAACAATAAAAAAATATTTTTTTTTTCAAAAGAATTAACTGTCATATAAACTATAAAATTTTATTTTAAAAGTAAGCATTTATCCTATTATTTAGTGGAAAGAAAAAAAAAAAAAAACCAACATTTAATATTCGTTCACTATTGAAGTATTATTATTTTTTTTTAAAGAACTATATACTCTTTTTTTTTTTATGGATATTGCATAGTTACAAAAAAAGTTATTAAGAAATTAACAATACAATATTTCAACAAAATTTCGATAGAGAAGTTGATAGTCCATTACCAAAAAAAAAAAAAAAAAAAAAAAAAAACAGTCAAAATATATATACTAAAAATTAAGAAAATTTCAATACATAGTTTAAAATGAAATATATAAAAGACAACAATAATTTATTATTTTTCATATAAAAAGAATTAGAAATATTAACTAATGAAAAAAAAAAAAGTTAAAAATTAAAAATAAAAATGAATAACAAGGCTAGAGGAAATTTCGAGGAATATTTTTTTTTAATAAAAAAAAAACAATTAGGAAATTTTTGAAAAATAAAAAAAAAAAAAAAAAAAAAAATAAAAACATGTAGGCTATATAACGAAAAGCAAGAGAGAAAACAAAACAATAGTCTTGATAATAATACAAAAATATTTAATAGTAAACCAAATATATAAAAGAACAAATTAACTTTTTATAGATATTTTTTTTTTTTTTTAAAAAAGAAACCTTTTCAATAAATTATTTTAAAAATTAATTGTTATATATATTTAGTTATAATATAAATAATAACGATATAAATATATGTATTTATTAATATTTTGTTCAAACTTTGAAATACTAACTTTTTTGTCATTTTAATATTTTATATTTTATACCTATATATTTATATTCATTTATATATATGTATATAATATATCTGTTATATTATATTGTGTCGTATACAAGGCTCAATTTTATATATTAAAATATTTTCTATATTTTTATTTTCGAACAAGTAATAGATATAAATACTTTTTATCCTTTAAACGTTGAAAAAAGTTATTAATATTGAAATATTATACATCGATATTCATTATTTATATTTATATATATAAAAGATAGTCACTTTTTGATAAAATAAAATATTAGTTTATCCAATTTTAGAAATTCAGTTTATTAAATATTTTTTATTTTTATATTTAAAACAGTAAAGTGAAAATAGCCTTTTTTTTTTCTTTTTGTTTTCTATTATTATAATTATTATTTCTAACGATATATAAAAGAATAATTGTCTTTTATTCATAATAATAAATAGATTATAATCATAGTTTATAAATTTTAATAGTTAATAATAGTAATAAAATAGTAATAATAAAAAAAAAACATCCTTTTATTTGATAATATTATAATTTAATTGTGATAATAAAATAATAATAATAATAATAATAATAATAATAATATAAAATGGGTAATTGCTTAACAAAACAAGAGGAAGAAAATGTTCGCTTTGAAACTGCAGCATCTACTGGAGGTGGTGGT
Organism: Piromyces finnis; assembly: GCA_002104945.1. Lineage (NCBI taxonomy): Eukaryota > Fungi > Neocallimastigomycota > Neocallimastigomycetes > Neocallimastigales > Neocallimastigaceae > Piromyces > Piromyces finnis. The sequence goes on from MCFH01000003.1 coordinate 1,599,320, forward strand.
ACAACTCAAACAAATATTTTAAAAGGTATTAAAAATAAATGTATATACACACATACACATACACACACATATATATATATATATATTATATTATATTATATTATATTAGCATAATATATTCATTTTTATTTTATTATATTTTATTTTGTCTATAGAGGGTAATAAAAAACTTGTTCCAATTTCAACTTATTCATGGAAATCCGATAAACCAATGACTAAGGATGATGTTAATAAACGTCGTGAAGAATTTTGGTTAACCTCACCAAATTATAATGTAGGTAGAAGAAATTCAATACAAGTTTTGAAATATACAATTATTATTATCATTATTATTTAATTATTAGGAACTTATTATAAAACTTTTATTCTATTTTTTTTTTTTTATTTTATTTTATTATGAATAATAATAATGATGATAATCTTAATCCACTTTTTTTTTTTTTTTTTTTAAAAAAAAAAAAAAAAATAAAATAAAAATAAAATAGGGTAGACAAGAAATTTGGCAAGCATTAAAAGCTATTTGTGAAACTGATTCATTAGAATTAGCTCAAGTTATTGCAGATTCTGCTGGTATTACTATTCCAACTGGTAAATTAACGGATGGTTGTTATGATGAACTTGGTAATCAATATATTGTTCCTAACTTTTGCTTAATTGAACCTTCTAATCTTGTTGAAAAGTCAAGTGCCAACGATATTAATCAACCACTTCTTGCCAATGAAGAAGGTGGTAGTCAAGAATCATTATCCGTACCACTAGGCAATGAAAAAGCTACTACATCAACCACCGCCGCCATAGATCATTCCACAAACCATTCTGCTAATAATAAATATTATACAAAGGATGAAGATGGTATTCTTATTACAAAATTAGCTATGGATGCTGGAGGTAAAACCTCATTAGCTAAAAATGGAAATGGTGGAAGTGATGGTAATAATGCCATGACCACTCTTCGACTCAGTAATAATAAAGATATTAAGCTAATTATAAATAAGATGGATACCATTCAACAACTTATTAAAATTATTGAAAAAAGTGAAGAACTCGGAGATGATAAGAATAATATTCGTATTATTGTAAAGGGTAAAGTTTTAGTTAAAAGTAGTAAACTTTATGATGATTTAGTTCAAGATGGATCGATCAGTATTGTTCAAGTCTTTATTTCTCCAAAGAATTAAACCACCTTGAAAAAAAAAAAAAATTTTTTTTTTAAGTTATAACCATAACAGTATTAATAATAACACACCTACTACTACTACCAACAACACTACCAACAATAATCAAAATAATAATCAAAATTAAATAAATAAATAAATAAAAAAAAAACCTTTATCAAAATCATATAATATTTACCTATTTATCCTCTATTTTATATACTTATCCATTATATCCATAGGAATTTTATATATTTTTTATTCTATTTTAACCCCTCTCTCTCTTTGTTTTTTTTTCTTTTTTAATTATGAAAAATCAATAGAATGTTTTATTGATATTTTTATTTAATTCAAAAAAAAAAAAAAAAAAAAAAAAAAATTTACAAATAATAATAAAAGAAAAAAGAAAATACCAAAATAGTCTACAAAATATAAAAAATAAAAGTTTATCTCTCCAAAAAAGAAAGAAAAGAAAAAAAATAATACAATATCCATATTAATATATATCGTATAAAATACTTTTTTTTTTTTTTTATCTTATTATTTTTATTATCCTTTAATATTTATATTTTATTCATTTTACAAATTAGAATAATGGATTAAAAAAAAAAAAAAAAAAAAAAAAAAAAAAGATTATGGATTATATTGAAAAATAAAGAAAAATAAAATAAACTGAAAATAAATAAATAAAATATATGTATCCATATTTTCTAGTTTTTTTTTTTTTAATATAGTTGTCATAATAATATTGATAATCAGTTGTTAAATAACAATAATGATCATCCTTAGAGTATTATATGTATTTTTTGAGAACCTAAATATTAAATATTATTGCCTATGAATAAATAACAATACATACATATTATTTTTTTGTTATAGGAGTACTATATATGTTTTACAATAACAAAAAAGAATAATAAATAAATGAAAAAAAAAAAAGTTTTATTGTTTTACTATTTTATAGTTAAAAAAGGCTTTCTCTTTAAAATAATATTCATCATTTTTTTCCTCTCTTCTTTTTTTTCTTTCTTTTTAATCTATGTACATTTAATAGTATATTAAAGGATGTGTAGATATAAAAAATTAAGAAAAAAAAAATTTATATATATATGTTCATTTATTTATTTTTATTTTTATTTTTTTCTATTCATCTTTTGTTGTTATTAGTCTTTTTTTTTTTTTTTTTTTTTTTTTTTTTTTGATTTGTTTTTTATTCTTTAAGATTAAAAAATTAATAATCTAAAAAAAAAAAAAAAAAAAAAAAAAAACTTGGAATTTAATAGATCGCATGTAAATAGGTAAACATCTAATGATTTTCCTTTTCTTTTTTTTTTCCTTTTTTTTAAAAAATAAAAAAAACTATAAAAAAAAGAAACTGAAATTAATTAAAATTTATGAAATCTATATATAGGTGTATATATTGCATATACATATAGATAATAAAGAAATGGATAGAAATCATTAAAAAAGTTTTTTTTTTTTATTTCATATAACATCAATTTGGTTGATTTTATTTTTTTGTTTCTTTTTTTTCCAAAGGAAAAAAAGTTAAAAAAAAAAAAAAACTATGTATTTTTTTTATATAGTTTTAAAAAAATTAATGAAAAAAACTAATTAAAACAATACTATAATAATATATAAAAAGAAAAATAATAAAAAAAGATTATGGATAAATTAAAAAATTGATACTTTATGTCTTTTTTTTTTTTTTTTTTTTTTTTGGATAGAGAATAGATTTCATGTTTTTTTTTTTAAACGTTAATTACATTTATACCATAAAAAAGGTGTTAGATAAGAAAAAAAAAATTTTTTTTATACAAGACAATAATTACAATTTAGGATTATAGATTAATTTCCGGTACACGATCTGGATGATTATCAGCAAATTCTTTGACTTTAAGAATTCTTTTAAATCTTGATATGGAATAATAAATGATAAATATTGAAAGACCCATCATAGCAAAGCCTACCCATTTACCATACCACCATTGATCAACGATTCCGTTTATTCCATTATATTCAAATTCTTCATCTGCTGGGGATCCGTCCATTGGATTATCACTATCTGTAATGATAAGTAATCCATATCTAAATATAGTAAGGGCTACACCAATAAGTGCCCCTTTACGAGTACCATGAGATGTTGATAAAAAGAAAGTCATAATAAATCCGATAAAGTCAAATATAAATGAGAAGAAAGCAGATAAAACCATACCTGCCCAAGTACCTGCTGGAATACTATTAATTAACATTTCACCGTAAAATTCACCGATACGACAATAGGTCACTTCATATCCGTAAAATGGATCGAATTCTGCTTCACCGGTTACTTCGGTGTAAGTTGGTAAGGCGTCAGAACGAATTTCTGGTTTTTCATTCAAATTTGAGAATACACCATCATGAGAATTAATAACAAAAGGTTTAGATGATTTTGGCTTTTTTTTAAAGAATCTAAATTCCGACAAAATACTTTTCTTTAATTTTCCTGATATTGTTTCTGAAGTTGAATTATTGGTGGATGAGGAAGGAAGGAATGGATTACGAATAGTCTCACTCGTACTAGCTTCTATATTATTATTATTTTCAACGACAACACCAATTGGATTTTCATTTTCTTCATCATTTTCATTCGACTCCTCTACGTCAATCTGTGCTACATTATTTTTTGGTATTAATAACTCCTGGTCATTACTTTCTTGTATTTCTAATATTTCATCTTCTGTTGATGCATTTTGTTCTATATTGTCCAACGGTATATAATCTATATTCTTTATTTTTATTAATAATAATGTTAAATAAAATGAAGAGAGAGGAAAAAAATTTTTTTTTTTAACAATTTGTCAATTAAATAATATGGTTTTTATGTTGTTTTTGTTATATAATTTATTTTTAGTTTAATCCATACCTTGTTCATTTCTCTTTTTATATATATATAGGCGAATTTTTTAAAGTATTTTGAATAACTATTAATTTATTTTATTATGTATTATTGTTTTTTTTTTTAAATAAAAATAAATTCTAATTTTTGAACTTTAAAATCAATAGTTATATAAAAGTAATGAATTAATATTATTATCAATATAGAAAATATTTATAATTTGTACTATTTAAAATTTATATTTTGAAAATTAATACTATATATATTATACGTATATATTTTTTATACTAATACTACGATAAAACAACAACAATATATCTTATTATTATTACTTTTATTATTATTTAATTTATTTCATGTAAATTATAAAAATATATAAAATAAAAGAATGGCTTACTTTTGTTGTAGAGTTTTTTTTTTTTTTTTTTTTTTACCTTTCTTCTTGATAAATAAAAGTATACTTTTTTATTAAATGTGTAAAAAAAAAAAAAAAAAAAAAAAAGAAATATTGTTTGACTTTTAATACTGCTTTGATTTTATTATTACTTGATTTTAAATATTTTTGTTTTGTTTTGTTTTGACAAATGATATTGTTTTATTATTATTATTATTATTATTATTATTATAACTGTAGTATTTATACACTTTCTTTTTATTTTATTACTTTTTACTATTTTTTTTCTTTTTTTTTTTCTATTATTATTTAGTTATGTTGTTTACCCTTCTTTAAAACTATTAATATTAATATTTATTACAATTCCTTTTTTATTATTGTTTCCATAAATATAATAAAAATAAAAAAGACTTTGGTTATTATCCTTTTTTTTCAAAAAAAAAGTATTTTTTTTTTTTCTTTAATTCTTATTATATTTACTTTTTTTTTTTTTTTTTTATTTCTATCGTTCCACTTGTTGTTCTTCCTTGTTTTTTTTTTTTTTTTTTTAATCTTTTTTTAATAAAATGAAAAGTATACTTTTTCCTATTTTTTTTAATTTTTATTTTTAAAAAGGTTTTTTAGTACAAAAAAAGAAAGAAAAGAAAAAACTAAAAAAAAAAAAATTTATTATTAAATATTCCAAATTAAATTTATTAATAATTAAACTTTTAAAATTTTCATTTTTTTTTTTTTTTGAAATTCATTGAAAAAAAGTGTTTGGGAAAAACAAATAAAGTAAGGAAGGAATGCCTAATGAAATGATTATAATTTATATTATTACATCACTCACTTGAATAATAATAATATAAAAAAAAGAAGCATCAATGTTAAAATAGAAAAAGATTTGAAAATTAAAAAAAGATAACAGATATTCCAAAGGGTATAGAATGTAGGTCAAGAAGAAGAAAACGTCATATTAACTTTTTATGAATATATTTTATTAAAAGCTTTTATATTTCCATTATTATTATTACTCTACTACGACGATGATGATATAACAAATTAAAATAGAAATAATGAAATAAAATGAAATAAAAAAAACGCCTTTTTTTTACTACCAAAACTCAACAAGAATTTACCTGAAGGTATGATGAAAATGACCACAAAGTTCTTGGTATAAAATTTTAATAAAAATGTCATTCCTTATGAAATTAATTAAATTATTAATAATAAATAATAATACAATATATTATCACTCATTTTTATTGGTTATATTCATTTAAAAATAAATTCGTATTATATTCTTAATATAAATAATATATAATGAAATAAATTAATAATATATTAAGTATATTTATTTGTATAAATTAAATAATAAACAATCAAAAATAAATAGATAAATAAACATAAAATAAATAAATTTATAATAAAAAGTAAATGAATGAATAAATAAAAGTGTCAAAGTAAAATGTTTGATAAGAAGAAGAGGCAAGAGTGAAAAAAGGTTTTCTCTTTTTTCTTTTTATTATTAATATCTTTTATCATTTGCATCTCTTTGATTATACAATATTTTATTAATAACAATTTAACAATCTTTTTTTTTATTATTATGAAATTGGTCTTTTCTTTTTTTTTCTACTTCTAATCCTTTGTTGTTGAATTTTAAAATGTGTAACAGAAATATTTAATAATGAAATTTTCTTTGTCCTTTTTTCTATATTAAACAAGCAATTTAATAAAAAGTTGCACTTTTCCAAGATCCATTTCTAAGGATTTCTTTTAAATAATAATTGAAAATTTTGCCTTTATCATTCATACAAAGAAAAAAAAAAGACTTTATTGTTGCCCAAATTATTTTTGGTGTGGTGGTGGTGGTGGTGGTTGATGGTTGATGGTTGATAGTGTATAGTATTATTTTATAATATATTTAATTATATTTGAATATATTTGGATCATATATTAATAAATCAATTTAATTAAAAATTTTAAATTGTTAAATCATAAAAAATTTTTTTTATATATAAAGCAAACAACAACAAAAAGTGGTTTATTTTTTATTTTTTATTTTTATTTCTTTAATATTTTATTATTATTTTATTTTACCATTCCATATACTTTCAATAGTTAAAATCTATCTTTTTTTTTTTTCTTCTTAAAAACAACCACCACCACCACCACAACAACAACCTTTTAAACCTATTGAATGGATAATTAATAATAATAATAATAATAAAATCATATCATTATTGAAAAGAAATTATTTAAAAATAAGAAAAGATATTTAAATATGAAGTAATACCTATAAAGACTATAGGATAGTTTTATTTTTATTTATTTATTTTTTTAATATAACCTAATATTTTATAATAACAAGAGTAAGTGTAAATTGTATAGTACTTTTTAAATTATAAAAAAGTATGTTTTTATATATATTAAAAATGGGTTTATAATGAAAGATGGAGGGACTACGAATAAAAAAAAAAGTAATTTTTCAGTAGTAGTGATAAACATTAAATGATGAAATACGCAATCAAAAGATAAATTCAGACATATAAATTCGTATTAATAAGAAATGTTAACCTATCTTTACTGTTAAAAAAATAAAATGATAACTATTGATGAATCTAGTTTGAAATTTAAAATGACTTTTTTTTTTATTGTTATTTCTCTTTAATTGAAAGAATTTCATAATGAAATAATAATAAATGTAATATATATATTAAAATTTTTAAATATAAAATAATATTATTAGAATTTGTAAAAATTCAACAATTAAACAATAAAAAAAAATATATATTTTTTATAATATTCATAGTTTTAATATATTTAACTATTTACGATGCATACCAAAATAAAAATAAAAACTTAAATAATTTTTCTTTTTATGTTTTAAAAAAAATACCAATTCTTTTAAAAAATTCATAAATTAATTATTATTACTATTATGTATTAAAATTTAGAATAATTATTAAATATTATCAAAAATGACCAATATGAATAATACTGATAATTTAAATACCTCAACTTCCGATCTATCATCAAATAATTCTGGAAACCACAACAAGAATACTCGCTCAGGTGAAAAGAGAAAAAGAGAAAGTAATGAAAAGCAGGATAATGTAACAATTATAAATGAACAAAGAAATCTGAAAAAGTCAAGAAAAAATGGTAAATAGATACAACCAATTATAATTATTAAACTATTATTCATAATAAAATTTGATATAATAAATTAATAAATATTAAATATTATTATTATTATTATTATAATTATTACTTTGATATTAATTATTATGTTATTATTATTATTATTTCTTTTATATTTATTATTATTATAATTATTATTTTGATATTAATTATTATGTTATTATTATTATTATTTCTTTTATATTTATAATTATTATTACAATATTTATTATTATTATTGATATAAATTTGTTGTATATTATTGTTTATATAATATTTAAAAGTCAATAAAGATAAATCAAAGAATGAAGCCACAAGTCAAAGTTTATTAAAAAATGATAATAAAAAGGCTCAATCATCTTCATTATCTTCTAATGAAAAAGAAAATAGTCTAAAGAAAAAAAAGGATAGAGTACATTCTATCTTTAATAAATGTATAAGTAAAATAAAAGGATTTGGGAAGGGTAAGTCAAAATCATCAAATTCTAATAAAGAATCTTCAGATTCAGGTGCTTCCTCTTCTCAAAAAAATGAATCATCTAGTGCAAATTTAAATTCCAATACTACTCAAACATCATTACTTAATAGATCTGATGTTGACTCAAAGGATTCTATGGAATTAACATCAAATAATGAAGATTTAAATAAAAGTATTAATAATAATAATCTTTCATCATCATCTAGTGCGAATAATAACAATGTAGAAGTATCCACTAATACTAACTCAAATTCACAATCTCAAACTCAAACTCAAGCACAATCATTGAGATCATTACCTATTAATTTGGGCAGTAATAGTAGAATATATTTACGACCAATTGTGATAACAAGACCTATCATTAGACGAAGTATCAATACATTAAATAGAACAAATCAATCTGGTAGAGATGCCTTAAACGCATTGATCATGGATGTTGTGACTAATTCTAATCAATTTACTCCAGTATCTGAATTGAGAAGAAATAATTTATTTAGTAACACAAGTAATAACAGTAATAATAATAACAATAACATAAATAATAATAGTAATAATAGTAATAATAGTAATGATAATCATGCCAACAGCAACAATAATAATATTAGTATTAGTAATAGTAATGATAATCATGCCAACAGCAACAATAATAATATTAGTAATAGTAATAGTAATAATTCTGGAACAACAAATGCAACAACAAATATTAATAATAGATTAAATCTACCAACACTAAATTCAAACCTTCATTCAACTACAAACGCATCAAATTCAACTACAAATTCATCAAACTCAACAAACGGTATATCTAATTATTTCTTTTCTTATCCACAAGATAATAATAATGCTGTTAGATATACTGGTAATTCATTATTAAGCAATATATTAAATAATTCATTAATGGTGTCTATTAATGCAATTCAGAATTCTAATAGCAATCCTAATAATGCAGCAGTAAATAGTCCTTTTAATTTCAATTTTAATAATCGTTCTGGTCCATTGAGACCAATTACAATACAAAGATCCCATATTGTACGTATTCCTACTGTACGTACAGGAATACAAGCAAATATAAACTTAAATAGAAATTCCAATTCGTCTCCAAATACTACAACAACAACAACTACAAATACTACAGTACCATCTACAAATACCACAGTACCATCTACAAATACCACAACACCATCTACAAATACCACAGCGCCATCTTCAAACTCCAATAGAACTACAAATTCCAACGTAACAAATGGTGCTAATTTAAGGGATGTTAATCTAAACGATGTCATTACTCGTATTGTAGATATAATCGGTTCCATTGTTGAAAGAAATCAACATAATAATAGTGTTACATCAAATAATACAGTTAACTCTACTTCAAATTCAAGTAATAGCTCATCTTTGAATAATACTCAAAATAATTCAAATCGTAATTTGTTCAATGTTGATAGAGATCATTCAAGTATGAATAATTCAAGTTTAGATAGTATGGCTACTTCTGTAAACATATCAAGTAGATTGAACAACCGCAATAACAACAACAATAACAATGCAAACAATACAAATAGTACAAGTCATAGTTTTAATACTAATATTAACAACAACAACATTAATGGAAATACAACAGGATTATTTACAAGATTAATAACTCAACAAATTATTGAAAGATCAAGATCAGCTGAAGAAATAAGAAATTCGTTGATAAATAATATTTTATACGATATAAATAATATCGTAAATAATGATAGAAATAATAATAGTACTACTACTGTTTCTTCTATTGCCTCTACTACAAATAATAATAATAATAATAACAACAACAACAACAACAACAATAATAATAATAATAATAATAATAATAACAATAATAATAATAATAATAATAATAATAATAATAATAATAATAACAACAACAACAATAATAATAATAATGTATTTACCCAAAATAGAAACATTTTAAATAGAAGTAATAATCCATTATTATTTTATAGCCCGTTAATTCATCAAGCAATTGTCGAAAGATTAAATAATCATACAAATAATAATAGTAATATAAATAATTCAAATGCGACTGGAAATACAGCTAATAATGCGAACATAGGTAGTAATACAGCAAACACAAATAATTCAAGTAATATCAATGATTCAAATAATGGCATTCAACAAGGATCTAATAATAGATCTGCAACAATAAGTACTGAATTTATTCCAATATCTTTCAGATTTCAATTGCCATTAAATAATGAACCACTTATGCTCTATGAAGATTTATTAGAATTAGGTGAATTATTCGAAAATGTAAGAACTCGTAATGCTACAGAAGCAGATTTACAACGTGATCATTCCCTATACACATATGATGCTAAGAAAAAGACTTTTATACTCAAAGAAGAAAAGAAAACGAAAGAAACATCAAAAAATAAGAAAGAAGCATCAAAAAATGAGGCCAGTTCTTCCTCATCTTCAACAGCCATAAATGGAAAAGCATCCACAACATCAAATACATCAAAGAAACAAAAAGAAAAAGAAAAGGTGGAGAGTATAGTAAAGGAAGATGATAATACATCACCTACCTTTGGAAAGAATAAAACAGTAGGTATTAGGGAAATGTTAGGATCTACTGGTAATTCATGTACTATCTGTTTATGTGAATATGAAGATAAAGATGAAATAAGAGTTTTACATTGTAAGCATGCTTTCCATAAACAATGTATTGATGAATGGATTTCCAAATATGTAAACAATTGTCCAATTTGTCGTGGTAATGGTGTTCAAAGAGAAAATACCAATCGTTTCTCCTCCTCCTCAATACGTATGAACAATAATAATAACAATAATAATAATAATAATGATAATAACAGCGATACAAATCATGTAAATAATAATCATTCAAATCCAACCACCAATAGACCATATTCCATTTTTACGTCTGGTTTAAGTCTAGGCAATCTATTCCAACCACACTCTCAAACTCGTCTTAATAATGCTAATGCAAATGCTAATACTAATACGGATACTAATTCCTATTTTCCTTCTATACAAATAAATAATCTTAGATCTGGAACAGAATCTTTATTAAATACTCAGTCTAATGCTAATCCTATAGTTATTGAAATTGATTTTGGAGGTGATAATCGTTCTCCCCTTAATATTTCAAATACGGCTAGAGGTCGTAATGACGGAAACAATACAAGAACAAATTCCACCGCCACCACTACCACCAATACAACTGCTAACACCGCTAATACCACCACTACCACTACCACCAATACAACCACTAACAACACCAATAGAACCACCACCACCACCACTACTACTACTTCCACCAATACTACTACCAACACAAATAATAATGGTGTAAATGCAAATCAGAATAATCATCATAGTATCAATATTAGCCCAGGTTCATTATTATTTGGATCTACCATTACTATTAATCCTGAACAATTCATTGACAGCGATCACCATGATCGTGAAAGAAGATTAATTTTAAATTTCTTTGAACCTTCAGAGAGTAATAATAATAATAATGATAGTAATTCAAATAGTAATACTCATCGAAGCAACACCAACAATTCAAACAATACCCAAACTAATAATAATACCAACACTAATCGTTCCTCCCCAAATGTAAGCTTATCTAGTATCATTAATTCAGCTCGTAATAACAATTCTTCTTTTAGATTTAATTTAATGGACTTTGACCTTCAACCCACTCAACGTCATTCAACATCTTCCAACACATCAAGTAATAATGAATCCAATACCACAAACACTACTTCTAAAGATACTACCAAAACCAATTCTAATTCAAATAAAAATTAATTTTTTTTTTTTTTTTTTTATAATTTTAAAAAACAAATAATGATTATTTATTGATTTATACATCAACATAAACCAATATTTATTTTATATAATATCACCACTTTTTTAATTTCATTTTTAATAAAATTTAATATTTATATGGATAATTAATTACTAAAGGATTATTATTATTTTTTTTTTATTTTAATTCATTTGGAAAATAAAAAATAAATAAAATCTATTATCCTATTTTATTTTTATATACTACTACTACTACTACTACTACTAATAAAAGAATTATAATAACAATAAATGATAATGATCATAATAAATAAATAAATACATGAATAAATGATAATAATAATAATAATAATAATTTTATAATTATTATTGTTATTTATTATTATTATTATTATTATTATTTTTTTTTTTCTTTATTAACAAGTCTTTTTTTTTTTTTTTTTTTTTTATATGAAAATAAAAAAATTAAGATTTTTATTTATTTTTAATACTAAAAGAGATAATATATAAATGAATGAATGAACGAATGACTATACAAATATAATAAATAAATAAGTCTTAAAGGCTCAAATGGGATGGGTTTAAATATGGTCATTTTACTAATGAATATTATAAAGTATTACATTTATTTAATAATAATGATTAATATGGCTAGTAATAATTTGTAATATAATGCATGCGTAATAATCAGTGCCTACATGATTATTCACATATTCTAACAAACAATAAAGTAAACAATATTATAAATAAATAAATAAATAAGTATTATATATAACCTTGATTAAGATATGATTATCACTGCTTTAGTAATACTTGTTTTATTATTAAGAGTTACTTAGATTAGCAAGTTACAAAGTTGCTAGTGTAAAATAAATACATAATGAATGTATTTTATATGTTTATAATGTGGCTTATACATTTAATTTACATTATATATTCTGAAAAATGTATAAACCATTGAATAACTAGAATTATTTTTATTCAAAGCTATGCAAAAGCACTTTGCCCATTTTATCATTTTAAATTTTTAAAAAGAAAGAAAAAAAAAATAAAATAAAAATTATTTTTATTTTTTTTTCTTAGTTAATATATCATACTTTAAATAGTATTGTTATTTATTCATTATTATTTAATTGTTATTGTTAAAATAATCATTTTTATAATAAATACTTTTTTTTTTTTGCAACAATAAAATATTTTATTTGAGGGTAAAATTGCTATCAATCTTGGAATAATCAAAAATATCAATAGAAATAAACCTCTCCCCCTCTTTTTTTTTTTTTTTTTTTTTTTTTTTATATATGGATATTTTAGAAAAAGAAGATAAATTTGTATATACCCATTCACAAATAATAAGAGTATCATGTAAATTAAATTCAAAATCCTCAGAGGAAAAAAAAAAACCTTTAAATATTTTTTCTCAATTTCAAATTGACTATTTTGAACTTGACCATACACCAGATACCAAAACAAGTAAAAAAAGTCATAATGAATTTTCAAAAAAACATCATATTAATATAAAAAAATGGATATGTACTGGTTCTTTACCTCTTTTAGATTTATTTAAACAATTTCAATTGGATAAAACAACTTCAACTTTATGGCATTGGGATTTAAAAATTTTACATCATTGGAATGATGGACTGTAACTATATATATATATATTTTCTTTCTCCTATTAATAAATTCATTAAAAAAAAAAAAATTCATTATTTATTTTTATATACTATATATAGAATATAAATAATATAAATATATTAAATTTCATTTTTCAATATTAATTAGTTATTTAACATTTTGATAGTTGACATTTGAAATTTTCTTTTTCTTTTTTTTTTTTTTATTTTTTTAAAAAAAAAAATAATAAAATTTAAAAAGAAATTCAAGATACATATATATTTAATTCAATCACTAAGATAATTTTTATTATATTTGTATATATGTATATATGTATTTATTTGCTTTATATAGATATTATCCCACCTTGGTTTTTGTACTTGATAATTTTGAAATTTTAACTTTTAAATTACCAAATCATTTTTCAGAATTAGAATGGACATGTCAATGCCATATAAACTATCAGCTTTCACGTCATAAAAATGAATTAAGTGGTTTGAAGATACAGGAAAACTATTCAAAAAAATATTTTCAATTTAATAGTTTTGACGGTCCTTTGATTCAATTATCAATAGCTCTTTCACCAAATTCGTCTTCCATACCTTCATCGTCTACTCTTCCAATGACTTATTTTATTTATGATACATTTCCTATTTTGGAGGTATTATTTCCATGTTGGTTTATTCAAGCTATTCCTATTCATGAGGATGCTATAGAATTTCAATTTTATAGAAATTATTCAGAAAAAAAGTATTTTTGGATACGAGAAAATGAAGAGGAATCAGATCGGGAAGCTGAATCCATCATAAAATTAATTTCTGAACATTATGATAGTCCTTCTTCTTCCTTTATTTATTCTATGTCAGATATTTCTTTTGTCGTTAAAGATGATCAAGAAACCACTATTCTTGGAACGAAAAAGAAAACTTGTATTTGGATCGATTCAAATTTTAATATTCGTCAAACGCTTCTTTTGCCTCATATACCCATTGAATTGTAAAAACTATTTATATATATATAAAATACTTTTTTTTTTTTTTTTCTATTCTTATTTATAATTCTATTTTGTAATTTGTTTTTTATTTTCTATTTATTTTTTTTTTTCTTTAAAAAAAAAAAAAATTATATTACTTAATTATTTAAAATATATATATATATATATATATCTTTTTTTTATTCATTTTTATTTTAAAAATCATTTCGTAATCACTATTCAATATGCAATAGAAAAAAAAAAAAAAAAGATTGTTTCTTCTAATTATTTTTTATTTTATAATTTATATATAACCTATTTTTATGAAAATGCCGTCCGTATATATAAAGAAAAATTATCCCCATCGAAGCAAATAAAATGGTCTATCATTTAAAATTAATTAATAATATAGATTGTTTAGTTTTTGGTGAAAAAACAATAAAAAGTAAAGTAGAAAAAAAAAAAAAAGGAAAAGGAAAATGAAATATAATATAGAATATAAATTTAAAACATATAAATTAAATATTATTTATTATAAATATTATTTTAATTGATATAAAAATAATACTTTTAAATATATATGTATAAAGCATTTGATCATCCGATATTATATCAAAAACCAAATCAAGGTGTTGACATGACAGATACCAATACTTGTGATAGTCATCATGGAAATATCATTGAAATTATTGAAAATGATTCCAATTATCTATTTACGAATATTAATGATATTTTAGTATATGATAATAGTATATCAGAGGACGATTCTCATAAAAATGACCATGAAATTTTGGGTAAATATGTATATACATTTTTTTTTAATAATGATAGTAAACCAATTAAAAGGCTTACATATATAAAAATATAAATCCAAAGTAAAAATAGTAATAATAAAAATAATAATATATCTATGAATAATAATAAATAGATAATAATACAGATGATAATCCAAATAAAGAAATGGAAAAAACAACCAATACAATATTAAACATATTAAATGATTACATTCTTGATATTGATCATTCTTCACGAGATTTAAAGAATCAAGTATGTTTTTTTTTTTTTTTTTTTTTTTTTTTTAAAAAAAAAGTAAATCTTTTAAAAAATAAAAAAAAAAAAAAACAGAATAAATAATTCATATATATATATATCATTCTAATGAATTATTCTTTTTATATAAACATATATATATTATTCTAATGAATTATCTTTTTTATATAAAAATACATTATATATATTATTATACTAAATAAAGCTGGATAAAAAAGTAATTTTATTAAATCATAATAAACATATGTTAAAGGATTTAACCGATCAAATAAATTTTCAAAGACCAGTTAAACGTTTAAGAACAGATGTTTCTCAATTTCTTTTTCATACTAATTATACCAATACAACCCCTTCTATCTCTACTTCACCAACTACGGAACAAAAGGAAATGCATACAACTACTCAAGATTTTCTTAATGATATTAATGATTACGACGAAGATGATAGTCACTGGCTTACATTACTTTCTCATACAACAACATATTCTGAAAATTATTTTTATTCTAATCTAAGAATAAAGAATACATCCAAGTAAATCATTTATTCCTAATTTATATTGAATTATTTAAAAAAAAAAAAAAAAAAAAAACATTTTTTTTTTAATTTATCATTTTCACTATAATATTATTAAAAAAAAAAAAACATTTATTTTTTTATCTATCTATCTATCTATCTATTTATATAATTGTTAAAATTTTCCCGTAATTCATTATGATCTCTTTCTCCATAATTATATTCGTAAAAAAGATATATATTAGAAAATATTGTTTTAAACCCTGTATTTATTTTATCAGATTTATTGAAAAAAGAAATAAAAGAAAAAAAAAAGAGGGTGACCATGGATTTCCCTGTAATACATGTTTCATGTCCAATACATATATTACTACCAGAAGAAGATATTGAACTTTCACTTTCATTTCAAACCTCTCTTTTTTATTCCGAATTAAAATTAAACTTAGTAGCTCAATATCTTTGTAAAGATGATTATATTTATTCTATAAGAAGTAATAATTTAGGTATTTTAACCTATTCTACACTTTCTCATTCAATAAAAGATACCTTTACCCCAAAAGATATAGCAATAATAAACAGAACTAGGAAAAGAAAATTTAGTGAGGATACAGACAATTCCTTTGAATTAACAGAATCACCGATAAAGAGAAATTCTCAAGTTACTATTAGTTTTGTAAATCCATATGTAAGTTTGTAAAGTTTAAAAAATGAAATGCAAAAAAAAAAAAAAAAAAAAAAAAATTTTTTTTATTACAAATTCTATTTAATAACAACTATTCACTATTCAACATTAAATATTAAAAAGAAAAAGAAAAATTTTATTAATAATTTTAAAATTTTATATTTATAGAATAGAAATGGGGAAATGAATGAGTATCATCATCAATTGAATAAAGCATCATCTTTTCCTATTGATGAACCCAATTCTTCAATTCAAAAAATTGTAAAATTTTCAGAAAAAAATGATAGAGCTCTTTTTTCTTATCTATTAAATTATTTTCAAAATAATTATTCTATGACTTCTGAATTTTTTAATCATCAAGCCTTGGATTATCTTTTAAATTATAAATTAAAATCTGGTATTTTTTTTTTTTTTTTTTTTTTTTCTAGAAAAAATAATTATATTAGAATATGTATAGAGATATCTATAGTTATGGATAGATAGATACATAGATAAATAAATGTTTGTTTATTGTTTTTATAGTATAAAAACTAATTTTTCTTTATATATATATATTTTTCAATTCTTCCCTCCCCTTCCTTTCTTAATTTTTTTCAATGATTTAAATTTTATATGGAATATTTTTAAATAATCCTTTTTTTTAAGAAAAAAATATAAATGATCTTTATATGAAACACTATTCATTTACCTCAAGAACTTTCCATGAACCAGCCAATTCAATTCAAAAAAACATTCAAAATACCAAAAATTTATTATTATCAACAATAGATCATCTTAAAACACTACATCAATCCCAACAAATCATGACACGTCCAACCTATACTACCCTGTTTCATGAAAAGCAACATGAAGATCCATTATTTTATATGAAAGATCATGGAAATTTTCTTAAAAATATCAAAGTGTATAATTGTTTAAATTTAAAAAATGAAATTCAATATCGTTTTATTAAACGATTAAAGCGCTATTTTTCAGATATAATTAAATGTATGGATGCCTTTCATCATCCAGAAGAAGTACCCATCAATACACCTCCTTCTGTTGCTTATCTTTTTCATAATACTAAAGGAACGTCTAAAGAGGAAACATCCACAATAAATGATCAATTATTAAAATCACCAAAAAAATATTTATCCCAACCTATTAATAGTAGTAAAAGTAGTCATGATATAAGTTTTCTATCCTCTTCACCACCCATTTTATTTCTTACACCCATTTCTCCCCAAAAAGTTAAATTAATAAAAAAGGCGAATCAACAACAACAACAACAACAACAACAACACCGACGACAACAACAAGAAATGAGTCATCATCAAAAAAAAGGAAAAGAGGTAGTGATGAATGAGGAAGAATTTTCCGATACTCCATCTACCTCTAAAAAAGAAATTGATTTAACCATGAGCCCTGATCCTTCTCACCCAAAAATTTCCAATCAAGAAAAAGAAAATTTATCTACCCTAAATTCTTCATCCACCTTTTTTTCACCCTATAACTATTTTTTTAATCAAAATTTGAATGCGGACCCTTCCGAACAACTTTATCTTAATAGTCGTTCCATTTTATCTACGCTCATTTCACGAATAAAATTATGTGATGAAAAAGTTACAGCGGATCCAGAAATGAAAGAAGCATTACACCTTTCTTCTTCTTCTTCTCCTCCTCCTCCTCCTGCAGAAACAACCGCATCTACCTCTCATTCTAATCCTTATACAAAAGAAAACTATTTAGAAACCATTCAAGATCTTTATCAACAACTCAAAAGATATTCACCCCTTTTAAATATTTTGGAAACTAGTTTACAATCCGATCGATCCTACCTTGATGCCATTTTATCCTTAGGTCTTATGTAATAACAATAAATACTTTAATAAAAAAAAAAGCTTTTTTTATTTTATTTTAATTTTAATTTTTTGTTTCTAAATCACTTTATAAATAATTAATTTTAAATAAATAAAAAAATAATAATAATAATAATCAAACATAATTATTATAATTATTATTAATCATTATCATTATTTTAAATAAAAATATTTACAATTTATGTGTTTATTTTTTTTTTATATTTATTATATTAAATTGTGGCATTTTTATGTACCAGTTTTTTTATACTTTGTTGGAAACAAATTATAAAAAAATAGTTTAAATTGTTTTTTTTTTTTTTTTAACTCTATTTTAAATTTTTTTTTTTTTTTTGAAAAAGGTATTAGTCATTCATTATTCAAAATTAAAGTTTTTTTTTGAACATTTATTTATTTTTTGAAAAAGAAAAATGGCGTTTTATTTTTTATTTTCTTTTTTTTGTAAAAGTAAAAAAAAAAAAAAAGGATTTTATTCTAAATCTATATTAAAAGTCATATTTATAATATGTAATAATAAAAAGTATTATAATAAAATTATTATATTTTTTATAATAAATAAATAAATAAATAAATAAATAAAACAAATAAATAAATAAATAAATAAATAAATAAATAAATAAATAAAACAAATAAATAAATAAATAAATAAATAATTAATTAATTAATTAATAAGTTATTATTATTAATGCTGCGGATTTTTTTTTTTTTTTTTAATTATATTGATTTAAATATTTAAAAAGCGTATTTTCTTTATCCATTATTATTTATTATTTATCCATTATTATTATTAATAAAAAAAAAAAAATGTTTTTTTACGGAATTTATTCAATGATAAAAGTAATTATTAATAAAGTTATTTAAGTTTTAATTAAAAAAAAGGAATAATTCAATACAATTTAATTTAATGAATTTTCCTTTTTTTTTTTTTTTTTATTTTTATTTTAATAAAAGAAAAGAAAAAATGAAAGGAAAAAAAAAAAAAAAAAAAAAAAGGAAATGTATAATGAAAGAAGGCAAGAAGGCATTAATAATACTTTTATTTAAATGTACAATTAAAATCTTTTTTTTTCTTATTTTTTAATTGAAACCCTTTTATTAATTCAATAAAAAAAAATTGACCAACATTTTTTTTTTTTTTTTTTTTAAAATAAAGTTTTTTTTTTATTAATAATACAAAAAAATAAAAAAAAAAAACTTTGTTTTAGGTTTCAAATATAAAAACAAAAAAGTTTTTTTTTATTTTTTTTTTAAATTAACTTTGAACTTTTGAAAGGTAATAAATAAATAAATAAATAAATATTTTAATAAATTTTTAATGGATATTTTTTTTTAAAAAAAGAAAAAAAGGATAATACATCGTAATAACACTTTAACCTATTATTATTATAATTATTAAAATATAGAAATAAAAAAATATATATAAAAATGAACACTTTCTTCACTCTTGCTAATGGAATTAAAATGCCAGCTATTGGTTTAGGAACTTGTATGTTTTTATATTTATTTATTCATAATAATAGAATATTTTTATAAAAATAGTATTATTATTATTATTATTTAATATATAAAAATAAAAATATATAAATGAAAAACAAAACCAATTAAATTAAAAAAAATATTGTTATTATTATTTTTATATTATTTTATTATAATATTAAAGGGAGATCTGAACCAGGAGTTGTTGGTAAAGCTATTCTTGATGCTTTAAAGAACGGTTATAAGCATATTGATGGTGCCTATGTTTGTAATTATCAAATTTTATAAATTTTTTTAAAATAAATATAGTTTTTAAGAGAAAAAGAAAAAATATATATATATATATTTTTTTTTATATAAATTGTATAAACCATTAACTTTTTTTATAATTATATACTATATACAATTATATATATATAATAAATAATAATGTAAATTATTTTTTTTTTTTTGTTATTGTTAAAAAAAAAAAGACGCCAACGAAAAGGAAGTTGGTAAGGCTTATCATGAAGCTTTCACTACCGGTGGTATTAAGCGTGAAGACATTTTCATTACTTCCAAGTTATGGAACACTCGTCATACTCCAAGTGATGTTAAGCCAGCTTTTGAAAAAACTCTTTCTGTATGTGTTTTTTTTGGGGAATTATATAACCATATAAATTATATAAATTATTAAAAAGTATCCCTAATTATCATAAATAATGAAAAATTAAAATCTTTAAATTTCTATTACTTTCCTTTCTTTTTCTTCATTTTTTCAATATATCAATTTTATATTAATAAAATTTTTTTATAATGTAGGATTTACAATTAGATTATATTGATCTCTACTTAATTCACTGGCCAGTCTCTACTGATCCAAATGGTGTTGATTTCAATACTGATGAAAACCCAGTTCCAATTATTGATACCTGGAGAGAAATGGAAAAAATTTATGAAAGTGGTAAGGCTAAGGCTATTGGTGTTTGTAACTTTACTGCTGAACTTTTAGAAGATCTTTTAAAGGAAGCTAAAATCAAACCAATGGTTAACCAAATTGAATTAAACCCATACCTTCCACAACCAAAGCTTGTTGAATTCTGTCAAAAGAATAACATTCATGTTACTGCCTACAGTCCATTAGGTTCTGGTGGTGTTCCAAGTGTTTTAAAGGAACCAATTCTTGAAGAAATTGCAAAGAAATATAACAAAACTACTGCTCAAGTTGCACTTTCCTGGAATGTTCAACGTGGTATTACTGTCATTCCAAAATCTGTAAGAGTTGAACGTATTATTGAAAATTCTCAAACTTTCACTTTAGATCAAGAAGACGTTGATAAAATTGCTACTATTAAAACTAGACTTCGTACTTGTGATCCAAAGGTCTTCTTTAAGAAGGATATATTCAAGGGTAGTTACTTTGATTAAATACCTTTTTTTTTTAATCAAATAAAAAAAAAATTATTATTATCGCTTCAATGAAAAAAAAAAAAAAAAAAAAAAAAACAATTTTTTTTTATTTTACAATAGAAAACATCAGTTGTTATATAAATGAGTAACTATTGTAGAATAAATCATTTTTTTGATCTAAACCTTTAAAAAAAAAAAAAACTTTCAATTTAAAGGAATGCAAATAAATTAATAAAAAAAAAATATTAAAATAAAAATTTTAAAATAATCTTTCTTTTTCATTAATATAGTGTAAAAAGGTGTACTTTTACAATAAATATCTATATAATTTTTTGTGTTTTCTTCCTAGGTCTAAAATATATATATATATCTATATAATTTTTTTACTTTATGATATTTATTATTTATATGAACAATTTTATTTTATAAACTTTTCCTATCTATTATTATTATTACAATTTTTTTTTGTTTGTTATTCAAACTTTCAAAGGTGGAATTAAATTAAAAAAAAAAAAAAAGGTAAAGTTTAATCATATATACATAATACCTATTTGTAAGAAATATGTTGTAAATATATATACTATTATTATTATTGCCATACTACCATAGTAATAATAACCCTCAATTGTAAAAAAAAAAAAAAAAAAAAAAAAAAAATTCCTCTTGGGAACGTGCCTTCATTTATTTAATAAATGTAGTTTCTCAAGGGGGTCTACTCATGCTCATGGTACTGAGAGAGTAGAAAGAATTAAATCCAAGTATTGCGCAATGGATACTTGGTTAGTCTTTATTTGGAAATATTATTAGGACTAAGCTCATGGTACTGAGCGAACAGAGTTGATAATTTGAGTGTTAGTTGTTATATCATATATCCCTTACACCTTCAACTTATTTTTTAGATAGTAGTTGCTTTAACAACTTTTATAACATATTATTTTAAACTTAAAATTGTTTGATTCGGTAGTATTAAATACTGATTTTGAATATTTCTTGATTTCATTTTTATTTTAGCTTTCATCGATAATTTGTTATCCCAGTTTACTACTTATTCTCTTTGTTCTTTTATTCCTTTTTTATTCTTTATATGTTGATTAGTCAGATAGTTTTGTTTTTTCAGTTAGTTGGTTATTCCTTTCATTTATTCTTGAGTTTCGTGTGGGGTGCAGCTTTCATTACTATAATCATATTTAATCTTTTATTTTTTCTATTTTTATTATTTTCGAGGGGCGCGGCTTTTTTATTTTTCCTTTATGATTTTATATGATTCTAGTAATATCTTTTTTTATTTCTTATTTTTTTGTAACTCTAGATTTTCCAAGGAATCTCTTTTCTACTAACATTCTTTTGTATACTTTTTCTATCTCTTTTCTATATATATATATTTCTTATACTTTATATTATATGTATATTTATATATCTGTATAACTTAATTAGGTTTATTATGGACTATTATGGTAAGTATTAACACCTTTTTTTCTTTAACATTTCTATTATCAAAGCTTCTATCCTGGAAAATCGAGTATTCTATTTTTATATTGTAAATACTACTCTTGTTTCAATTTTATCTTTAAAAAAAAAAAAAAAAAATTTTATTATGTTTACCCAAAATTCTTCAACTTTTTTCCATTATTTTTGATATAACAACTTTTCACTCTTATTATCTCTCTACCTTACAACATAAACAACCTATATGAATGTTCAATTTCAACAATCAGAATCAACACAATACAATAATCATCCAATAAATTATACAATTCTTATTAATATAAAGAGCTTTCAAAATACAGTTATAAT
Source organism: Piromyces finnis (assembly GCA_002104945.1). Taxonomy (NCBI): domain Eukaryota; kingdom Fungi; phylum Neocallimastigomycota; class Neocallimastigomycetes; order Neocallimastigales; family Neocallimastigaceae; genus Piromyces; species Piromyces finnis. The sequence continues at coordinate 1,622,564 of MCFH01000003.1, forward strand.
ACAGAAATCCAAAGTGATAGATATTCAAAATTTATCTTCCCGTTTAAAGTCTTCAGTAGAGTTAGAACTAAGTTTGTCAACAACTTAGCCACTTTTCCAGTTATAAAATTTAAAATATTGTTTGACAAATAATCCACTTGCTATATAATATATCCGTCTTTACTATTATTATTTTTATTTTACTATATATTTTATTTCATTATCTTATTTATATCATTATATCAATACTTCAAACTATTAATATCTATTGTCATAATAAGTTCTTTCAAAATGAACAATACCAATTGTACTGTACCTACCTTACGACGTGGTCTTCGTTTCTTCGGATCTAACTCCAATAAATCATATCTAATTTTTATCCATGATCTTAGTTCATGGTCAAAACAACGACTAATGGAATTTCTTTTAAAGGACATTCAACCTTTCAATGATATTCTTCAATCCCTCACCAAAAAATATTCACAATCACTCGGTACCTATTTCATTCTTAAAGTCAATGGAAAATGTCCGCTTAAAGCCATGTTACTTATACACTCACTTTCTGAAAAACTCCCAATCTCTAGTAAAATATCTTGGAAATTCATTGATAAGCTCAAAAACAATAGATCATACAAAAAACAAACGATCTATCAAATCTACTACTGGTCCACTCTCTGACGATTTCTATTTTAGTCATCTAAGCTCTAATGCTTCCTTTTTCAACTTATGTACTTGTTGGAACATCAATGGTTGGAACCCGGAGAAAAAGGACGGTGTTTTATACTTCATCTCTGTTTTCAAACCTGTATGTGTCTGTCTTCAAGAAGTAGGTAACAGCCAATTCCTCTGTGGTAATGCAATTCCCTCCCCATGCCTACCGAACTATAAACCAGTACACAGACGTGCTAATCCTAAAGTTCCAGGTATGAGAGGACTTTACATTGGTGTTCATAATTCTTGTTCCTTTACTCCTGAACCTCTTCTATATAAGTACATCATTTCAGTTACAATATTGTCATTTTGGAACCAGAGATGTACCATTGGTAATATTTACTTCCCGCAAACTAGATGGCCGGATGCTAGATTAATTGCCTTTGATGAACTTGATAAGTGGTTAACAACGCATAACAAATTCAACCACCCAGCTATCCTTGTAGGAGACTTTAATATGTCAGCTATTAAAATCAAATCTTATATATCACAACACTTCCCGGATTGGACTATGGCTGAGTTAACTGGTAATAATTTTACCTGGGAAAAAGGATCTAAATCTTCATGCATTGATCATATTATATACAACAAAGCTATGACAGAACACATAAACAAATTTTCAGTTTGTGAAGTTTTCCACGATGTTTCTGATCACAAACCGATCCTTGTGTCTTGTAAAAAAGACTCTTCGGATGGTTTCAAAAAGCCTAAGAAGACCTTTAAGTGGTCAAGTCATATCTGTAACACAAAGTGTTCTGACATTCTTACTAGTAATCGCTTTGCTGTTCTAGCTTCCGAGCTTGAAGCTAATTGCGATAGCCTTTCGGCTGACGATATGGTTTCAAGATTTTTAGATACTTCCAAAACTATAGGTAAAGAAATAAAAGCCATTGTGCCTGCAGATTTAAAAGGTCCAGCATTCCATTGCCCTCAATACATCAAAAACTTATCACATGAAAAACACCTGGCTTACAAAAATATTAAGCCCCTTTCAGATTGCGCTGACATGGAAAATTATCTTAACCAGTTCTCCATATACCAAAATCTATGTAATACCATCAAAAAGGTTAAGAGCAAATTCAGATCCAATCTCTATAAAGCTAATATTGTTTCTATCGGTAAACATTTTATTGATAAAAGCTTTAGACAAGGTTGGAAAGGCCTTAAAAAACTTGCCAAACCAAGTTATTCGTCCTCCCATGTTTCAACTATTAAGGACAAGAATGGCAAGGATTTATTTACTCCTCAAGAACAATTAAAACGTTGGGCTGAACATTATGAAAATCTTGCATCTGATGTTACAAATCACAGCTTAAATCGTGGTTACTGGGAAAGAGCCTTCCAATTCAACCATATCAATCAAATAGCATGGGATATAAATGGTCCCATTTCTATTGAGGAAATTAGAAATGTTGTTCTGTCAATGAAGAATAACAAGGCTCCAGGTCCCGATGGTATCCCAATTGAATTTTTCAAAGCTTTCTTTTGTAACGAAGAACTGGAGAAAGAACATAAGTCTGCTGGAAATTGTCTTAAATTAATTTTTAATAAAATCTGGAATGGTTCCTTTCCTTTGAAATGGAACTCTGCTGCTTCCATTGTTTCTATTCCAAAGAAAGGCGATCTTTCAGACTGTAATAATTATCGTGGTATTTCTCTCATCAATGTAGGTCTTAAAATTATTTCAAAAATTGTAACTAATAGAATTTCAAAGTATGCTCTTTCTCATAATTTTATAAGACCTGAGCAATTTGGTTTTCGCAATAAAGAAGAATGAATTAGCTTATTTATTTCCATTAGAGAAGGAAATTTAAAGGAAAAGCCACTTATGTCGCCTTTCTAGACCTTAAAAAAGCATACGACTCAGTTCCTATTTTTAATATCCTTACAAAGTTATATAAATTAGGTATACGTGGTAAATGTTTTGATTTTCTCAATAATCTCTACTCTACCTCTAAAGCTCGTGCACGTTTCTTGGATATGCTTTCCAATGAATTCCCTATAAACCGTGGTGTAAGACAAGGATGTCCTCTTTCTCCTATACTGTTTAACCTCTTTATCAATGATATTTTAAATAAATGTGAAAGGCTTGGAGTTAGCTTAGGTAATAAACGTTGTTGTGGTGGCCTTTTCGCTGATGACATTGTTTTGATTGCTCCTAGTAAGAAGAACCTTCAAAAGATGCTCAATCTAGTCCTTGATTGGGCTAATTTAAATGAAATGTCTTTTGGAATAAATAAATGTGCAACTATTGTTGTTAAACCTATCAACTTTAATAGATCCCCTAGTTATGTCGACCCAACATTTTACATCGGTATGTACTCGATTCCAAAGGTTTCTTGCTATACTTATCTTGGAATCCCATTCGACGAAGATCTTTCTTTGACTCCTATTCTGTCTAATATGTACAAAAAAGTTCAGAAATCTTTATTCTCTTTTAAGAACTTCCTCACCAACAATTGTGTTCCTATTGGCTTAAAAAACATAGTAATTCATTCTTATATTTTAAGCAAAATCTCTTATTATGCTCCTTTGCTTGGTTCCAACAAAAATAGAACTAGAAGAGTCCAATTTCTTATCAATACTGCTGTTTTATGGAGTGTCAATAGCTTTCACAATAAAAGTTTTAATAACAAAGATTTTGTTTTTGAACGAAATTCATTTATTAGTCTGTATGCTCTTACAAGAGATATGAAGATCCCTACCCTTTCAGGTATTTGTGCTGCGCAACAAGTGAAATGCTTTGTTAAATGGAGAAAATCAAATTGTATAATTAAAGATCTCGTCCGATCTATTCCTCCCATGTCTCATTACTCTTGGGTCAAAGAATCTTGTTCACTACATAAGAAGCTTATGAAAATAAATATTAAAAGTACTAAAGATATTAGAGAATATTATTGGAATAATAGTAGCCTAAATAATGGAAGTAAAGCCCTCAGATATACTAACAACAAATTCCTTAATTCAAATCGCCTAATGCATATCGGTCTCAACAAACCTCACTTAAATTTAGGAATTACCTGGATTATTCGTATTCGATGCGGTTATGAAAATACTACCCGAATTGCTATTGCCAGTAATAGAGTTACTCCTGACTGCCCTCGTGTCTGTCCATGTTGCGGATATGACGAACAATCTTTTTACCATTGGATATTAGAATGTTCTGCATTCTCTGAATACAGAGCTTCTTAACTTAGCTTTCTTGACGATCTTTTTACCCTTTTTTACAATAAATATAAGAATCAATTCATCACATACTTACTCCCCGAAACGGAAGTAAGAAAAATAATTTATAACTATATTTTTACGTTCCTTCTTGGTGGAACTTTAGCTTATGATGAGCTACAAATCGATAAGGCGGAACAAAGACATTTGAATGAACAGCTTTACAGTTCATCGGGGTCTCATGTTCCATATGTAGAGGGTCTCGCGGCTTTTCTTACTAAAACAATCCCTATCATTAGTAGCTCTATGAAGCTACTTTTTGATAGGTTTAGTAAGACACCTAACGTAATCAAGAGCGCCGACGTCGTACCGATATGGCAAAGGAACATTTCCAATGTTCCGTACACAGGGTTCAATGTTAGTATTTCCTCAAATTCGAATGAAAACATTATGAACTCATGGGAGAGTTTAGTGGACACCACACTATCATACCTGATGTTACTTCTTTTTTTTATTTCATTTAATTTATTAGGTAGGGACCAATCCCACACAGTACAAATTGCAGAGTTCATTGAACTTTTATGCAACTTAAATAATTATTTTATATTTTTTTATATTTATATTTTTATTTATATATATTTTATTATTTTTATTTATTATTTATTATATCATTATCAATATGTATTATCACCTAATATTATGTAATATCACTAATTAAGTAAGTAAATAAATAAAAGATGTGTATTCTCTTCCTAGTCTAAAAAAAAAAAAAAAAAAAAATTGTAAAAAAAAAAAAAAAAAAAAAAAAAAGATATTTAGAGAGTAACTATTATTTGTTTTTTAAAAACGTTTGTGTTTACCACCACCACCACTACTGTTTATATTAATACACTATTTTTTTTTTATCCTATTAGAAATAATAATTGAAAATATATACAATAAGATAATAGAGACTACTATAAAATATCCTTTTTTTTTTTTTTTTAATAAAACTTTATTTTTATTTAATATTTAAAATGTTTATTTTACTCTATTTTATTTTTCTAATATTTTTATATTATGTGTTTATTAATATAATTTTAAATAATAAAATTATATAATTGTAATGTTTAATGCTTTTTTTTTTTTTTTTTTTTTTAATATTAAGTATTTCTTTTTAGTATAAAAAAACAAACACTACTGAATAAACTCTATTTTTTTTTATATAAATATATATTGATTATTTCAATCCTTGTATTTTCAATCCTTGTATTAATAATAACACATTTTTATTATTATTAATACTATCGAAAGTTGAGTGATTTATTCTCTGTTGTTATATATAGAAATGATATTTTATTATTATTATTGTATTATTATTGATTTGAAAAAGAATAATAATAATTTATCATGTTTTTTAAACCAATTTTCTTTTTTTCAAAAAAAAAAATAAAAATAAAATGGAAAGAAAAGAAAAGAAAATGTTGGAACGATAGTATTAAATATATTAAAAAATTATTGTAAATTGACTTTTTTTTTTTTTTCCTCCCTTTCCCCCTTTTCTCCTATTTGATTTTTTATGAATATTCTGATGGACAATATGAAAATGTAGTGACTCTAACAGATTGAACTTTTATTATTGGTAATCTATACACACAATTATTTTCAAAAGTTAAAATAAAATGATATTTTGCATTTTCCTTGGGATCTTTTGTAAAATTATATTCTGTGACTTCTTTATAAGTTCCATCGTCTTGAAGCCATAAGGTCCAATTTGAAATTTTACTATTTGCTAAATTACATTTTAATAATTTATTATTTTTATCGAAACCATAATCTGCGTTTATTACTTCTTTTGGTAAATAAAAAAGAAAAATTCGACGAGCGGTTAATTCATTGCATACTATTAAACCTTTATCATATTCAAAATAGCAACTGATAAAATTAATAGATGCATTTCGAAAAATAAAACTAATTGATTTATAGTTAAGTTTCAAAGTTTTATCTTTAAAACTTAATGGTCTACATTCACTAGTACCATTTATACTTCTTTTATTTTCTTTTGTTGTTGTTGTTGTTGTTGTTGTTGTCGTTGTTATTGTACTATCTTTTTCGTTTAGTGAATCAATACCAATATATTTACAATTAATGTTAAATACGAATATTATTAATAAAAATAATAGTATATAACATTGTGATAATTTCATTATTTTTTTTTATTTTATTTTTTTTTTTTATTTATTTTTTATTATTGGAAATGAATTTTGATTTTTGTATTTCTTATAGCGTTTTATTTCTTCATAGATTTAAATTAAAAGTCATTGACAATTTCCAATATTTTTTTAAAAAATAAAAAAAAAAAAAAAAAAAAAAAAAAATCTGATATTTTTTTTTTAATTATAAAAACTTTATTTAATATAAAAATTTAATATTTTTTAAAATTTCAAAGGTCGATGGAAAAAAGCATTTGAACTTTCTTAGTCTACAAAGGATTATTATTTAATCTTTTATTCATTCATACTATATACAAAATAAAAAAACTAAGGTTTATTAAAAGAAATTATTTAAAATAAAAAACCAACATTAAAAACTCAACCTACCTACTTAATTGTAAAGATTACTTTATGGTGGGAATAACAACTAAAATAAAAATAAATCATTCCATTATTTTAATATTTTTTAAAAAAAAATATATATGTATATATGTAAAATTGGTATTTAGTATTATTTGTTTGATTGATTGCTTGTTTATTGGGAAACTACAAGATGCAAAAAAAAAATATAAATAAGCTATATTAGCTATATTCATAAAAGAAACTGTCTTGATCATTCCACTAGACTAAATAGAAAGAAGGTAATCTTTATATTCCTATGTTATTAAATTTATTTTATCTTGCTCTCTGACTAATTAAATAGTTTATATATTTACACTATTCTATTAAAGAGGAGGAATATTTCTATTCTTATTTACTTTTTTATATCTAATCTTTTTTCTATGAATTTTCTATGAACAGGGTAAATTATTTTTGGTTATTACTATGTTTTTTTTTTTTTTTTTTACCAAATTCGTGTGTTATAGAAAGTTACTATAATTTTCTTCATCATATTCTTTAGCTTTTTATTAATTAATATTAATAATTATGGAATATTAAGAAAAGAATTTAATTGACATTAACCATCACTACATTAAATCAAATAATGGTTTTATATTAATAAGCAATATGTCAAGGGGATTACAACCAAAGAATTATTATTTATCTGCTATTATATAAAAATTAATAATCAAATTGTATTTTTTTTTTCATTAATAATAACTTTATTGTATTTGAAACTTTATATTTTTTATTTTTATAATAAAGTAAGAATGGGATTAAATTTACACTATTTCTTCAATACATTAATTGATCTTAGAGATATAATGTTTTAAATCATTAAATTATTATTAATAAAAAAACATATTATTAGAAAATTGAAAATAGGCTTGCTCTACTCTTAAATTTATAATTTCTACTGTATAAAATGATGTTTTTCCCATTTTAAATACTTTACTTTAGGGTCAACCTTTCATATCCTTCCCAATTTTTCATTCTTCATAATATTTAATTTTTTATATAAATTAAAGTTTTATTCCATATTTATATTATATTAAAATATTTTTAAGTTTTTATATTTTATTAATAATTAAACTTTTATTTAGGGTAACATCAAAGATTAAAAAAACTTGTATCACCACAACAACAAATAATATTTCGTGTAATTAAAGGAATATTAAATATAAAATTTTATTATTTTAAAAATAATAAAAAATAGGCAGATTCATGAATCGAATCCTTGCATTGCATTAGCATCCCCTCCAGCTGTTATACAACATCTTGTTTAGAAAGAAAAGAGTATTATAGCTTTTTAAATAAAAATGAGACCATTACTACAATTAAAAATAATAATATAAACATTTAATATACTTTTTTTTTAAAAAAAAAATAAATATATATAACGATTATTAGATTGCTTTTTTTTCCTATATATAATATAACTTTAAGTATATAGTTCCAGAAATGAAGAAAAGTATAATTTTTTTTTATTTTATAATGCCATATCATAATATTTCTTCTTCTTCTTCTTCTCTCTTAAAAACAAATCTGTCTATTTAAGATTAAGCATACATTAAAATATATAAAATTTTATACTTTACAATAATTAATAGATTAGTAAAATATTATATATTTGAAATAGATAAATTATTAAACAATGATTACGCATTAAACTTGTAAAACTACTTTAACTAGTAAAAATATCCTTTCTTAAGTGAGAAATAAAGTATAGAATGTCTTACAAAAATAATTATGCCAAAAGTTTATAGTAATGTACTACAAAACCAACATAAAAATACCTATTCTTTTTTTTTTATCCACATAAAGATAATCAATACTATTTAAAGTATTTAGTCCAAATATTACAATTATCAATTATAAATAGTATTTAAATATACTTTTTATTTTCTATATTCACTTTTTTTTTTTTTTATCTTTTTTCATTTAATAATTAAAGACTTTTTTTTTTCTAAAAAAATGTTAAAATGAATATTTTCCTCAATAGATTAAAAAATATACAAAATAGATAGTACTAACTAAATCCAAATTTTTAATTAAAATGTAGGTTACCTGTGTATATAAACATTTTTAAGAAAGGTGAAAACAATAGTTAAAGGTGAAACCACTCTATACTTTTAAGGTGTTATTAAAAATTTGTTTGTGTAAATGATTAATTAAAAAATAAAAAACTTTTTATTATTTTTTTATTTATTATAATATTATTATTGTTGAAATTTATTTACTTTAGATTTTAATTCATTTATTTATTATAGTTATTTATTTAATTATTTAATATTTTATTTATTTAATTTTAATGTAAAAAAGAGCTACCTGACCCACAACAACATTAATAATAATAATCTTAATTTTAATTATTTCTATTTATGGAAATTAACTACAATTATTAGTTTTCTGTTTACAAATTCCTCAGATTCCTTTAAACCTCAATATTAAGAAAAGGGAAAAAAAAAAACTACATGTTACATATAGTAGATTTGAAATATTTTATATTTTTTTTTTTTGAATTATTTCTTTATATTTATGTTTTTTTTTTCAATGCTTTAAAATCATCCTGCCTTTCTCTCTTTTACATTATACAATAATAATACGTTTTTTTAATTTCTTTTTTTGCTTTAGGGTAAATTTAATTAAAGTTTAAAAATTAACAAAGCAAAATTATAAAAAAAGTTTTTTTTTATAATACTCAATTTACCCGTAAAACCAATTTTACCAACAACAACAACAACAACAACAACAACAACAACAACAACAATAATAATAATAATAATAATAATAATAATAATTAGAATAATGGATAATGGATAATGATCATAATTTGTTATATCTTTTTTTTTTTTTATTTTCTAACCATAAATCAAATTAGCAATTAATAGATATTAATAATTAATGCCTAATTAATATTTATTAAACTTTTTGTAGAAATAAAAATGGTGCTTTTATACTTTTTAAGTTTTAATAAGATTAAACTTGAAAGTTATTTAGATTACATATATAAAGTATCACCATCATACCTGCACACTGCATTCTAAAGTACATCTTATAATTGTTCATACATGCATATTATTTTCTAATTTTTTTTTCCATTTTTTCTTTTTTTTTTCTTCTTCTTAATCTTACTGTAGTTAGATTATTATTTTTACTAAAAAATAAAAGTATTCCTGGGAAAGGAACCATTGCCAACTGAATAAAAAAGTGGCCTTTTGGGTTGTTCATTTTTTCTTTATTTTTTTATTAAAAAAAATTTAAATTAAATTAATTTATATTAATATATTATAATATATTTTAATATATACATTTGATATATTGTAAATTAGTCATTAAATAAAAAGATGTTAAGCATTATTCATTTTATGTAACTCATTTATATATAATAATATATTGTATTCATATATTAATTTTAATTAAATGTAAAACAGTTGAATACACAAAATTAAACATAAATATAAATAAAATACTTTATATATTAAAGTCAATTCTAATTCTAATATATAATATAATATCACATATATTACAATATATTACAATATATGCTAATTATTTTTAATTAAAGTTTTTTTTATTAAAATTTTTTATTTAAAAAAAAATAAAAATTTCTACTTTTTAACATAAAAAAAAAAAAAAAGAGGAAAAGAAATTGCAAAAAAAAAAGTGGGAATTTAACAGTAAATCTTAATAAAAAAACCAAGAAAAAACCCAGAAACAAAAAGAATTAAAAATAAAAAAATTAATTAAAAAAAAAAGAAAAGGAAAAAGTAAAAGTTTTTTTTTAAAAATTAAATTTTAAAGGTAAATATTGTAAATTCTTTTTTTTTTTTTTTTTTTGGCCATTCTTTACTTGTAGTAAAGTACAAAATAAAATATGTCGCTGAAGCGAGAAAAAATTTATATTTCAACAATTATCAAAAATATTCTTTATGGTCCCTATTCAAAGATAAATAAAAGGGATTGTATGCCATAGGCAACTTTTTTTAATGACAATTTTAAACCAATACAAAAAAGAGAGAACTCAAGATAGTGATAAGAACGTAGAATTGTATACTAGGTGCATTTTTAATTGTAATAGATAGAACTCGAGATGTTTATTTTTTGGCAATAAAATTGATACTTTTTCTAGTTATTATAATTAACAATAACATTTAATGTTAGTTATTTAAAAAAATGATGAAAGAGAATTATACAACAGATGAATTGTTTAATACTGGATGCAACCTTTATACAATTAAATTTAAAATAAAATTTTCACCTTTAAATTATTCCTATTTTATTTATCAATAAAACATTAAAACATAAATAAAATTTAAATGAAATATAAATGAAATTGAAATTCTTTATTATTAATCTATATATACAATAGATATAAATACTAATCAAATTATTTTTATTATTATTAAATAATTATAAACATGCATTTTAAAAATATTATGAAACACACACACACACACACGCATACACAAATACATAATATATAGTAATAAAACATAAAACTATATTGAAAAATGATTTGCCAATATATTATTGCTTTAGTTTTCTTTATTGCTTCAACTTTCTGTACCACTTGTGGTAGAGATATTCCTTGTCTTGCTGAAAATGCACAAATGACTTTCCTTGGTCGTGTTATAAATGTTGAAAAAACTAATTCTACCTATTTCTCAGCTGAAGTTCAACCATTATGTACTATGTATTCTACTGTTCAAAACACTAAACTTGATGAAGAAGAATTTCAACGTACTGTTTTCATTGATGGTTTTGGTACTCATGCTGGTGGTTCTTGTAATGCTGATAGTGGTATTGTCGGTGATACCAACATCTTTTTCGTTTGGGTTAATGCTTCCAGAGTTCATGGTGTTGCAAGACGTTTCGGTCTCTATGATCCATGCTATGGTGCTTTCAAATACACTGATGAAAATGCCAATCAATTAAATAACTTTATGGCCTCTCATAATTCTATGGTTCCAACTCCAACAGGAAAGGAATGCCCATCAGATGCTGGTAAGCCAGGTGTATCTAGTAATGGTATGTCAGGTTCAATTAACTTAGAAGATGGCTTTTCTAGTAATGCTATGATGAAATATACACTTAGCTTTGTAGCTATCCTTGCTTCTTTACTTGCATTATTTATTATGTAAATAAGTAGATAACATTTATACAAAGAAATCATTATTTTTAATATTATGAAATTATACCTTTTTTAAAGTATATATTTATATTTTTTGTTTATCCCAACTACTCAGTATAATTATCATCATTATTTCACCCATTAGTATTAAATTTATCATATATATATTATAAGTTTTATTTTTTTTTATTGAATATTTTATTTTTAAAGCATTATTATATCTTTAAGTAATAATTAATATCACACAAACCTAAACTCCAATAATTCATTCTATTATTATTTAATTAGTATTTTTGGATTATTTTTACATTTTTGTAAAAAAAGAAAAGATAAAAAAGAAATATTCATAAATATTCATAAAAAAAAAAAAAAAAGTATATTTATTTTTAATACAAAAATAAAAGTTTAAAAAAAATCAAAAAATAATTTTAAATTAAGAAAGAAAAAAAAAAAAACGTTGCTCACACTTTTTTTTTTTTTTTTTTAATTATTGAATGAGTAATGTTTTATAGAAATTAAATGTAATAGTCAAGGGAAGGAATAGCAATAATAATTATTTAAAAAAAAAAAACTAATATAATTAATACATTATAATTATGAAAGGAAAGATAATAATAATAATAAAAAAGAAAGATTATTATTATATGAAAAAAATTAATATTATAATATTTTTTTTTAATTCATATAAATACCAAAGTAAAAATAAATAATTTTAAAAAAAAAAAAATATTGAAAATAATAATAATAATAAAGAAATTGTATTTTATTATTAAAATAAAAGTATTATCATTATGCAATATCTAATACCCTCCTTTATTTTTGTTTCATTAAAACTATTTCTTAAATTTGTGTTGAATTGAACCATTTATAATTAAATCATTATTTTAATGAGAATTAGTTATAAGATAAATCTCTAATATCATATTAAAAATATATAATTAAATAAAAATATTTTATTTTATTTAATAATTGTGGTATTTCGTAATATATCTATTTCCTATTTTATGATTAAAGAGTTATTTATGAATTACAAGCTTTCTAAATTTGATAAATTTGAAAGTTCTGGTAGGGTCACACCAGTTAACTTATTTTTGGATAAATATCTATTTCAAATGAAATTTATATATAAAAAAAAAATTAACATTTTAATAACAAATAAAAAAAATAAACTGGTTTAATAAAGAGGAATATTATTAAAAAATTAGATTACAAAGTTTTTAGTTTTGATAACTTTGCAAATTCTGGTGATATAGAATCAGCTAATTTATTACTAGATAAATCTCTATTTCAAAATGAAAATATAGATATCTATGAATAAAAGTAATAAATTATAATTAATCTACTAGAGATTGAATATTATTTGGTAATTTCTTACTTAATTCATTTCCTTAATAAATTAATTTGGTTTCCTTCATTATCGATATATTTTTTTGTATCTGTAATAAATTTATATGTATTTTTATCTATATTTTTGTTATTTGACAATTTTATACTATTTTCAACACCCTTTAATACTAATGTTTTACTTTCAGGCGAAATCTTCTCGTTTTTAATTATATCAATAGCATTACTGTTGTCTAAGTTTTCAAGGTCAAGATGATATAATTTATTTTGTGTATCTGAAAAATCATTTGAATAATATTCTTCTTTACCCAACTTAGATGCAATACTATTATGTAATTTGCAAATAACTTCACTATTATTTCTTAAATTACCGTTATTATATTCTTTAATATTTTTATTAAGTAATTCATGTAAATCATTATAGGTAGCTAATAACGTATCTCTGTAAACATCATCAATATTATCTATATCGAGTAATTCTATTTTTTCACACAGTTTATTTATAGTATTTAACAAATCTTTTGAATCTGATACTATAGTTTTATGATCAACTTCAAAAGATACTCTTTCATTTTCAACTAGTACTAGACCATACATTAAATTACCATTATTTAGATTTACAATACCTGTTAAATTTTCAATAGAAACATTATCAATTTCAAATTACTGTTTTTAGATCCTGGTTCATTAGAAATATGATATTTATTAAATACTTTACTATTCTCCTCATCACTGATATCTTCGCTTTCACCACTAACATCATTTTCGTCTTTACCATCATTATCAATATTATTATCGTCATTATCATTATCAATAATATCTTCTTCATTGTTATTATTATCATTGACATTATCAATAGTTGTACTAGTAATCGTAGTTGTAATATCTCCAAAGATTTTTCTGTGATTTTCTAAATTACTCTTAAAATAACCCTCCATTTCTATTACATCATTCTCATCAAAATTAATTAAAAGAGAATTATCACTACTTTCATATTTAGCTAATAAGCGTTTATATTGATTAATTGTATGATGATGGTCGATAAGATAACTAGAGCTTTCTTCCTTAGTTAAGCCATTTAAATTTTTGTCATAATTCTGTGATACATATTTCCATACATCAGTGATTTTTTCTGCATTCTTATGTAAAGCTTTTGGGTTAGATATATCGTCAATACTGTCATAATATGGCAAAAGATTTTTATCTAAATTTTTTTCTTTAAATAATTCTACTATATTTATTGTATTTAATCTAATATTATTATCAAAGGAAAGTCTTGTTGGATTTGTACAGGCATTATTTTCTCCTTTTCGTATGCTTACCAACTTCGATCTTTGGCACATATTAACATTACTTATTGAAATTATATTACCCATCCAATCAAACTCAACATCCATTTCATATAAATGATCAGCAGTAATTCCAATACCATTTAAAGTAGCACTATTATTTACTGGAAAGAAATATTCAAAAATACTAGCACCAACAGTTAAAGTTAATATTTTGGAATGTATTTCATTATTATTATTTCTATTATTATTTATAGGATTTGAAAAATTTTTTATAATTAAAGAAAAATTATAAAATTCCGATCTAGTATTTTCATTAACAACATTACTGAAAAATCCTATGTAATCATGGTTATAATTTTGTTTTAGTTGATGCATTTCTAAAGCATCTCATAAAGGAATATTATTTGGATTATTTATAAAGGCATGTTGTTAAGAATATGTTGCACCAGAATTTCTATTGAAATACTTTAAAATTTTATTTGATTCTTTTAATACATCTAGGTTACATATATGATTTCATTATGTTTTTTTCAAGGTTAACTAAATTATTATTATTATTATTATTATTATTATTTCTTAAAGTAAGAAAAAAATGCTGTTCAAATTCGCTATAAAAGCTTAAATCATGATTATTATTTACTTTAAATTCATTTAATTTAAAACCTTTGTTTAAACAATTATATAGAACATCTTTATATTTCTGTTTTTCAATTGCATCATTTATATTATCGTATTTATATTGGATATAATCATATTGAATTATATAATTATCAACAATAGCTTTAAATGAATTTCTTAATATACTATTACTAATAGAATCACCATTTTTATTCCTATTTATATAACCAGTATCTCTAAATACAACGCCAGTAAAAATATTTAACTTTAAAGCAATATCTTTATAATAGCCGTTAGAATCATTAATATTATATTCTTTTCTATTATGATACTTAATAACAAATTCAGTGGCTCTTTTTTCTCCTCCATCTGAAGAAAATGAAATAGGATTATTCATGGTGTTACTGATGCTATTACAGATACCAATGGTGAAACAAATGAACAAAATTGGAGTCAATATTAGGAACATTCCGGTACTCAAGAATATAGTCATTTAAGTAAGGATGATTTTGATTATTATAATAATCAATATGAGGAAGTGAAAAAACTCAAACATGTTGAAAGTAAACATGAAAAATGTTTTTATGCTGGTTTAATTAATGGTATAAAAGCTATATGGGCCGTTACTAGTAAAGGTATTTCAAAAATATTTAAAGGTGGTAGTAAAAATGCAGCAAGTAACAATGCTAATAAGCGATCTATAAGTGGAGGAAAAGGTGGAAATGTATCTAAACCGGTTAATAATAAATCTAGTAATAATAAATCTAGTAATGATAAATCTGGTAATAATGAAAATAAAAATGAGAATAATAAGAATAATAATAAGGATTATGATAGTATTTTTTAAATCAGCAGATGCTGCTCAAGCAGGTATTGCTTATGCTTCGATGATTCAAGAAGGGGATATTGCAAATAGAGAACATATTCAAACTGAAGTATGGAATCAAATGAATTACGATCAAATAGAATACTGGAATTATTGGAATTATAATCAAACGAAAAGATGGAATAGTAAAAATTATGATCAAACAGAAAAATGGAATCAAAAAAATTATGATCAAACAAATTATTGGAATGACCCTAATTACCAACAAACTGAAGCCTGGAATACACTAAATTATGAATAGACGGAAAAATGGAATAATATTAATTATAATCAAACTGAGGAGATGGAATTGGAAAACATTTGATCAAACTGAATATTGATATCACTCAATATAAATTAGCTAATTTTAATTATGATACTCAAGAATATTTTACTGAAAGGCAAGAAAGGTCAGATTTAGTTATGGCTTTAGCAGGTCAACGTTTATCAAGCAATACAGAAGTTGAAGGTTCTAACGATGGCGGTTCAAAAATTAATTCAAAAGAGCATTCAAATTATAATTCTCATTCGCATGGTATAATGGATCAGAATAAAAATATTAATGGTTACTCGGATGCATATACTTTAGGTCACAGCGAGACATCCAATACAGAATTTTCCAGAAGTGATAATATTTCTAATATTTTATCTAATACTTATACTAAAGAAAACGGTTGGTCTAAAGAAAATAGTGAATCTAATACATCGACTAATGGAAGAACCTTTGGTAATAGTTATTCTAATTCAGTTATGAAAGAAATTTCTAAAGAAGATACTAAAACAATTTCAACAGAAAATACAAATAGTAGAATTGTTTCTAATACCGTTTTTATCATGGAGTAATTGGTTTTTAAGAAAAAATAATTATCATAGAAGATATATAGAACCATTAGTATATGCAATATCTTCATGTAATTTAGATTACCATATATATTTAATATGTATAGTTATGAGCAACCAAATCATGATGGAATTCAAATCGACCCTTATTTCAATAATTTATTACCAGGTGAAATGGTAATAAATAAATGAAGTTGTTTTATTTTTTAAAAGAAAATGTATATATTTTATTTCAAATATTATATTTGTTATTATAAATTAGTTATATTTGTATTATTTTTAATTAAATTATAAGATATCAAATAAATAAAAAAGATGGTTTTAAAAAATATATACTAAATTTCTTTTTAAATAAAATATTTTTTAAAATTACATCCTTTTTTATAATAATTCTAATTTCTTATTGAATTATTTAAATTTGTATTTATTATTATAGAGAGTATAATGGTATAGTATCAATTATATATATATAATATTTTTAAATATCTAATTTATTTTTATGAGTAGTATTGAATTATAAATAGTTTTTATTTATAGGAATGGTTTACACTGATAAAATATAAATATATTTATAGGAATATCGATTTTGATAGTGTTAATATAAAATTTTTTTGTTTAATAAATGTAGAAATAGTTTTAAAAATAATCTTTTTTCTTTTTGTGATTTTTATAATATAATAATTTAAAAATAAAATTATATAGATCCCTATTTTAATCATTTAAATGGATAGTTTTTTCTTTTACTAATTCAATTGTTTGGTTTAATAACAATATCACTACATATCTCATTATTATTATTATTATTAGTTTTGTATTGCTGTGAAGATACTGTACTACTCATATTACTACTTTCATCATTTTCATTATTACTATTTCTTCTTTTATTTTTTAAATAGACATAGAATGTTGATAAAGCAATAAATAATACACATGGGATAACTAGACATATTATAATTATTAATTTAATATTAGTGCTCTTTGTTTCTAATAAAGGATTATTAGCAATATACCTTTTGATAATGAATTTAAAATTATTAATATGTTAGCTAAACAATGAAATTTTAATAAGATATAATATAATATAAAATGATATTTATCTATTTTTATGTTAAAATAAATGAAATTAATTACAATTTTATATTCGATTTTTGGATTTCTTTCGGAACGAATCCACTTAAATTATTAATAGATAATTGCCTAATTAAAAAAATAATAAATAAAAATACAAATAAAATTAATAAAAAGTATAATAAAATAAATAAGAAAAAAATGATGAATTTCATAAGAATAATAAAAAGTGAATTACAAAGTATTTAATTTTGGTATTTTTGCAAGTTCAGGTGGTATGGAGCCAGTTAAATTATTAGAAGATAAATCTCTATATCAAATGAAAATTATTAAAAATGAAGATTTAGCACATTAACAGTAAGTGATAGTAATAAGAATATAGAATTAAAATTTTAAAAAAAAAAAAAATAAATTTACAAAGTTTTTAGTTTTGATAATTTTGCAAGTTCTGGTGGAATAGAACCACTTAATCTATTATCCCTAAAATTTCTATATTAAATAAGAAAATAGGAATATTTATGAATAAAAGTAATAAACAAAACATAAATTATTATATAGTATAAATTTAAATACAAATATTCTAGGTTTATTAAGTTTCCAAGTTCTGGTGGAATTGAATCACTTAATTTATTATGGGCTAAACATCTTTTTAAAGAAAACAATAAATTAATCATTAGAATAAAAATGTATATAACTATTAATTCATTCCATTATTACAAGTATTCTAAATTTGATAAATTTCCGAGTTCAGGTGGAATTGAACCATTTATTTTACTTTTACCAAAGTATCTTTTTATAGAAAATAATAAATTAATACATAATAATAATAATAATTTATAATATCAATAAGGAAGAAAAAAATATTTCAGTTATTACAAATATTTTAAATTAATTAAATTTCCAATTTCTGGTGGTATAGAGACAGAATGAGTTTTGCCAGATATATTTCTTTTTTATTAGAAATAAAAATATATTAATAAATATATATTCAATTATTGAAATGAAAAAGTTTAAATTTTGCTTTAAAAAGAAATGTTTATGTTTTTTTTTCATATAACCATTTAAAATAGTTTATACTTTTATATTTTTAAATATATATTAAATAGAAAGTATATCTATTATTATAAATATCTTAATAATAATAATAATAAAAAAAAATCTTATTCATTGTTCATTACTTTATTTTTTTAATAAAAAATATAATATATTACTTTTACTATTTTATTAACGGTTTTATATATATATATTTCATATAAAGTAAAAAATTAAAATATTATAAAATATATAATATATTACATTTTAGTAATATGACCATCATTTGAACAAGTCACTCCTTCTTCTTGACAACAATTGTATGTCTGATTTTTTTGTAATAATTCATTTACCACAAAACACTCTTCATTAATAGTACTTTGTGCAGAAATGCATTTTACAGTAATAATAAGAGTAATTAATAAAATAAATATATTCATAATGGTAACTTATCTATTTATTATTATTTAAAAAAAAATTAAAAACTAGAACCTTTTTAAACATAAAATCATACAATATCTTTTATTTATAATTCTACACTTAAAGTTTTTTAAAATAATACTATTTATAGTAGTTACAATAAAAGTTTGGTATTAAATAGTATAGACTAATAGATAAAAACAAAATAAAAATAGGATTTATAAATATTCATTCTATTCATTCCATACATTAAAATAAAGATTAAAAATTACAAAAATACTAGTATATATTTATTTAATTTTTTATTGTCATGACGAGTAAAATATTGATAATACTATATTTTATACATTTTATTTATTTCCTTTTTTTTTGGTAAAAAGGGAAAGAATATTTTTACCTTTTATAATGATTAAATAGTTATGATAAATAATTTTTTTACCATGGTAAAAATAAAGTAATTATTAAATCATATTGGTATTTCTTTCTATGAAATAGAATATTCATAAAAAAATAAAAGTTTAATTCTTTATCAATATGTATTATTTAAAAGTTTTTATAAACACTTTTTGGATAATATAGTTAGTATCTATTAATTATATAATACTGTAATTTTTTTATGAGTACTATTTATTGAATTAAAAATTATAATTATTTATGGATATGATTTACAATGATAAAACAGAAATTTATTTAAAAGAAAAAAAAAAGGATGATATTGTTAATTAATATATATAGGTTTAATGAGTGTAGAGCTAGTTAATAATATATTTTATATTTATAATTTTCATTATAAACTATTATAAATAAAAAATAAAAAAGAAAGTAAAATATATAAATGTATAAATTACTTTCTTTATTAAACTTTAAAATTGTCTCCATCATCTCAAATGTTAGATTTAATAATAATATCGCTACATACTGCATTATTATTATTAGTTTTATATTGCTGTGAAGATGCTGAATCACTTATATTACTTCTTTCATCATTTCCATAATTTAGATTTCTTTTATTTTTAAAAAATACATATAGTACTGCTAAAACAATGAATATTAAGCATGCAATATTTAGAACTATTATAATTATTAATTTAATATTAGTGCTCTTTGTTTCTAATAAAGGATTATTAGCAATATACCTTTTGATAATGAATTTAAAATTATTAATATGTTAGCTAAACAATGAAATTTTAATAAGATATAATATAATATAAAATGATATTTATCTATTTTTATGTTAAAATAAATGAAATTAATTACAATTTTATATTCGATTTTTGGATTTCTTTCGGAACGGATCCACTCAAGTTATTATTAGATAAATTTCTATTTAAATTGAAAAATAAAGTTTTTAGTAACGTAGTAAAAGAACAAAAGGTAAATATATATATATATATTTATTTATAAAAATGATAAAATGTTATAATAATAATTACAAATTTTTTAATTTTGTCAATTTTGCAAGTTCAGGTGGTATGGAGCCAGTTAAATTGTTATAAGATAAATCTCTAATATCATATTAAAAATATATAATTAAATAAAATTATTTTATTTTATTTAATAATTGTGGCATTTCGTAATATATCTATTTCTTATTTTATGATTAAAGAGTTATTTATGAATTACAAGTATTCTAAATTTGATAAATTTGAAAGTTCTGGTAGGATCACACCAGTTAACTCATTGTTGGATAAATATCTATTTCAAATGAAATTTATATATAAAAAAAACTAACATTTTAACAAAAATAAACTGGTTTAATAGATAGGAATATTATTAAAAAATTAGATTACAAAGATTTTAATGTTGATAACTTTGCAAATTCTGGTGATATAGAATCAGCTAATTTATTACTAGATAATTTTCTATTTCAAAATGAAAATATAAATATTTATGAATAAAAGTAATAAATTATAACAAATTTTTTATATTTTACTTTAATATAAATTTAAATACAAAATTTCCAAGTTTTTTAAATTTTCAAGTTCAGGCGGAATATCACCAGTTATTTCATTAGAATTTAAACATCTTTTAAATTAAAATAATAAATGAATCATAAGAAAATATTTTTCAATTATAACTATATTAAAAGTTATTTTTTTAATTCATTACAATTCTTTTAATTTTGATAAATTTCCTAATGAAGAAGGGATTGAACCTGTTATATTATGTCCTTGTATCGACCTTTTTTTTTATTTTTTTAAAAAAAAAAATAAATTAAAATAAAAAAAATCGGAATAAAAACTTTATTAAAAAAATAATAATATTAATAATAATTTTTTTTCCTAAATACTAATATTTTAACAATTACAAATATTCCAAATTCGATAATTTTCCAAGTTCTGGTGGTATGGAATCAGTTAAATTACCCCCACGTATTAATCTATTATAAATATAATTAAAATATTTATTTCAATAATAAAAATATATATAAATAATAAATTATTTCTTTTAATACAAATATTCCAGATTTAATAAATTTCCAAGTTCAGGTGGAATGGAACCATTTAAATTATTACTACGTATGTGTCTATTTGAAATAATGATATAATAATAAAATTAAAGCTTAATAAGTAAATGTTTATCAATGATAAATAATAAATTATTTGCATCAATACAAATATTTTAAATTAGCCAAGTTTCCAATTTCTGGTGGTATAGAGAACGGTTTAATACTATTTATATGAAGAATTCTTTTTTTTTTTTTTTTTTTTTTTGATAAAAATATAAAAATATTAATAAAAATATATACAATTATTGAATTGAAAAGATTTAAATTTTGGTTATTAAAAAAATTGTTTTTAAATAAAGTCATTTAAATCTATTTTTTTTATCTATAAGTAAAATAAACAGAATAAATAAGGGAAATATAAAATAATACTTATACCATTGTATAAAAAAATTCTATACTATTTTTTTTAATATTTTAAAAGTAAATACTGAACATTATTTAAAAATAAGAATTCGGTTTGTTTTAAAACAAAATATATCCTATAATTCATTACATTTTAGTGATATGACCATCAGAACAAGTAACTTCTTGACAACAATTGTATGTTTGATCTTTTTGTAATAATTTATTTGCTATAGAACATTCTTCATTAATAGTACTTTGTGAAGAAATACATTTTATTGTAGTAATAAGAGTAATTAATAGAAATGATATGTTCATAATTTATATATTTATTTATATATTTATTTAAAGAGATGCATTATAAAATTGAGTACTTTTAACCTAATAGATTTTCAATAAAAAAAAATTAAGCTTTTTAAAGTAAAAACTATTTTTAGTAATAAAAAAAAATGGCATTAAAAAAAAGGTGTATTGAAAGTTAAATAGTTATTCGGTACATTATAAAGACTTAAAAAAATAATTATATATAGATATATTTTTAGTTTTAAAATGAAATTAAAAATATGTAATAGTATAAATTTTTTGGAAAAAAAATAAAGTTTATTTTTTTGAAGTGCTTTAAAGCTGCTTTACAAAGTTGTGATAAAAATGAATAATTATTAAAATTTATTATTGATGAATTAGTATATATCCTAGATTTTGGAAGGGTTTTTTTAGGCAGAATTTTGGCCAGGCAAATTTTTTGTCTGGCTAAAAAAATTACCTACAGATTTAAAAATTATGATATTGTTATGTCTTTTTTATAAAATAATATATACTTTTAATTTTTTTTCAAAGAATAATTATTAATACATTTTATTCTATATATACTATATAATAGTTTTTATAAATTCTTATTAACAGATAGTATTATTTATTAAATTTGTAATTTATTATTTTTTTATGGCTATAGTTTATAGTGAAAAAACAAAAATACGTTAAAGAAAAATATTATCATTGTTAATTTTAATATATATATAATAATTTATAATATAATGAAAAAGACTAATATTTTCATTATAAAATAAGATAATAAAAAGTAAAATATAAATGTATAAAATTCGTTTTTTTTTTTTTTAATAAAGTTGAACTTCTTCCTTCTCGTAATTATTAATTTTAATAATAATATTACATAATAATATTACTATATATATTTCATTATTATTAATACTTTTATGTTACTGATGATTTCCTTATATCTCTATTAAGTTATTTCTCTGATTCGTATTATTTTTTCTATTTTTAAAATACATATACCATTACTAAAACAATAAATAATACACATACAGTAATGGTACTTAATATGATTACTAGTTTTATATTAATACTTTCAATTTCATTTGTTTTATTGTTTAGTAGGTATCTTTTAAAATAAAAAGAATATTTATTTTTTTAATTATTATAAAAATAATTTTTAATAATAATTTTTTTAATCCATTACAATTATAATTGCATTAATTTTGACAAAGTTCCTAATGAAGAAGGGATTGAACCTGTTATTAGACTAAATTGAATCCATCTTTTTTTCTATTATTATTATTATTAATTTTTATATAAAAATTTATTAAATATTTTTTTTCATACTATAATACTTTAATTATTACAAATATTTCAAATTTGATAAATTCCCAAGTTCATGTGGTATTAGACCAGTTAAATTATTTTCATACAAGTGTCTATTTCAAATATTATTAAAAACAAAATAAAACTATTAATGATTATTCCAACGCTTATTTCAATAAGTATTAAATATATATAATAAATCATATCTATTAATACAAATTTTCCAAATTTGTTAAATTTCCAAGTTCTGATGGGATATGACCGGTTAATTTTCCACTTATTTCCTATTTCGAATTATATTGATATAAACTCTTAATACACAGCAATTTATTTATAATGATAAATAATAAATTATGTTAATTATTACAAATATTTTAAATTAGTTAAAATCTTAATTTCAGGTGGTATAGAAATTAAAGGACTAGCATTGACATATACATTTCTTTTTTTTAATAGAAATATAAATATTAATATATATATAATAAAATAAATAAAAAAAAAGTTTGAATTTACATTAGAAGTTATTCATATAGCCATATAACCATATAACCATTTAAAAAATTAAAATATGTTTTATATTTTTAAATAAAATAAATAAAAGAAACACAAATGAAAAAAGAATCTTATTAATATGTAGTATTATTAAGACTATAATTATTTAATAAAAAGAAACGTAGTATAATTATAATTATTAATTAAACTACTTCATTAACATTTTTACATTTAATAAAAAGTAAAAACTAGATTTTGTTTCATATAAGAAATTTAGTTTACATTATTTATTACAGTTTAGTGATATGAAAAAAAAAAGTATATTTTTAACTTTTTAAAAGTAGAACTTTAAGTCGTGACAGAAATGGATAATTATTAAATTTTATTATTAAGTTTTTTTTTATAAATGTATTAACAAAGAAAAGAATGTGTATTAATAAATTTTATTCAATATCCAAATTTCATTATACTCTTCTTTGACAAAAAAAAATTTTTTTAATAATAACAACTTTAAGGTAAAAAAAAAAAACTTTATAAGTATTAAATTAAACCAAGGATATTTATGAATAATCATCATTTTTGATAAAAAAAACTATGAAACTATGGAACTTTTTTATTTTTTTTTTTATTAATTAAAAAAAAGATTTAGGATGAGAAGGATGTTTTGTTAATAGTATTTCTTTTATTAAGGCATCTTCAATAGCTTGATACCTTTTAGTATTAAGTTGTTTTAAAAGATGATCATATACATCAAATGTATTACTTAATATCATGTTAGATATTTCAGATGTAAATCCATTAATATAAGAAATACCCATGTCATTTTCTATTATAGGAATTGTTGGGGTTGTGGTTGTATTTGATTCATCGCCTTGAAGATTCCAAACAATTAATTTTGGTAAGGTGTAGCCCATTGCCTCAAATTTAATTTTCATTGTTTCAAAAAAGGCTTTTGTCGGTTTCTCCGACTTATTTCCTATACTAATTTTTTGATCAAATATATTGTTGGATAGAAGAAGAAGAGTTGAAGGAAGTTCTTCTCTACCTAAATGATGATCCATGGCATGTTTTAATATCAAATGATAAACTTCTTCAAGATTACAATTTTCTTCAAATTGATAGGAATGTAAAAACTCTAATTTTTCTTTTAAATTCGTACAGGTTTTCAAATCAATGAAATGTGGATTGGAATTAAAGGTAATATAATGATTTTTAAAATGGGGTCCTGAAAATCTTTCGGAAAAATAAAGGGTAAAAGCATGAGCTATTTCCATACATGTAATAGCTTTTGATACCTTATCCTTTAACATCCTTTGTGAATTATCGGTAATACAAATTGTATAACCATTACCATTATTACCGTCCATCTCTTCCTTATGGAATAAATTTTTCCAAAGAAGTTCCAACCTATTATTTCTTTTTACCTTACTATCCGTTGTATTAGTCTGGTATTCATGAACAATTTCATGAGGTAATAATTTAAACATCTTTTCTGCTACTTTTTCTTCTTCTTCTTCTTCTTTTATTTTGGTTAGATAGGCAATTCTTCTCTCTTCATCATGTTTAAGAAAAGCTTTCTGATATTTAAAATTGGCTTTAAAAGGAACAATGGAATAATCAATGTTATTCCATTTTTTAGCACTTAAATCAACTTCTACAATTTTTAGATAGGATCTTAGAGTCGATAACGTTTTACGGTATTGTCGTTCTGTCATTTTTAACTTTTGTATTAGTTGATGGGCTAATTTTTTGGTTTCTTTTGATGAGGTATTGACCGATGGCATCCATTTGGCACAAAGTGATATAGCATTTTTTCTATTATTCATTTTCATATTACGTTTATCTTTTTCTAATTGGTTTTTAATTAGGGCTACCACATCATCTTCTAAAGGACTTTGCATAAAACTTAAAATATCATCCCAACGACCATAGTCTGGTATTAAAGGTAAAACAATTTTTGCTACTTCTAAATGTTCTTTTATTACATAGTTAAAACAACTACGAAATAACCTTCTTTCCCCTTCCTTACCCTGACCATTCCTTTTTCTACAATCTCTAATGTAAAATAACCATTTCATTGCATGTATCCTATTCTCTTGATAAACTTTTGAAAAATGTTCTTGAATCGTAGATTCTTTCATTTTTCTCATAGATAAAATGGAATAATTCATGGTAATTAATTCTTTTCCTTTGGCTGTTGTTGTTGTTGTTGTTGTTGTTGCTGCTGCTGCTGCTGTTGACGATGTCGTTTCCATTGTCTGTATTATTGTATCATTTATAGTCACTGAATTATTATTATTATTATTATTTGTAGTCATGGATATTTTTTTATTTTTATTCCTATCTTTATTTAAAATAATGTATTACTTTTTTTTTTTTTACAAAAATATTTGAATTTTAAAAAATCATTTAACAGTTATAAAAGTATAAATATATATATATACATATATATACATACATACATACATAACATACATACATATTATATTTTTTTTAATTTATAAATTAAATATTGGATTATAAGTTTATAATTAAATATTGTCTTTTTTTTTTTTTTTTTTTTAATTATAAAATCAATAGGAATGACCATAAATTTTATTTTATTTTTGTTCATTTGGTAAATAATAATAAAGATGATAATAAAGATGATAATAATAATAATAATAATAATAATAATAATAATTTTTTTCTAGTATAATCAAGGATTAATTAAGGACAGTAAATACTTTAATTTTTTTTTTAAATTTAAAATTCAATTATATTAAACATTTTTTTTAAAAATATGTAAATACATAATACTTTTATATTATATATGTATAACTTTTTATAATTTTTTTTAAATATTTATATTTTTATAAAATGTTCATAATCTACAGAATGACCAAATTCTTCTTAATAAATCAAAATTTTTTAAAACTTTTTTTGTATTTATATAATAAATATCTATTATTAAAATAAAATTGTACCAGTTTTCTACCTAAGAAAACCACTATGATACTTTAGTATAATAATTGTATTTGACTTCCAATGGGACACCGAGTCAAAGATCAAAATTTTGTTATGGAACAAAATTATGATCTCCATTGGTTGCGCTTCTCTCCTGGCCTGTCTTACTCTCTTGGCTGTTGTTTCAAACCTTTTGAACATTGACCAATACTGAACAATACCCAAAGGCATGATTTTGGTTAGAAGTTCCACTGTTACCGTCAAGAATAATGTTCCTTCAACCGTGCTCGATTGAATCTAACATTTGTAAAGTTCTTTCTATTCCCTTGAATTGTAATTGATATTATTAAAACTTCTCCCAAGAAGGAATTTAAATATTTTATTACACTAGAATAATCATACACATTAATATTAACTAAATTACTATCTAAATTAGAATTATTAATTTATACAATATATTCCTACTTGTATCCATTTCTTGCTTTCAATAGCCAGTAGAAACCATAGGTACTCATAATATAATTTAATATAATCTTTAGTTTCATTTTTTTTTTTTTTTTTTAACGGCATCAAATATTTTAAACTTTATTATTAATTTAATTAAAATTATAAACATGTAATATAAAAAATTAAAAATAAAAATAAAAATAAAAAAAAATATGTTTAAATAAACACAAATGAATAAAAATTGGGTATAATGTATTCTAGTAATTTTAATTAAAGTAAGAAAGCCACTATTATACTAAAGTATAATAATTGTATTTGACTTCCAATGGGACACCGAGCCAAAGATCAAAATTTTATCATGGAACAAAATTATGATCTCCATTGCTTGCGCTGGCCCTCCTGGCCTGTCTTACTGTTTCTTCAGCATTGACGCTCTTGGATGTTGCTTCAAACCTTTTGAACATTGACCATTGCTGGCCAATAGCAAAAGGCATGATTTTGGTTAGAAGTTCCGCGGTTACCGTCAAGAATGGTGTTCCTTCATTAGTACCAGATTGAATCTGACGCTTACAAAGTTCTTTCCATTCCCTTGAATTGTAATTAATATTGTTAAAACTTCTTCCCCCAAGAAGGAATTTAAATATTTTACTGCACACACTAGAATAATCATACACATTAATATTCACCGGATTATTAGAACTATTACTATCATTAACTAAATTACTATCTAAATTAGAATTATTATCATCACTATTGCTATCATTACTAATATTATTATTTCTATTACTACTATTGTTATTATTACTATTGTTACTATTACTATTGTTATTACTACTATTGTTACTATTACTATTAATGTTATTGCTATCTCTACTGATATTAACATTTTCATTATTATTGATAGGACTATTGGAATTACGTTGACTGAAAAAATTTAATAGATGGACTATAGAATCATAATGTTTAATACGGATATCTCTAAATGTTGGACAATCTAATAACCAATGTTTAATACTTTGATCTCCACACTTACAACATGGACAGTAGTTAGGACAAACTGGATCAACAAATTTAGCAGCTTTGGCAACTCTAGCATCCAACTTGTATCCGCTTCTTGCTTTCAATAGCCAGTAGAAGCCATAGGCAAACTCTGGGTATTCATAACATAATTTAATAAAATCTTTTGTTTCAATAAATTTATTATCATCATAATATTGCGCTTTGATTGAATTCCCTTTGAGATCTTTCCAATAAAAGTTTTTAACTGCTTTAACATCTCCATGTTTCTTTAGTTTTTTATCAAGTGTCCTACTTGATTTGCACCACGTGTATTTTCTAAATTTAGGAATGTAATTGACAAGGTGTGAGATAATACAATTTGAGTTTTTCCATTTGTTAAAACATCTAACCTGAGCTAACGCACATTTGGCTGACAATGGAGGAATATTCAAATCTTTTGAGATAGAGTATAAAGATATAAACGATACAGCTTTATGAACTCCGGCAACCCATCGTATTCCTTTGTTAACATGTTTCTGAGCAATCCTAGACCTAGCTTTGTTGGATCCAAGTAATGGTGCAAAGTATGAAACTCTGCTAATCACTTGTGAGTTAAGTACTAGCTTTTTGAAAGGAATAGGAATATTAGGATTTCTTAAGAATTTACTGACTGAAAAAAGTCCTTTCAAAACTTTGTTATTAAGAATTTTAATAACTGGTTTAAGGGACAGATTCTTATCAAATGGAACACCAAGATAAGTATAACAATCAGTAGTTGGAATGGGTTGTCCTGCTAAGTAAAATGTTGGATCTCTCTTGTTCTGATTTTCTATTGATTCAGGACGAATCACCATCGTTGAACATTTCTGGATACCAAATTCCATTTCATTATACAAGGCCCATTCATTAACTCTTCTAAGCATCTTTTTTAAGCATCCTCTTGTTGGAGCACAAATAACTATATCATCTGCAAAAAGTCCACCACAGCATCGAGTGTCACCTAAACTGACTCCGAGATCTTCACACTCTTTAAATATATCATTAATAAAGAGATTAAAGAGAATAGGAGAAAGAGGGCATCCTTGACGGACTCCTTTCTTCACATCAAAAGATTTCGAGAATTGTCCATCTAATTTGACATTAGCCTTAGATGTTAAATATAAATTTTTGATGAATTGTAAACTCTTACCTCGGATTCCTAAACAATCTAATTTATGGAGAATATTACCGATTGGGACTGAATCGTATGCTTTCCTGAGATCTAAAAAGGCCAAATATGTCTCTTTATTATCTAATTGACGTCTACGGCATATTTCTTGGATTGAAATGAAAAGACTGATACTTTCTTCCTTTTTTCGAAAACCAAATTGTTCAGGTCTAATGAAATTATTCTTTAGACCATATTCTGAGATTCTAGTGGTGACAATTTTGGAAATCAACTTAATACCATTATTGATAAGTGATATACCTCGATAGTTATCACAATCTGTCAAATCTCCCTTCTTAGGAATAGAAACAATACTGGATTCATTCCATGAGTTGGGGAAATCTCCATCCCAAATACGGTTGAATAATTTAAGAATAAAATTTAAACCATGAGCATCATTATCTGAAGTAGTATTACCAGAAGAATTATTACCTGTAGCATTATTAGAATCATTACTTGATGGAACTAATGCTTTGTAAAATTCAATTGGAATACCATCTGGACCTGATGCTTTATAATTTGGAGTAGTGAGGATAGCTGACTTGACTTCATCAATACTAATATCTTGGTTGATATCCCACTCATCAAGCATAGGAAGTGAAAAACGTTTATTCGTTGGTTCTTCATACCAATGCTCCAAATCAAGACTTACACCACTTGGATCTGATGCAAGGTTTTCGAAATGATCATGCCACACTTCAAGTTGTTCTTCCGTAGCAACAACTAATTCTCCATTTTTATTTTTAATTGGTTGAGCAATAAAGAAAGAATCTTTTCCAATTTTTGCAGTTTTCTTGATCCATTTCCAGGCCTTCTTAGGATTATGACTCTTCATATACTCACATCCTGTTTTAATCCAATGAAGATATTCTTGCTTCCTAAATTCATTACATCTTTTGTGGATGTAATCAATGAGCTTACGGTAGATTTTAATTCTTTTAATAAATTCATCTATATCATAAATTCTTTCTTTTTTAAATCTCTTATACAACTTCATTTTGATTTTTTGAAGATTAAAAATTTGTTGTGAAATATGAAATGAAGACTTTATAACATTATTTGCTGAGGTAATAGTGAGCTCGTCTGCAATTGAAAAAGCAGTTGAAGTAAACTCTTTGGAAAGTTCATCTGTAGAAACATTAGGATCGTTGAATTTTGCTTAAAGTATTTGGAATTTATTATGACTGAGAATAGATTCCTTTTCCTCAATACATTTTAATCTATTCCATTTCAGAATTTTCTTAGGAACATTAAAGTCATTAGAAAAATCTTCCATAGGAATAATTTTACCATTAATAAGAAGTGGCTTATGGTCTGATACTGGATAAAAATTATTTATAAATGATCCTGAGTGAATAAGATCTTTCATCTTCGAATTGATAAGAGCATGGTCAATGTCGGAAGATTGATCACCTCGAGTCCAAGAGATAGTAGACCCTCTAAGCGGAAGAATTTCCCAATCTCCTAATCCATTAGTTGATAACCAGTTGGATAATTTTACTTTAGACATATTAAAATCACCAACAAGAATCGATGGATGGGATGAATGAGTTTGTAACCACAAGCGAACTTCTAACTTTGCATGATCAACATAGATGTTGTGATGACTATGAGGCATAT